>PYHW01010689.1:421118-451827 GCA_013186435.1 Turdus rufiventris
TTTTTTTTTTTGTTACAATATCTTTCTATATGATGGCATGGAAGTTATTTCTAAAAATGGAAACCAAATTTTTTTCAATAAAGAAGAGGTGCTGTGAAAGTGATTTTTTAATTGCCCACTCCTGAGAAAACTAGCATGAGAAACCAAGTTAAAAAAAAAAAAAAAAGAAAACTAAGAGCTAATTCCATTTCAATAGACAGAAGGTTAAATTAAGAGCTGTCCCTTTCCTGATAATGCAAAATATAGAAGTTAAAATTGAAGTTAATAAATACCAGTGGTTTTCAATATCACTGAGTTGAACATAAGTTATTTATAAGAGAAAAGAAGTGAAAATCCATCGAACTAGAAAGAGATCATTGTAAACATATTCATATGTATGACATATATTGTTATACATAGTGGGGACAATGTTCCACAGATGAAAAAGCATATTAATTCTGGCCTTAAATTTTTCATAAAAACTAATTTCCTGCAGTGTAATAAATAAAAATTAAAGGCCCTCACACCAGCTTTTATTTTGAGCTTTTACAATTTCTACTCTTCGAGCACTTGCATGTGTGTTACACATGTTAATATACTGGGACTCAACTCTCCAGTGAAGTAGGAAAGGCTTTGAGCCTCTTCGGTGGCCAGTGCTCTTGACTGGGCATCTGATGCACATGTACTAAAAATTTTCTTTTTCCCATCTCTTGCACAGCAGTCTCTGCTCTTCTTGTCTCTGCATGTTTCTTGGTAATGAGCAGCAGCTCCTTCCACAGCCTGTCAGAAGAAAGGCAGGTGAGGTCTGGACTTGTTCCTTTATAGCATAGGCCTGAGCAGACCCCAAAATGATAGGTGTAAAGATAGAATAAAACAAATTGTCATCCTTTGTGAGCAGATGGATTCACTGTCCTGCCAATCATCCTCCCAGTGCTTTGACAAACTGGCTTTTGCAGTTGGCAAACAGCAAAGCTCAAGGAGAACACAGAGCTGGGTGAATAATATAATTGCCTGATGAAAAGAGCCAAAGCAGGCATCTCTTCTGTAGTCACTGCAATTATCTCATACATGCACTGGCTTCCTAAACACTTCCTCAAAACTCCTATTTGATGTGCTGACGTGTTGAATGATAAATCTATACAAAGGAAACAAAATGTTTCTGTCCTTCAGATAGTTTAAAAAAGAGGTGTTTAAGTGCAGGAGCCCAAATACTGACAATGCAGCAATCCAGAAGGCACCAATTCAAAGAAACTGGACAGAGAAATTACTGTCTAGAATAGAATACAAACACATGGGGGTTTTCCTTTTAGTTCATAGCTGAAGCAACCCCTTGAAACTTTACCAACACCTAATGGGCAATATTTTGCTTGTATTTCCACGTCTGTGAATTTTGTTGCTCTCCTGGGGACATTTATGGCAAGAAAACAGTGGCTGCCTTCTCCCCACATAATCTTCTGTTATTTATTCTTCTAGAAGTATTTAGAGAAAAGGAAAGGAAAAGGAACATAAATATGGTTCTGTGATTTCTTCAAATCTGTACTAATGAGAAAAAAAAACTTTTGAACTGTCTGACTATTCCCAGGTTATTTTTTCCAGTCTTAATTCTAGTGCTTTGTTCAGCCACATTTCAAATATTTCAAGAGAGGGGTTTTTCTCTGAATTAGTTTTCTGAGGCTGCTTCATAGGCTAGTGCATGGCATCTCTTTTAAGCATAGCTTTTGAGATATTTTTTATACTACACTTATTTTTTCTTTAATGACTTCAAAAACCTCTCTCCCCCAGACACCTCATTTTTTTTGCATCATCTACTTCGAAGTACTGCTAGAGTAAGTTCACTTTTATTAGCTGCTGCAGGATTTTTTCCCTGCTCATGGTGTTTCTTTATGTTGGCCAGTAGTGTGATCAGAACTGCAGAAATGCCACCGAGTCCCTTCTCACAAGGATAATTTCTGAAATAAACCAGTATCAAAAGTGAACCCTGTATTCTAAGAGTTCTTTCAGGACAAAAGATTAATCACACTCACTCTCACTTCAAAATAAATAGGTGATGAAATCTATTCATGATGAATATAGCATAGACAATTTTATTTGTATTTACTACAGAGAAATTAGTTACAAAATTACAAATGTATTTGGTTTTTAATTTACAATAAATTACAAATTTATTTATTCTCACCTGCAGCTCTAAGGTAGGTCAAAATTTCAGTTTAGCCCTGTTGGTATTTGGTAAATACCTCTTTAATTCTAGAAGTATTCTCAAGTAAAATGGTTACAATACTGATGAATGAATGTATTGAATTATAGAAATTTATTAAATAAAATATATGAAATACTTTATATTTATTAGGGGAGGTATCTGGTCTGATTCAACAGCATGAAAAAGAAGGAGGCTGAAGGTGCATTCCTAGAAGGCACAAGCACATAGAGCATATAAGTACATGCAAAAAGAGAAATTATTATCAGTCACTGATAATTAAATCAATGGACATGAACATGTATCTAAAATGAAGCAGGATGAAAACTGAAACAGCAGACGAAGCATGGAATGGAAAACCTGTCATGCAGAAGTCTATAACAAAGATATTCAAAGTTGCCCAATCTCCAACTTTATCATCATTCAAAATTGTTAATTTTGCAGACAGAAGTCTGAGCTCTGAGTTTGTTTCTCCTTCATTCTCTTTTCTACATTTCACTATTTCTTCGTTTTTGTGTCTTCTTGGTTTGCCTCTTGTCTGAAAAGGATGTTGATTAGGTAGTAAAGAAGAATCACCTACTGCAGTTTTTTAAAGAATACTGAAGGAGAGATGTATTAGACAGTATGAAATTTGTAAATAATTTAGAGGGCTTGGAGTGGTTCATAAGACCATGTGCTGGAGGTGTAATATCCCAGAAGCAAAATTGCAAGCAAGAGAGATCATCAAAAGGTAGAATCATATTTATTATTCTCTGTCTGTTTGTCAGTTTATATTATTTTCTCTTTAAAAGAGAGAGGACTCAGATCAAGTTGAACATTCCCTCCTTTTTATTCTCCAGAAGGACAATCTAATACATTAATGCAATTTTAAAAGATTGTCAAACAGAAATTTGTTGTAATGAAATAAATTATATTCAGATCGAGGAAAGAAAGAATATGGAAAATTGTTTAAATAAGCCTCACATTTTTCTTCCAAACTATATAATTATTTTCCTTTTTTATAAGAGTTTAATGAAAGGTTAGATCAATTTTTTTAATTATGGTTGGTACAGAGGAAGAAGTCAGCAATAGCTTGATATAAAACCTTGGGGCGTACTTAACAATTACAATATTTAATCTCTTTCCCTGAACTGCACAAATCTCCTGATAAACACAATAAAGCCAGATTTACGAGTCAAGAAAAGTACAGTCATGGAGGTAAATCATTTTGGCCACATATATTTTTAGAATGAAATTATTCAAGATCAGAAGTGTTCACTGTCATGCAGAGTCTCAGAGGAAAGATGTGTGCTAAAGAAAGAAAAGTTTGAGCTGGTATTTCTGGTAAATGTAATTGGCCAGCATCTCAGCTTTTTAATGAATTTCCTTAAGACACCATTTCTACAGACCTTCAAGGATGGAAAATGCTGTGGCAAAGAACAGAGGAAACAACAGAGGGACAAGCTAGAGAAACTCAAAATGTCATTTCTGGCTCTGCTAATATATAATTCTCTGAAAGTAGGTTGCCTGTTCAAGCAATTATTCTTTCAAACAGTTTGGTGAAACCAGTGTTTATTAAGTGACAGAAGAAAGAAGGAGTGCCTTTAAAGGAGGTATGTAGGTTATGTATTTGTCTAATAACAAAGGTTGCCAGCTTATTTTGAACAAACAAATAACAAATAGTATAGATTTCTGCAGAGTGTCCTTAATTCTCCTGTAACATCACACTATTTAAATGCAGTCAGGAAATGGGACTCTCAGTCTTCAGGGCTTCAGACTAAGGACTGACAGAGTTGTAGTTGTGGGCATTTCCTGTAAAAAAGGGGAGAGCATTATCTGCAAAATGAGTATAATTTGAATGTCCTTGTCAGGCAAAGGAAAAAAGGAAAAAGGAAAAAAAGGAAAAAATTGTTTTACTTGTTAATAGGCCATATGATGAACTTAAATGTGCATTTTGTCATTCATTAAACTTCTCAGTTTTTTCTTTAATTCCTTCAAAATGTGCCTAGCTCTTATTTTTTTTTTTATTGTCTGTAAAAGAATTACCTGCAGAACAGGGTAAAGGCTGTTTATTCTTCCTCCTGCAGGTCAGGGAAGGACATAGATCATGTACCATTATATGTTTGGAAGAGGAGGTTGTAAAATACTTTTGTTACATTTTCTACATTGAATAAATATAATATTATTTCAGTGAGTATCTGAAGGCTTCATTGATGTTTTCTTTATTGTGCTTTGAATCCAAGTTAAAATACCGCTCTTTTACATGCTCTTACACAACTCCAGAAGGCTTCCCAAAGACAAGCAGCATAGTAGAATTATAACATCATAGAATCATCGAGGTTGGAAAAGATGTCTGAGGTCATCAGATCCACCATTAACCCAGCGCTGCCAAATCTACAGCTAAACCACGTCCCCAAGTGCCACACCTACACGCTTTTAAATATCTTCAGGGATGGTGACTCAACCACTTCTCCATGCAGCTTGTTCCAGTGCTTGACAACCCTTTCAGTGAAGAAATTTTCCCTGATATCCAATCTGAACCTCCCCTTGGGCAGCTTGAGGCCATTTCTTCTTGTCCTATTGCTTGTTACTTGTAAACCTCTAGAAACCATAGACACAGTGGCCTATCTGAGCACAGTCTTTCTGGAAAGCTGGTAAGAGAGAGAGATGTTTTAGAATGCCCTCATAGCCAAAGATATGACAGACAGGGAGATGCCTCCTCAGTTATGGACTGCTACTTACCTAGTGAAGGGTAGAGGTTCATTTCACTGTTCCTCTCATTCCCCAAAGGCTTTGGTTCCAAAGGCAGTGTGGCCCAGCAGTCAGTATTTATTTCATTCTACAGAGAGACCTGAGCTCTGACTCTGCCTCCATCAGCAACAGCCTCTGTGCCCAGGGACAAATACTTTTGTATGTGTATCTCTGACAAAGCTGTTTGTTTCTGGATTTTGATCTAAGAGAATTGTTTCTTATTGTATGTTTGCATATGTGTAGTTAAGATGAAAAGCTGATTTAGCTAAGGATAAGGGATGTAAAATTGTAATAATCCTAAAACCTAAAGATCTGACATGCATTTCTCAGATGGTGCATTTGTCTCTCAATTAGAGATTACACTATTTATTTCTTAGCAGAAGGTGCCAGAACTATGACTATCTCGGTGGTCCTTATTTGCTCTAATTGGAATAATATTTGTTCTCTCACAAAAAGTTGTTATTACACTGGTAAAATATGTTACTCTACTCTTGATCTCCATTTCAAGCTATTGAGTTTCCTGAGTTTAGGACTAGGAGCAAATATGTTTGAGTCCTCAGTCCAATAGTATGATAATAGTCAAAAATAAATGTATGAACCTTAAAATTTAACTTGCTTTTTCTTTTTTCCCTTTGTTTCTAAAATTCCTTTTCCTTTAAAGAGCATACCTGGCTTTTCACCCCCCACTTTTCTGTTAAAGAAGGAATTAAGGCAAAAAAGGAATTAAGGCAAAAAAGGAATTAAACACATTGCTCAAAGTCTTCTGCTCAGTCTGGCAAAATCAGGACTAGAAATCAGCTCTCTGGTCTTGGACATTTATGCTTGACTTAGTAAAAAATTACAGTATTCCTTCTGCTTCTCCTACCTCTTTGCATTAATCATTTTTCTAAAATCATTGGTTTAACCATCTTTATTCTTCTCCTTCACTCCCTTTAATTTTCTTTTTAGTCACTCTGTTCTAAAGCTTCTTACTTATTCTGTGTTACATATTTCAGTTTATGAAAAAGATGTAAAGAGGCAAAAGGATGTGCAAGGTTTGAATAAGATCTTCAGGTGTAGGATCTTTTGAGTTCATTGAACTCTTCCAGTAGAATATGACTGTGTGTTCTATCAGTGATACCTGAGTGTTTACATTCCTGCTTGATTTCCACACCATGCAGATGCTGATTGCAGCTGAGGGAGTGAGACCATGCAGAACACACAGGTGGCACAGCAGCTCCACTCTCTGTGGCACAGTGGCTGCTGCTCACGTGTGTCACTCAGGTCTCACATGAAGCTGAGATCCATGGCATAGAAGGAATTTTTTCCCATGGGAATTCTTTAGGAAGATACTTCCGTGCAATAATGTGCATTAATATTCGGTTGGAAGTGCAAAGTCACACATTTTAAACTGTCAGTGACACTGTGGGTGGTCTCATGAACATCAGCTGAGTGGACCAGATTGGATGATATCCATTTCTTATCATTTACTTTTTTCCAGGAATGCCCCAGTGGTGTTGTCAATGAAGAAACCTTCAAAGAGATTTACTCTCAGTTCTTTCCACAGGGAGGTAAGTACTTAGCAGCCATAATTAGTACTGCAGTATGTCTGTTAGTTCCTAAGCCTGACAAAAGAGCCTCTTGTTCAAATTAACAAGATTGTTGCCTCAAGCTCTGTCTGAACTCACAGGGTACCTCCTTGGTAGTTGGACACATTTTTAAGTCTATATTTCTAAATGTAGTGTAATGATATCTGCATAAAGTCAGTCTTCTGTTATGAAGTTACTACCTGTGCTTGGGTACCACCACGTTTCTCTGAGCAGGTTATTTTTCTTTAGGCTTTATAAAAATTCTTGCCCATTCTCTTTGATGCAAAAAACCCTTTCACAGTAGGAGGAGCTGTAGGAGGCACTGCAGGTACCCTCTCATATCAATAGCAGAACACTCCTTTAATTCCAAGGGGTTTCTCTGCTTCATGCTAACCTTGATTTCAATTAATTGATTTCCAGGAGTTTTGTTATTTTTTATTTCCATTATCTTTTAGTGCAATGAAGATAACACAAAAATGTATAACAGTTTCTTTTTTTCCTTGAACCTCAGATTTCTTTCAATTTGAATTTTTTTTCATCTCTTTTCTTCCTCTTGCATTTGCTGTTCAGTTATCCCTCTTCATATTCTCCTACAACCCTTCAATCCCACCTCTTCAGCTTCTTGCAGAGCTCTTGAGATTTGTGTATTTCTCTGGGACTATTCAGAACTCCTTCTTTTCATTTTTAATTTAAAAATCCCCATTAATTGGTAGGAACAAAATATCTCCCCATTAGTTTTATTTTGAATAAAGACCTAGAAGGTAAAGAGCAGCATTCAGAGCAGATTACCATGTCTGAAATCATTAAGAAGCAGGGACACTCAACAGAAATGAACAAAAAGCTAGAAGGTTGACCTGCCTACTGATTGTTTCTCTTTTAGACCGAGCTAACAATTACAGTTTGAAATATTGTATTTTGTAGCTACCCTTGGGTGGTGAAAATAATTATCTCTATGTGATTTACTACAACTTTTCTACACTTAATTAAAAAAATCTATCCTATTTCCTATTGTTGCACCCTGAATTTTTCACAGCAAAGAGAAAGCACACCTATTCTAAAAGTAAAGTCAAAAGATAATGTGAGAGTAAATGTGATCTTAAAAGACTAATCTTTATTATTCCATATCTAGTTGTTACAGAGAAGAAAAACTATTAATTTAGTTAAAATGAAAGTATATGGAATATCTAATTTCTACCCCTATTCCTGGTGTTAATGCTGATCTTTTTGCTCCTGCTCTGGCATTTAGGGCAGTGGCATTCTTTGGAGAAGTAGGTGAGAACTGCAGTGGAATGTCTAGTTAATGTCTAAGCCAGACTGAGTTCTTAAATCTTTGAATGTCTTGTGAAAATAATATGTCCAGCTGAGGCCTTTAAATTTCAGTTGTGCTTGAAATAATGGTTTATGTATATCCCAGTATTAAAGAGGAAAAAAGAATTTTGAAAATTTTCTCCAAATTAAAACACATAGATCTGTGCTCCAATTGTCTGTGTGATGAAAAACCAGGTACAACACGATGTATCATTATGACAATTCATATCTGAACAAACAAAAGTATGTCTATAAGATTTTAAGCTTCAGGGCAGCTTAAGAAATTTTTCAATGTCATTCAGCAAGTCACTTCCTCAAGCAACTTCCAAGACTGTCCAGGACTAGGTACAGGAGGATTACAAATAGGACAAGGTGCCACAAGAGTAACTTTCCTAAACGAAAGAAAATTACACGGGATTGCAGCAAAAGCAATGTCTTTTAAAAGGCAAAATAGCTTTGTAAAAAGCTTTCCATGCCAGAAAGGGCACTCCAGTAACCTCTTTTTAGATGCACTGCCATACAGGTGAGTGAATATACCCCCTGCATTTATGCAGTGCATTACCTGAAATGAAAGTTGGGATTTCTCTTCAGCCAAGCAAGTCATGGATAAGCATCCACACTGAATAATTATTACACTCCTTCATCCCTTCTGAACAAAATAGATCAGGCTTGTAGTTTGATAAGTCATATTCTCCCCTGTGATTACCATGTTTTGCCTCTGACATTTAAAATGCTTTGATGGTGTTTTTCTAGGGAATTCTGATTTAAGAGCTGTTCCTATCTCAACCTGTTAAAATAGCAAATTAGCCTACTAGTTATGATATCAGATCCTTGGAAATAAATTGTATTTAATTTAAAAAATTAAGATTTTGTCTAAAATGAATAATGTTCAAGATTTAGGGGGGAAAGGGGGAATCAGACTAAGTTGCTCTTATTAAAAGACCAGTGTGCCTCATTCTCCTGTGATTTTGAAGGCAAAATTTCAGAACAGAATTGCTTGAGCAAACAACTCTGAAAAAGGCTTTTGATTTATTTTTCTTCAGAGAGGTTACCAGAAAAAAAATATTTTTCAACTAGGGATTTTTTTTTAAATATACCATCATACAAAAAAAGTAATACATTGTATCATGTATGGGCAACTAAATCCAAATATCTTTGTGCTTTCTGTGTATCTACAGAAGATAACCAGGAATATTTCAGATATTTTTAAGAAATGAGTGCCAAGAGAATAGGATGGTATTCAAAATTCCTTTTACAGTAATTATACCTCTAGAACATGTTTCTTCACTGAAGATGATTTGCATAGTACATTCTGTTGCACAACAGAAGTCTCAGTAGATTATAGAAAATATGACTATTAAAATGCTAAATATAAACTGTAGTCAAAAAATTTACATTTTTCAGCTAAAGTGTGAATGTACCTGCCAAGCTGTGCTTAAGCAATTACAGTGGTTACTGGATACATGGAAGAATGAATGACTCTCTCAAACAGTGCTGGTGGGGATTTAATTCTCTGAAAAGGTGCTAACAGGCAGGCTTTAAAGATTGCAGCTTTTTCTTGTTAGGATTATTCCACATCATACAAAATAAACATACTGAAGTAAGACTAGAGAATTTTCTTACAAATATCAGGTCTGAATCTGTGAAGCAAAAAGCTTTGAGTTTTGGTATATTCAGTTCCTCAGAGTCAAGGTGGTAGGTATTTCAGCTGTGTCCCAAGGCTATTGCTCAGTTTAATACAAAACACTATTTTGGGCTGTTAAAAATAAAGGTTTGCAGGATTGATATAAAAGGTAAAATGGTTTAGTGCCAAGAAATCAGAAAATGGCATTTCAGCATTGATCAGGTTTTTCCATGAGAGGGAGAAGTTTATTCTGCAAAAGGGACACTGATTTCATAATACTTTGCCCTTTATTAATAATTTGTGAGGTTAATGTTAGTTAGCCCAAAATTAATGTAAACATATGAAGTACAGAGGGAAAAGTGAGTATTAAAAGTAAACAAACCCTCATCCTTCTTTAATTTGCATGGTTTTGAGGGAGGGAAAAACACAGAGCATAGCTGACTTCCCTTAACCCCAGCAGCTTCTACCTCATATCCACAGGGCAGTCTCTGGGTAAGTGCTGTCCTCACAATATATCACTCCCAGAGCAGGCTGTGCCTTTCACAGGGCATTCAGTGGGAATAGAAAGATGGATCTTTACAAAAGTTACAGTCTTGACAGATTTATATTCATGTTGTCTTGTGTTTCTGGAATGAGTCAATATGCACTGGGGAGGAGGTTTGGAAGTTATGCAAATAGTGAAGGGATCATTTGTTTAAGGTCATCTTTCAGAGTCTTACCGACCATTTAGTGAGTCACAGACAATTTTTCCAACCCCTAATGCCACAATCATGGTAATTCAGCAGCAAGACAGCTTTAAGAATCTGGTTCTCAGGAGAGGATTTCCTCTCACCTGTGGGTGAGCATAGGACCCAACAGCAGCAGCAGCTTTCTGACAAGATCAGCTGGGAAGCAGGTCTGTGTCCAGAGCAAAACCAGTACATTCAATATCTGCTTCCCTCATTTAACAGGAACAAATGAACAAATTCTACACGAGGTAGATCCCTGTCACAGTCAGTGTTCCTGTTAAAACAGGTTGCATCAGAGTACAATATGTCACCTTTGCTATTTGCGCAGGTATCAGTGATTAGCAAACACTAGAACAAAAATGAATAGAGATATTCTAGAACAGAATTTTTCATTTTTGGTTTCTAGCAGTGTTCTAGCTATCTACATACTGGAAATATTAGATATATACTAGATACTATTCTAGCTATCCACATACTTGCACTTACCCTTCCTCTCCTGCTGAAAAGGAAGTTTAAATTTCGTTGAAAAGGTAGTCTTGCCATGAAATTTCAGTATCAAAACATATTTCAGTGTCAAATAGTTTTAAGAGAATTAAATTAAATTTTATTACATAAGATGTGGTTACTGTGATTTTTTTTTCTGCTTTAAATTTTAGATTCCACAACATATGCACATTTTCTGTTTAATGCATTTGACACTGATCACAATGGATCTGTAAGTTTTGAGGTAAGTGATGCCATTCCTTATTTCTATAAAATTGAATACTTTTCCATTCCTTGTAATGGAATCCAGTTTGGTGCCTGGATTTAGCTTATGTGACTCAAGTTTCAAGTTTTTCCAATGCAATAACAAAAGGCTTTGTTTTACAGTTGTATATTCCATAATGGTAACTCAGACTGTGCTGCTATGTATTTTTTAAAATCTGTATATTTAAAACGTAGTCCAATTTATGCACAAATTACCTAAAATAGTTCTTCCTCTCTGCCTTTGCAAGATTAGGTCTCTGAACTGCAACTAATGATATGTGGATGACTCATCCAAAATCGAATTTTTCATACTTAGTTTCTAGAAAGTTCTAGAAAAAAGTTTTAAAGCAATTTTTTTTTAAAAGCACAAGAGTTGGAAAATCATTCTTCTTCTATTTAGTTGCCCAATCTTTTTTCCCAGTTCTGCCTTTCCTTAGTAAGGCTGGTGTCATCCACACAATATAATATGGAAAAAAGGGACCTTACTGCACTACTATAGATGAGAACAGGATGTACAAAATACTGCAAAGGAGATAATATTTTAAGTTATAGAATTTTTTTTTTTAAGTCAGTTCATTTGCAAAAGGATATGTTTGTTCTGTCATTTTTTCTTTGGTTTTTATTATAATGAACTAATTATCTCCTACAAATTTTGTGATAAATACACTCACTTCAAATTTACTGAACATGTTTTTATGATTTATTTTAGTGAATGATGTTGTGAGGTCATACTGATTTTTTTCATAAAAATAATTGATGGAATAGGAAGAAGACTTCCCAATCAGGTGCACTGTGATCAGAAATCTAAACTAAGACTATAATCAGATATTTTTTGTCATTATTAACATTTATTTAAAAAAAACACATGAACCCTGTCTACCTTTTCCCAGGCAGATGAAGTCAGTGGAATCTATATGAAACTAGGAGCAGCAATGGAGGATTAATTTATGTCTCTGTACATAGGCTAAATATGCAAGGATTCTTCTGGTCAAATCACAGAATCATAGAATGGTTTGGGTTGGAAAGGATCCTAAAGAATCCAGTTCCAAACCCCTTGCCATGGACAGGGACACCTCCCAGCAGACCAGGTTGCTTCATCCAACCTGGCCTTGAGCACTTCCAGGGATGGGGCATCCACAACTTCTCTGTGCAACCTGTGCCAGTGCCTCATCACCCTCCCAGTAAAGAATTTCTTTTGTAAATCTAACCTAAGCTTATCCTCTTTCAGTTACAGCAACCTCAGGAGCATTGAGAAAAGTTCTTTTTAGAATGAGTAGTTGAAAAGTATTTCTACAGTTATCATTAAAAAGAATTGGAATGAAAAAAAGCATCTGCACCTTTTCTGGTGAATTTGTTGACATTTGTATTTCAGACAGAAAGTCTTAAGAAATACAGATGATTTGGAGCACTTTGATTATCTCAGAATGCAGGTTTGTGCACAAAAAAAAGGGGCTTTGGAATAAAATAAATCAGGAATATAAAAGCAGAGGTGCTGAACTTTTGTTCAATATCAAGGCAGACATGAGAGATCCAGTACTAATTTTGAATCCGGCATCACTCTACTGCTGTCAAAGACTCTTGCTTCTGTATCCTTGTAGCAACATCATACTTACAAACTGTATGATGGCCATTCTAAAAGTATGCTTCTGAAGTTAAAAATGTATGAGTTTTTTTTTCTTCTAATCACATGAAAATAGCTGAAAAATGTGAAAGAAGATATTGTGAAATGTGCAAAATACAATAATCTCATTTTTGTCCTGTTCCTTTTAATCCTAGGTGCAGCTGTGCCATTTTCTTTCTATTCCAATCTTTATTCTAGTTTTCTAATTTCCATTAAAAAAACAACAAAAGTAAACAGCTCAAAAGGTAGAGAGGGAGTAATTTAAAAGTTTGGAGAAAAAATAATCATTCTTTCCAAAGTACTTTCTATATCAAAGTGTAGGAGTAAATACAATTTACTATAATTCCCTATGATGAAATCACTTTGGCTATTTTGTATGTAAAAAAAGATTACCAAAATCTGAAATGGTAGCAAATTTTTTTTGTTGATAAGAATGACTTTTTTTGTCTCTGTGTGTTGCACTCTTAATTTCCCATGAAGCACTGGTAGCTGGAGCTGTATTTAAAAACAGAGAATTTGCTTTTGCTTTTTGTTCTTTTTTCCTCAAATATTCAGCCATCAACAGTGAAATGTTAGATCTGAGCACAACCACCTCAAGGGGCATTTCTTGGTGAGACTGCTTGGTGAGATTGCTGTGTCCTTAGTTTTGTCATCCCTAAATCTGTATGCTCTTTGGTACAAGCCAAAATCTCTAAGTGAAGGATTTATCTAGCATAAAAACCAAACTTATAAAATTAGATGCTTGAACTTATCTCTCCTTATCCCATGATTGTAATAATTTTGAGACTAGTTTATTTCATTAGTTCTGTGAAATAGTTTTGCTTTAATATGACAGTTTCTGAAGACGCAGTGACCCAACTATTGGAGTACTCTTTGGGCATGTTAGTGAAGTTCTTTTTTCCATTAGACAGAGGCAGATATAAAAGCAAGTTTTTCATTTGCTGTCTGTATATTGTCAGTGAGCCAAAATTAAGATCTGGCCTCAAAGCTATTTACACAGTCAGGAAAATGGAGGCTAATTAACTGTAGATATATTGTCAAAGGTAAAGCTCATTGCACACACATGCAAATATCCAAATCAACACCCTTCATTTGTTGTAGATGCAGATTAAGGTTATTGTAAATGTGTGTGACCTTGCTGAAAGTCATTCAGTAATCCCACAAATTCTCAGTGCCTTAAAGCACAACTGTGCCCACACACAATGGAGATGTTTAAAGTTTTCTGGCATATTTAATTAAAACCAACCTTCTATTGGTTAATAAATTAGCAACCATGCTAACTCACTTCTGTGGAGGAGTACAGTCCTCAAGATCAAACACTACTTCGTATTTCACTAATAATACAAGTAGTGTCCAAGGCAGTATTACAAAAGCAGCAGTTAAATGAGTCACAGAGTCATAGAATGCTTTGGATTGGAAGGGACCTTGAAGACCACCTCATTCCAATGCCCTGCTGTGGGCAGGGAGACTTCCCACTAGACCAGGTTGCTCAAAGCCCCATCCTTAAACACTTAAACACTTCCAGGAACAGGGCATTCACAGCTTCTCTGGGCAACCTGTTCCAGTGTCTCACCATCCTCACAGTGAAGAATTTCTTCCTAATAGCCCATTTAAACCTACTCTCTGCCAGTTTAAAGCAATTCCCCCTTGTCCTGTCCCTACGTGTCCTCATGCAGAGTGCCTCCCCAGCTCTCTTGTAGCCCTCTTTAGGTAATGGGTGGTGCTCTAAGGTGTCCCTGGAGTCTTCTCCAGGCTGAACAAGCCCAACTCTCTCAGCCTGTCTTCATAGCAGAGGTGCTCCAGTCCTCTGCACTTGTTCCAGGATGTCCATGTCCTGAGCTGGACAGCTGGACAGACCCTGAGCTGGATGCAGTAATTCAGGGGCAGAAGAGGGGCAGAATCACCTCCCCTGACCTGCTGGTCACATTGCTTTTGATGCAGCCCAGGTCATGGTTGTCTTTCTGGGCTGCAAGCACACATTGCTGATTCATGTTGAGTTTGTCATCAACCAATATCCCCAAAGCCTTTTCCTCACAGCTGGTCTAAATCTATTCTCTGCCCAGCCTGTATTTTGGCTTGGGATTGCCCTGATCCAGGTGCAGACTTTGAACTTGGCCTCACTGAATTTCATGAGGTACACAAGCATGAGTCTGTGGGTTCAACACAAAAAGGTTTGTCCATGTCATGTAGGAAATGAGTTCATTTTTCTTAGTACTTTGGTGATCTCATAAGCATTTTAGCACCATCTGTTTTAAAGTAGCTACAAAGAAATGCATTTCCTTTTAGGAGCAGCTCCTCTCCTGTGACCTTTGTTTTATATATACCAGGGCTCCACCCCTTCTGTGACATCACTTGATTCATTTTCAAAATCCTAAAATCTAAATTTAAAAATGGATTAAGGTTCCTGCTACCTATTTCTGGCCTTGAAAAAGATGTAAAGGAACATATGACCAGGTGGAATAATTTTAAGCTTTCCTATGGATTTGAGACAGCACACTAATAAGCTTGTTAATTAATTTATTAATGAACTAATTATCTCCAAAGACTTACTGAGAGATAAAGCAATCAGAAAGTCATCAACAACCTTGCTACGAGATAATTAAACTGTGCTGAAAAAACCCCCACAAATACAAGTTCATCTCAGATCACAGACAATTTCTACAGCTGTAGTGCAGAACAGAAATGTCAGCAGGCTCTGAGTACGCAGAGGCTCTGGTGCAGGTGCAATGATGCTGCATTTTGCAGCCCTTCAGTGAGACATCCCCTTTCCCTGAAGAATCAAAATTAGGCACAGAAGGAGGTCTTCACAGGTATTAGCGTGCTCTGCAGTAAACTGGGAAGTTACAAACAGGAAGCTGTGGAGAGGAGTAAAGACAAGGCCAAGGCAGAGACCCTTGTTTCTAACTTCACTGTCACAGACTGAAGAAAGACCCAACCTAGAGTTGTGTCTCAGCCCAGATTCCTGTTTTAGGCTCCTTTGTCACCCTAGATCAGATTGACATCTTCCCATTAGGCGCCCAGCTGAGCAGGACCATCCCTCTCTGTGGGCAATGACAGCATCATCAGAGGATGTATGTATCTGATTATGGTGACATTTTCTTAAAAATAAACAGGCTCTAAAAGTAGAATTCCTCTCTCCCTAGAAATTAGATATCTAAACCAGGACATAAAACATCTGGGTGCTCTAATACTGTAATGGGGACTTGTATTCATGCTCTTTGCTAAATGGTGTACCTGATCCATGCATCACTGAGTTGTTGGTTACATGCGTAAAGATGGGCAGCTGCTCCCTGAGTTTAGCTGCTTCCCTCTGCCCTGCTGGCTTGCTGTGACTTTCTGCACACACACATTGCCTTCCACCATGGAGAGCATTTTCCTGTTCAAGGCTCTAGCCCAAAATGCGCTGTGGATTTGGGCCTATATCCATTGAATCAGCTACTCTATTTCTGTATGATTCTATTACTGCATTCTTCAGTTGCTTGAAAGTAAGTATGCAGTAAAGACATCCCATCTTAGCTGGTCCTTATCCAGCTCATCACAACTTCTTATTATGATAAATCCTTTCTATTGTTCCTGAGATGACTCCTGCACAATACTCAGACAAAGGCAATGCACCTGAACTATGTGTGATCCCAACACATGTTGATGCAATATGGAAGGAGATTATTCACTGCTGCAACCTTTAGAACACATACCCAGAAGCTTTTTGAATTGTCTCTGCTTTTTAAGAACATCCAATCCCATGAAAAACAACATAAAGTCAAGGGTTTTATTTTCAAAACCGATGATAGAAGGATAGCCTTAGAAATGGTAGAAATGATACCCTTAGTGGGTAGAAATGATTCCAGGAAGACAGCTAACACAGGTAGTCCATCACAAAAAGGAACAAAGAGAACTGAACAAGAAAAAAATGGGTTTATTTTAGATTTTTTTTTTTTTAAATGCAGTGCCAAAATAAAAAATAAATTCACAATTCTTACATACAATCTAAGAAAATAATGCAACTGGGGACCTTCACAAAGGGCTTAAGGAGAAACTGCATCAAGAATGTAAAACCATGCAAAAAATATTTGAAGACATGGTACTAAATTAAAAAGGTTAATAGCTAATGCTGTAATGTGATCAAATCTGTTCTGAATTTCTTGAACATTTTAATGTTTAATAGTACATTGTTGAAGAACTGTTTGGAGATTTAACCCTGTGACCCTCAATTAGTCATTGAGATGTAGACAAGATGAGCAAAATTCTTTCAAGATTCATGTATCCATTTACCCCAAAGGGCACATATACCAATAAGACAGAAATTTGTGACAGACTAAGAAAACCCAGAGCATGCCAATTGAATTGTTGAAAAGACTGAAGCTGTCAGAAGAGCTGTCGGTGCCTAGTAGACCACCTGAGTCTGTGCTATCTGTGTATACTTCAGTCTATCAGGTATATATACTTGACTTCATGGTACACCAGACCTTTTAAATTTATGTCTAACCTCAGTGTAATCTTTTCCATTGTTCCTGCATTAGACAAAAGGCAAAACCTTCCTGTTGCAAATAAGAAATATTTCAGCTTTTATTGTCTCTAATGCTACTGTAAGCCTTCCTCTGTGACATTGCCAGCAGTGTAGAAAGGCACGTTTAAATATACACACTTGCCATATTCTTCTCAACCCATTATGAAGCAATTTCACATATTTATGGGTTCATATGCTTATCAAATAAAAATAGGTGGAGGAAATGGTTAGGGAAAAAGAAAGGCTATTATTTACAAAATATTAACAGGCTAAGAAATACAGAATAGAGGTGATGGCAGTCGATATTTTCTTCAATCCAGAAGATACTTAATAATTGTAAATGAGGTTTGTGCTGTCAAAATATTATTCACTATGAAACAAAAATCTATAACCAAATACTGTTGTATTGCATAAGTTATGGCTAATATTGCACGAAAATGGATTATTACAACAAAATACTACTTATAAATGATCTCAAAAGCCTTCTGATCCATTTCTGGGGAATAGCTCTGTAGCAATTGGTGGGTCACAACAATATTAAGATGGTACATGGACATGTAATATATTTATTATTTCCTATCATACTTCCAATAAAACTAATAAGAAGTGAGATGCGCAGTATAATACATGAAGTTTGAAATACTGACTGCAGCAGACTGATCTAAGAGGTCTGGGAACCACATATTCCACTTCAACAAGGTACAGATTTAGCAGGAATTTAATGTTCCTTAGTACATAATTCTCCCCAGATTGGTCTCCTGTGCTTAGATTAATCTAACTACCACTTAAGCTTTTCTTGGACCATTAAACCATGGGGATGGCTTTTTCCTGGTATTCACTTCAACAGGAACTGCTTATTGTGACATTAGGCCTTTCAGAGGATATACAATCACTAATGGAAAATTATGGTTTACTTTATAGAAAATTGCTCAATTTGCTTATTAATTATGAGTGTAGTAAATAGTGCCTAGATTGTTAATCCAGCAATCATTAGCATTCACAGGGAAGCAAAAAAAAAATTTAAACACATATTTTCATACTTCTGACAAAGGCATTATTCTGGATTTCTGAGTGTTTGAGAAAAACTGTGCATTTCCAAACTGACCAAGAACTTTTGTCTGTTTAGGATTTTGTTATGGGTCTCTCAATTTTACTCCGAGGGACAGTACAGGAGAAACTGAACTGGGCTTTCAATTTGTATGATATAAATAAGGATGGATATATAACTAAAGAGGTAAGGTCTACTTCTTACTGCAGTCACTGAAAGTAAAGGTCATTAGCTTAGTCCTGCATTCAGAGAAGAATGGTTTCATTGTCAAATGGAACGTGTTAACAAGTTATCAGATGTTCTGAAGTTAGACACACTAAAAATTAAAGTGATTGTCTCATTTTAAAGGCATATATGAAGATTGAAAAGGGAAAATCATTACAGAAATTGTAAAAATTCAGAATTCTTCAGAAATTATGTTTCTGAACATAATAGGTACGGAAATAGTTGACTTCAACTTATGCCTATGTATTTGCCCATATTATGCCACCAATCTAGTCCCTAGAATATATTGGCAGGATATTTAGGCAAAAATGAATTAAGTCTGTGGGCAATAATTGTTACTTATTTTATTAATCTACTTCTAATAATTTTTGTTTAAAACAGAATTTATAAAAAAAAGATTTCTACATCTATTATTCTGCAAGGATTCAAACACATACTTAAAATAAGTGGGACTAAATGAGCACTTTCATCAAAATATATGGAGGGTTTTTTTAAGTGGGGTTTGTGCAAATTTATAAATTACACTTTCAATTTTACACTTTCAGAAAACACTTCAGGACCATTATAAAAGAGTAATCTATGAAATAATTTTTAGCATACTACAGATGACTTGGTTTTATAATTATTAAAATTTTCACAAGCCACTCAATAAAATTCAAAGATTTTGATGTAAAAGGAGGACCCTTTCTTATCTGCATAAGTGCAGGTGTGTGCATTGGTGTTTTTATTTTCTTTAGGGAAAATGAGTCATAAGAAGCTGATGTGCTTTGGCCATTCACTTGCTGTTACAGAACTTATTTCCTTTTTTATTTTTATTCATAACACATTGGGAGATTCTTACCACAATCCATGAACTTGCACATATTATAAATAATTTAAAGTTTAATTCATACATCTATGAAAGCTAAAATCTGATGCTAGAATTTCTTAGAATTAAGTAGTTCCTTCTTGAAACTGTTCAGTCAAAAACACTAAAAGGTGAATTCCAAAATTTTATTCTAAAATGCAAATCCTAAAATATATTTCTGTTCTGAGTTAAAGTAGTGTCTCCAATTACATTGCAGAAATATAATTTTTTTTCCTCTTTAGGAAATGCTTGATATCATGAAAGCAATATATGATATGATGGGGAAATGCACCTATCCTGTTCTCAAAGAAGATGCACCTAGACAACATGTGGAAACATTTTTCCAGGTAGGTTGGGTGACATAGGAGCCAAAAAGAAGGCTCTGTGAGCAGGTGGAGAAAGATTTTCTTTGTTATAACATATCCTTCCAATTCTGTAATCCTTTCTGTTCTCTGTTGTTTCGTCCCAAGTTTCCCAGATCTATCCATTACCCTTGTTTTTTCAACAAGCTCTTTAAGCATAGTCCACTCACTATGACTTTTGGACTGGCTTTTTCTAGGCTGACATAAAACCGAAAGGAATAAGTAAAAGAACTTATTTTGCACAGGAATTTGGGAGGAGTAACATATTGTGGTGGGTTGACCCTGTCTGGATGCCAGGCAACCACCAAAGCCTCTCTCTCACTACCCCCCATCAACTGAACAGGGGAGAGAAAATCTAACAAAGGGTTCAAGAGCCCATTCCTGATGTGCTCCCCTTGGCCAGCAGCTCCTGGAGCCAGCCCTGTAGCCTCCTGCTACCAAGGTTTGGCCACACAAACCTAATTCACATACTTTCTTCTTTTTTTTAACTTTTTTTTTAATATAGAAAATGGACAAAAACAAAGATGGAGTAGTTACCATAGACGAATTCATTGAGAGCTGCCAGAAAGTAAGTATTCAGTGTTAAGTACTGAATGTGTATCTGTTGGCTATTTCTATCATAGATCTTTACAGATTTCTAGAGTGTCAGGGAGGGTGATCTTATATGCCAGAGACATTTTACCAAGGTAGAGTATCTATGTGCACCATTACACAGAAACACTAAACAGTATAAATAAATTTGTGGCCTCAATCTGCAGAAGAGTTGCTGTATACAAGCTGTCATTCTTATTAGACAACTGTGCCAATATCCTTTCTCTCTTTTATAGTGTATTGTTTGCACTTGGTAGAAAAAAGTTTCTTTACATCAGCTAAATATGTATTTCTATATTCTGCCCATGTTCTGTCACAACTGGCATATAATCATGGCAATATAATATTGCCTGAAAATTTATCATCCTTGGGTGAGTTTCTCAGTCAAGCCTTATAAAAAGAGATTGCAAGAGGTTTGTAAAGTTTTGGATGGCAAGAGTTAACACCAGACAAGTTTTCTCAAGGCAAGGGTGTGAACTGATTGTAATTGTCAGCCTTTATGCTACCCAAGTGGCTGACTATTTCTTTCAAATGCTGGAAGCAGCTCTGAGTCTCTAGAGCCAGGATAGAGAACTTTTGAAACAGGATTTACAGAGTGACAACAGTCTGCTCATCAGAAACCAGCTTGTTCTCAGACTAGTACATGATATGAGGAAAGATAAGTTGCATTTTTGTAAATTTAAGGAAATCCTGTTAATTTTACAGTTAAAAATTGCAAGAAAAAGAAACATGATAGAGTATAAAATAAAAATTACTTGCCTTTGGCATGAAAAGAGGTTCATAGAATCATAGAATCATAGAATATGCTCAGTTGAAAGGCACCCACCAGGATCATTGAGTCCAATTGCTGGCTCTACACAGGACACCCCAAGATCAAGGTTGTTTTGTATAGTAAAACATCACATCAGACACAGTGAATATAATAGGCCTGATTACATTATGTAAATTGATGTGGCAAACAAGCCTGGTACTCTTTGTAACAGTGACAAATTTAAGTCATAATAGTGGTCTACTGATACCTTGCCCAGCAGACTGATTAATACAAACCTGATAGAGACCAGCAATATAACCTGTGCTTATTGATTCTTATATTCTATATCAAGAACAGAATCATAAAGAGACAGAAGATAACAAGACTATCAAGATAAATGCCTTTATTGAGTGATAATTTTTTAACTATTATATAGGGAAATCATCTAGATGCTCAAAGATGCTCTAGAAGCAGTCTATTTTTATATGCATCTGTAGCTATTCATTGGAGTTGCTCTTATGAGTGCAGCTAGCTAGTAAGGGATACTTCGATTTTAATCCACTGATTTTGGGAGATGAAAGACAGCCAAGAGCTCTGCTAGCTGTGGATGTTCTATGTATCCTTAGCAACAGGCACTGGGTAGTGTCTCTCCTGTCAGCAGTGCTCTGTTGCACTGACCATGGTTCCAGCTTGTCAGTCTCGTTCAATACCAGTGAAAGGCATTTCCTCTGCTAACACTGAGTGGTCATCAGAAACAGAGATGAGATCTTGTCCCAGCTGAAGTCTGTAGCATTCCAGAAGTTAAATGACACATTAATCTGCATATGACAGCAATTATGGTGATGGGCTGAGTGCTTCATTTGCAAGGAAAATGAATACATTTGGTAAGGAATTGCCTGTTCTCCTTATCCACTGCAATTCAGTGTCTCAAGTCTGTTAGAAGATTTACCTGTTCTAAGTATTCAGAATACAGGAGAGAGATCCTCTCTAAAGTGTGAAATTATGGAGACACAGTGAATGCTACAGAATGCGACAATTGCCTTATTTCACCTTCCCTTGCTTTTAACTTCAATGATGGCTATGGCTTTTTGATACAAAAAATGTCTTGCTGTCTAAATTTTTGTCTCTCTTCTGATTAAGAATACTCTTTTTTAAAGACTTCTGTGCCTCAAAGTGTGTAACTCATGTTTATATCGAGATTTGGCCCTTGTTACACTTCGTATGGTTGGTGATTGTGTTGTCTTTTGCTCAACCTGGAAATGAAACTCGAGATAATATTGGGAAGGAGGTAATATAAAAGGGGATCTTTATTTGAAGGCCTTCAGGAGCAGTTATGGAAAGATGTCCACAGAAGTCCAGCCCTGGGGGTGAGTAAATTTTATAGGTTTTAGGAAACCAGCATATTTGATAAAAGGCACCAATGAGGAGGACAAGTGGTAATACAATTTTTGCCCAGATCAAGCCCTTCTCTGGAGCCCCCCCTTCAGCACCAGTTGTACTTTGTCCATGAAATGTATCTCCAAGAGTTGTTCTTGGCCTTGCTTCCCAAGAAGAACCAAGATAGCACAGGGCCTTGTATCCCTCAGGGCTTGGAGCTCTGGAATTTGTTTTGTCTTCCTGCCTAGGAAAGGCCGTGGAAAAGTACTGGGAAAACTAGCCCCTAATACAATAGGTGACAGAGTTACAAATATATGTGTGAAGAATACAGAGAAGATATAAAAGAAAAAAAGGTAAAACCTAAACGGCATCATTCACAATCTCTCTATTTTGTCCAGGTCTCTCTGCAGGGCCTCCATGACCTTGAGTTAACTGACAGTTCCTCCCAGTTTAGTGCTGTTCAGAAATTTACTTAGTATTCCTTTGAGTCCTGCATCCAGATCATTAATGAAGATTAAGAGAATTGGGTGAGGATGAGCCTTGCAGAGCCCCACTAGTGACTGGATTTCAATCAAAGTCCTTCAAGAAACTCAGTTCAGAAGTTAATGGGACTTTGCTCTTTTCAGGATTATGTAGTTTACAAAGGAACATGGCTGCTGCTTTTAAAACACAGCTGCAGGAAAACCTTTTCTTAGCATCCTGATAGTAATGAGATCTAAAAAGGTGAGGTCTGAATCTTTAAATAGACCTGAAGCACGTTCTGCCAGGGAAAGGCTGCAGGAGCCTTTTCTTTGAAGGTTATCTCAGGCAAGACTTGCCAGTCTCCAAGAACTCCAAGAACTCCAAGACTCCATTCCTTTACTTTGAGCTGTAAGCCAAATTAGTGAGTTGCAGAAGTATATCCCTTTTACTCCTGTGTTGCAATAACTAAAGGAAATATGGCATGCTTACATTACAAGCAAGAAGGAACACAGCAAAACAACTTTGAACAGAGGTTCCATCTCAGGTTCCTGGGGTATGTTCCTGAGATATTTTTTTGTAGCATCAACACACTCTGGTGTCTTCTTAAACACTCATTTTACATGTGTGCCTTTTTAAAAACTGTGTTGTTGCGCTGAGCACTTGTTTGGCACAACTATCAGTGCAGTGGCACTGTAAAGCCTGAGGTATACAGGCGGTTCAAGGCTCTTAATTCACAGTCCCAATCTCAAAGAATGGCCTGTCCATTCAAAAAGTATTGTTACATGGGGAATTATAAAGCATTCAGGCTTTCAGTGCTGCCTTCTCTGGACACTGGGTAGAAGGATCTGAGTAGAATGGTGCTTCCCCTCATCCTCCCTCTATCTTAGACAGGGAATGTGTATGACCTCATTTCCCTGCCCTCCCTACCCCACATGCATTTGAATGTCAGTCTGCCATCCAGACTCCAGCAGTCTCTCAGCTGCCACAGGAGAAATGGACTATGCTGCCCTAGATATACCAGACCAAGTCCCAGAAAGTGCTGCCTACTTGTCTGGCTTTGTATAAATTACCAAAGAGCAGATCTAGGTCAAGAAGCAGGAGTGGGGCTACCTCCAGAGCTAGGCACTTCTGAATTCCTTACCTGCCTCCTTCCACTGATCGGTGCCAGTGGCAAATGGTCTGACTTGGGCATTGCTTCGTATCTACAGCAGCATCACGAAGAGCAGAGGCAAAGGAGCAAGGCATGCACAGTGCATAGCGACTGTCAGGGGGAGTGACATAGGTCCTTCTGATAATGAGAAAAAGGCTTCTGGCACAGGTGTTTCCTGCAGGAGTAACCCTTTCCATACACAAAACAGATGGTTTGGGCTATCCTGAAAACAGAAACCATTTCAAACCTACACAAAACTGCCTCAAAGGTAGGTCAGATCTGCCAAAATTCATTCATCCAGGTTTGTGTTTCATATGGACCGTGCTTCATATGCTTAACACCTTCCTTTGTTTTGAATTAGGAACCATTTACCAAGTCTAACATGAAAATTTGTGTAGAAAAATGTACTGAAAAAAGAGGCAAATGAAAAAGATACACTTGCCAAAGAATTCCAAAGCAAGCATCTGGGGTTTTTCTGTTTTGTTTTGTTTTGTGTTTTTTAAAGATGGTGAAAAAAATGTTAGTAAAACTCATCATGTTCTAAATATTATGATGTCTGTATTTCCTTGTGAAGATTCTTCTCATTTGACTAAGGGAGTGGCCTTGGAAGTCTTCTGTAAAGAAGCAGCCAACGTCAGAAATATAGAGTTGATTTTAGAAAACTACCAGTTTCATTAATGATAGTACATATAGGATAAAATTGGTAGGAAGTGTCAAAACAATTTGCAGATTCAGAGCATGTTGTTTGCTTGCACATTTGCTGAACTTAGTTGCTAATGTATATGCAAAAACATTTGTACTAATAATGTGATGTGACTTAAGTTAAACCAAACTGTTAACCTTACATCAGTGACATTCACTAGTTTATTGATGTTTCAAAGCAAGGCAGTGATGAAAAAGGTCTTTTATTTTAACTTTCAGTAATTTAATATAGTAGGTTTGCTATACAAAAATTTTAAGCATTAGCCTATATAGTGTATTTTTGAAATTATATATCATTGCTTCCTTAAGTTATTTTACTGTACAAAATAGCACACAGATCATTCCTTACAGCAGCATCACTTCAGATGACATAAAGAATCAAAGATAAAAACCCCACTGTGCATGTTTCATAACATAAATTAAGCTAATTACTCAGACTTGTCATTTTCTACAAAGCAAATCACCCACTAGACTGAAGAGTGACTAATTTAACTGGAAATTGATACTGAACACGTGTCACTGGAAGATTAATGTACAGAAATCTCACTTATCAGTAGTGGAGAATACTATTGAGATAATGTTTCTAAGAAGTGGGTTTTTGATGCACATCTTTAATGAAACATACAAAAAGAATCTATAATTCAGTCTTTTTGTTCATTAAAATTACAGAAGGCTATATAATCTCTAAAGAAAGTGCTAAAGGGAGGGATCATTACAGTGGAGAGCAGCAAATGCTAAATGAGCATGTAATAAATTCTTGTATTGTGCATATATATTGATTTGTGCTAGCAACTGTTGTTCCAGAAATGCCAACAAATATGGGCTACTGCAAGTAACTCCTTCTTCTATCAACTGAAAGGTAAAGCTTACAAAGAAAAATATTTTTGCTAACTGCTGTGCTGAGAGTTACTGATAAAATCTGGGGCACGGAGTGGTGCATTGGTACAATACAGAACTCAAACGATGAATATTTTCTTAAAAAATTACCTAATGCAAAGCAATCAGAAAGCAGAAGTAGCATTTAGAAGCAGTCACTATCTTTCAGTGTGAACACACAGAAAATCTGAATTGAGGAGCTGAAGAGTATTGTGGTGATACTTGTCAAACTGACTGATTTTGGCTCATGCAGTAGTGCACACTTCAGTCTAGTTTTCTTAATCATCCCTAACTATGCAGCAGAAGCCCTAGGATTCCAAAAAGTGTACTGTGTACTGTGCACAGCAATTTCATGTACAGGTGCACACTTGATACAACTGTTCCATGAGTATTTATTGTCTAGGTGTATTCTGTTATCCTGAATTTAAACTGATAACCTCAGAAATGCTACACATCTAATTTTCTTAATATGCTATTGTTTTCTTGACAGAGTAGTTTTTGTTTTTTTAATATACAGAAAAACTTATTTAAGCATGGATCCATTAACAACCTTTTTCTGCTAACCATTTCTCCAAATAAAGTGAAAAAAAATGTTGCAATTAACTAAAATGTTTTACCACATTTCAGTATAGATATCCACCAACTACATTTGTAATGGTGTGTGACTTTTGGTTTTGTGTTATCTTTTTTTACAGGATGAGAATATAATGCGATCCATGCAGCTCTTTGAAAATGTGATTTAATGAAGACATTAGGTCTCCAAGTAATGGACAAATATGAGCTATTCTGCAACATTATCTAAGAAATGGATTTCCCACTTTATCATAAATAAAGTTACTCAGCTTTACACTGAGACATGTATTATGCAAGTAAATTTTTTATTATAAACTTCCCAACAGAAAACCCTTTATAAATTATACAATCTATCACTTCAACAATGGCTACTTACTTAATAAGACTGTAGTGAAAAATCAGGTTCTTACTACAAACTCAAAGAAGATAGAACTGACATTAGGCACATTTATTATCATTCCAATCCCTAGTTAAAATAGATACAATCCCAAGGAGATTAAATAAATATTCTTAGTTTTGCTACTCATTTGTACTGGACAAAGATCCAGGTGTTGAAGCGTATTTCTTAAATCTCTAGCTTCTAATTTATACAGAGGCATTACAATTTATTTCCTTCTCATTTTTCTATGGTGTAGTCCTCATTTTTGAATAATATTTTGAGTTAAAATGCTATAATCAATGTGCAATGCACACCTTGCTACAATTGCCTTCAAATTTTGACTTTTCTCTTCAGAAAAAAACCCACAATATCCCAAATATAACTAAAAAGATTACTTCAGAGCAAGAATTGTTATAGAACAAAAAAAAAAAAATTGCTCATGGGTATTCTTATTCCCTAAAAAATATGAACAAGCTTCTCTCAATCTCACCTAATAAATCTGCACTTAATTTACCACGACATGAATATCAGGAGCCCTACATCCTGTATTTTTCATTCTTCTTGGATGTGTCTGCAAATTTCTTGCTTAAAATTAAGGATCTTCTGACTTCCAATATTTCATGAAGAAACCTTAACTGGATCTAACACTGCTTTCCTGAGTACATGTCTTTCTGCCTTTAATGAAGAAAAAGGCATGAACTTTTGAAACTGCCATCCCACTTTAGTGCTGAGAATGAACATCACTACATAGTAACATCTACTGATAATGAATGCTAGAGACTAACATCCATTTCATCTTTTTGTAATACCTTTAACAGAGACAGAACCAGGAAAACAATGAAAACTTTAGCTATATATCATCTATATGTGATAAATACTTTACATTTTTTAAGATCATTTCTTCATTAAGACTGGAGCTACTTAAATCTGAACATAGAAAGATTCTTCTATGGAAGGGTGCATATAAAATATGAAACTGCCCCATTACATTTTTAAGATATATTGTCCACAAAGTCTATGCCAATACTTCAAAATAGGTGAAATGCTATCAGAGATAGGCCAACCTTCATTGTGACATTGCTGCAGAAAGTGTGAAAGGGGATTAAAGAGGTAGAAAGAGGGTTACAAGTATTCTTTTGTAAAAATAAATCAGGTATCTATTCTGGTGTAGAGATGGGATGTTAGAGGCATGTTGAAGGCTGCTCTGCTATCACCAGTGTAGGATAAGAGTAGTACAATACATGTACACCTGAAATCTGCTGTAGCGTGTTTGTGTAAACTAAATGTGCACATTTTGTAAAAAAAAAAATAAAGTAAACATGAAGAAAAAAAGGACCACGATCAATGTTTTGAGTTGTTAAATAACTGCTGGAAAAAATGCTTATTGAAGAATTATTTTCTTTTTTTAAAGCATAAATACATTATCTTGACTTAGCACAGTTCTGATCTTGGCAGAAATCCTGAAGTGAATTTTAGTCGGGCTGTGGTAATTTAAAAAAAACTTTTGAAATTGCTTTCACATGACAGACTTTTATTAATACTCTATGCATCAGCATCTTCTAACGACAACAAAACATCCTTTTCAACAACTTTATATGCCAGAATTGAATATTTCTCAGGGGAAAACATTTTGTGCAATTTTTTTTTTTACTTCAGTTAACTCTCCCTCACAACTGTTCTCAAATACAACATGTCCCTGAACAGCATTTATTAAAAGAACCCATTAGGAATTATTTTGCAATCAAATTCAAATACATTAATGGACAAATTCTGTACCTTACAAAGTTTGACAGCCAGGTATACTGGTTTGTACAATCTTTTTTTTTTTTGTCTTCAGTATCTATTTTTTTATAGCTTAGATGTTCAGAAGTTTATTAACTTGTCTGGACCTGAATTCACAAGCAAATCCCAAGCATATCTGTAATGTTACTGACCCCAGTGCAAAGGGAGCACAGTGTAAGTACTCCAAAGTTGCCTCCTCCATCCAGCTCCCATTCAGCAGGCTCAAAGTTAACAGGAACTAATTAGCTGAGCAAAACCTCAGCTGTGGCTCTGTGGAGCAACCTGATGCCTGTACACTGTATTCTCCAGAGCCTCTCCAGGCTCTCAAAACAACATGCTGAAAATGCACTGAGGAAGTTCAGCTTTGGAGCATATGCTGCCTGTTTACTGGGTTCAGCTTCACACCTTTCAAAGTTGACTCTGAACCTTAATGTGTCCATCTGTGCCATGTCACAAAATAAGTTATATATTTTGAAAGTAGCCATGCATATGCAATTTAGCACCAAGTTAGACTTTATTTAAGTAATTACAATCAAATTATTTTGCATCACACAAATATACAAAACATATTAAGCACTGTAGATATAATAAATGAAATTTTTAATTTAAAACTAAATAAGAATCAATATTTATTCTGTTTTTGAAATAATAGCACATGAATCAGTGTCATTGTAAGCCCAATGCATATACAATATATGAAGAGAAGTCTTCCATAATTACATATTCACAAACTGATAAGACTCCTGCTCTCCATCATACTGAAGAATTATTATTATTTTAAGAGAATATATCATACCCCAAATAATTGTCAGTGATATTTACAGACAGATTGTTTCCAAACTTCACCTTATAGTACAAATCACTACAGTTTCCTTGTTCAAGAGTAGATAGAACAATAGGTTGGAATTTTAGATTTGATGATAGCCACAGTTGCCTGTTGAAGAAAACAAAAACATTTAAACAAAATAAGGGGCACTAGCACTACATATGACAGTACTCATACAGTCTCTATAAATTGCATAATTCACAACATTTATTTAGTTATGTTTGCTATTATCAAGTAGTAAAAAACTAAAAAGTTAATATTTGCTGAGGAATTTACTGTCAAAAGGGCTGAAAATAATGAACTGGGAAAATGTACGTTGTAACTAATGCTGGGGCATAAACACCCAACAGAAGGGACATGTACATTCATAGCTACAAGAGGGCATAAATATAGACATGAAATAATAAGCCTTTTTAAGTAGAGGAATGATGTTCTGGAAGGGACTTCCAACACAAATAAGAATCATATGCTTTATAACCAATTTAGAAAATAAATTTAATAAATTTATTGGTTGGATTATATACTATTACTTGCAACCACAATTTAGTAGTTTGTTTCCAGGGTTTTTTTTTTGGCTTTATGTCTTTTTACAAGACATACAGAAAGACTTACTCACAAAACAGGTAAGACTACAAGAAATCAGGGGACTGAAAGAAGAATTAGAGGTTAATGACTCACTGGATTAACTATATTATCTATATCTAGATTTTCAAAACATTAAGACAAGACATAATTTTCCTTTTCTTGTTTCACTTCATATAAATAAAAAACTTTCATCCTCCTTCATTTTTCATGATATTTTTCAAGTCTGCAATACAAACACTGCTACTGCTCTTAAATGAACATGGGCACATGCAAAAATGAAGAGGCATCCACTGATTATTTGGGCACCTACTGGCTAAGGTACACAAGCTCAGTACTTCTAGGCCTGCTAGTTCCCTACTCCTCAGGTTATTCCTATTCTTTGCAAATCACCATTTAATATAACATATAACTGTTCATAGGGTCTAGAAAGCAAATATTTTCTCTTCTAGATGTACATCTAAGCCAGTAATCCTCATTTTTCTTCCTTTTCTCCTTTGTGCACAATGTACAGCACAACATTTGGCAAAAGGATGTTCAACAGAAGAAACCTCTGCTATCTATTACTTAAAGCATCTTTTTGATTTATAGCCATTGCATATCCAAACTCTGGGTTAACCAGGGTGGGCTGGAATGTGAGTGTTAGATTCCCTCAGGAAATGGCATAAACAATAAACTATTATTGGGAACATGCAGGCATCATCAATAACAACAAAAAGTAACTTTCTGCAAGAGTAAATCTTGTTGAGAAACATATTTAGTCCCAGAAAATGGAACACCAAGCAAGTATCCCAGCCATACTGAAGCAAGAACATGGCAACAAAACCAGAGAGGAAAGCTGTTTTGACAAAATTGTATTCAAAAGTGTAGATTACTTAATAAACATCTGATCAACTCACCTTTCCACCATGGTGCTCCAACTTTTGTAAAGCAACAGTAACTGTTTCTCTATATTTCTTGTCCATTAATCTCTTTAAAAGCTATCGGAAAAAAGTAAAAAGGTTTGTTGCACAATACAGTACAATACATGCAAAGAGGCAACAATAGCCTATTTTGTTACTTTATTCCATATTATCTTTGCAATATTCAAGCCACAAAGAAACATTACTTTATAACTTGTAACTGATGTCAAGGTATGGAACTCAATAAAAGCAAATAGAATAAAAAGTT
>PYHW01010689.1:451877-482953 GCA_013186435.1 Turdus rufiventris
AAAAAAAAAGTAATTCTTAAAGAGTTGTTCACATGAAAAGTTAACTTTTTTCTCATGGCATTGAAAGATTTATTATAGTAAAAATACTTCAAAAAAAAACCCAGCTGTAATTTCTCTCTTCTGTATTGATTGTCAAAAAAGGTCCTTTTATTTTGCTGTAAAAGTGCACTTTGCAAGCAGGCTAAAAGAAACCATGAAAAGCCTGTCTGACAGAGGAATGATGTCCTCAGAATGACTTGGTATAAAAATACTTCTCATAATCCCACTCAAAGCTTATTTAGTGAAAACTTCCTTGTGCAGAATTCCCATCTGAAAGGAGTGGGAATATTTGCTTCTGTTACTGCATTAAAATGTTCATGGTTTGTTAAGATATTCAGACTTAAGATTAAAAACTCATTTTGCAATAAATTTTACTCCAAAACAAAGCATCTGGATGTTTTCATAAATAGTAGAGAGAAGACTTTCATTATTCTCCAGTTTACATTAACAGTTTATACAAAGTCCAGTTTTTGGAGCTTGCTTGAACTTTGTAAGTCAACATATTAAAAAAGGACTCACACAGAGGACTATATGAAAAAATGCTTTTCATGGAACTGCTGAGAGCTCCACTGTATCTGTGCAGATATTATAGTAACATGTCAACAAGAGTGCCATGAAAATACAAATGATTTTTTATTGCAGCATTAAAACTTACATTTGTGAGTAGAAGCTTAAGATGATCATTAAGAGATGGGCCAACAACAGCACTCAATTGCACTAAAGCATCCAATCCCCTTCCAAAAACTTCATCATCTACATGGGCCTTCAGAAGGGGAAGAAAAAAAGAAAATCCTGTGAGCAAGATTCAGACAAACACGTAAGTTTTTCTAAACTGCAATCTCTGCATTATGGTTGTATGGAGTAGTTTTAAACATTAAAACTACTGTGCAATTGCTAATTGCTATAACAACGCAAGTTCAGAAAAAGAAGTACAATATGACTGAATATTACTCTCTAGAGGCCAAATTTAAAACCAGAGCATATTTTTAAAGTGGAAAACAAAAGCATCCATGAAATGTCCACAAAACTCTTGCATTTCTTCTGAGACAGCAAAACTAATAATTTAGTATTGCTGAAATAAAAAAAAATTCTGTGGCATACAGAACAACTTGCTACACTGATAATATCAGTATTTCACAGTATATTACAAATACCCTTTCAATGCTGATATGTTGAAATTGAAAGACACCATTTTAGTTACAAATGTGACAAATTCTGGGTAATTTTTATGTAATTCATAACAATAACTTTCTTTGCTGGAGAAGCAGAGGAACCAATGACCTTCTGTTTCAATTAATTTAGTCCCCTGCCAACTACCCCTTTGTCACGTGCCAGCTCTTATCTACTTTCACAGTTCTTTGTCATCTTTATTTCTCCCATGGGACATCTCTAATGGTTTAATTACCTGGCTTTTCCTTTAGCAGAGAAATAGACACATAACAACTTATTTCGGTCTCATTCTAAATTATACGTTTATTTAAACAACTATTTTTCTTCTCCAGCATCTGGGCCCTGAACATTTTCTTTTTAACTAGAAATCACTGACTGCTTGTGCAGTAGAAGATTTAACAAGACATAATACCAAAAAAAGTGCAACAATAAAAATTATCAGAAGAGTAACATAAATTGGAGGAAAAGACAAGAATAATTTTTCTGATTTTGCTTTTAAGCTAAACCAAAGATAGCATTAATACGTAATTCTGAACTTCTGTTACATCTGATTTGAGATTAATTTTCAAACTTCAAGCCATCTCTGTTAAATCAGAACTGAAACACAGCTAGATTAACGGACAGCTACTTACTGAAACAGAAAAAGGCTCTCAATGAGAAGATCCAAAAGAGGTAACCTTTAAAGCTAATATCTCACTATTTTCTGATGGTGTAGAAGAGTTAATTTTTTTTTAACTTAAGAATATGACCTCAAGCACTTTAAATGCAAATTCTTCCTTTTTCCTCACTGACATATTCTGGAGATGGTGCTGTGCAGGCCTGGGAGCTCAACCCAATGATCCTTGTGGGTCCCTCATTTTGTGATTCTGTTTAACCTTTGTAGTATGTTTTGAATTGTTATATGTAGTTGATGAGTATTTATTCCTTTATATCCATTTTACTTCTACTCATTTTTATTTTTTTTCATGTTATTGCATGGACATCTAAAAAAGCCCACCACAAATATACATATTTATTTCTGCTTATATTAAAACCTTTAAGAGAATGGTTTAATATAACGTTCCCATAGCTACAAGGAGTTGCCCATCTTAATTTATATTTAAAGACATATTTAGCTAATAAACCAAGGCAAGGTTAACAACAGAAAGATAAATTATTCATACCCCCCAAACCAAAAGCCCATGCAATATATTTATTACTTTAATATTACCTGTGTAGTTCTCAGCAGAAGAAAAAAATCAAACCCATTAAAATCTCTGCATGAAGAGTAAGACTTACCAGTGCAGCCTTTAAGACTGGAACTAGACGAGGCAACAAGGGAATAACTTTTTCAGCAGCACCCTGAACCAGAAGTAATTGTTTAAAACCCTCCTTGGAAACAAAAGTATAGGGATGTTTTGTCTCTCTTAGTCCCTGTAGCAAATGTAAAACATCATTTTCTTAATACTGAGCCTTCTTTTAAACAAAAACACCTTTTAGGAGTTCCACACAGCAGCAAAACCATGTTTGGATTTTGTCAGATCAGTTAAAAACATAAAGTACACTATCTCCACCATGTGGAGCCACTGGGTACAACTCTGCTCGTAGAATATTCTAATTCATTTTTCATTTAGAACATTGAAAATTAAAACTCACATTATGAATACTGACAATTCAATCAATATTGATGCTTCACTACCTTTAATCTAAAAACCCAAGGTATTTTTTCAATGAGATCATGAACTAGAACAGGTTATATTCGTATAGAGGTTTTGTACCCTGAAGGGAAAAAAGAATACGTGGTGAACTATGGAAGGAAAGACACCCCACACCACACACCTCTGTATGCAGCATTAAAAACTTGAAGATAGTAGAAACATGCACATCTAGTAAAGGTCTGACTGGCAAAACTCAAAGATTTAAAGCCCTGTGGCTGAAGCCTTTTTTCTTAACATAATAGAAGTTTTATGTTACTTTAGGAATTGACAGTTTTGTTTAATATTAAAAAGAAAAAAACAAAGAAAAAATAAACATGGGGGAAAAAGAAACAAAGAAAATAAAAAGGAAAAACAGGAAAAAAAGAAAAAAAGGAAAAAGAAAGTAAGCCACCTCAGTATATGCACTTTATTCTACCTGCAACATTGGATTCAGCATTTATTTAGACACCTGGAACATATTTGGTGATAAATGTCACAGATGGTTGTGAGAAAACAGAAGCCTCAACACAGGGTATAGTATTTCTCTTCCACTTTATTTACAGCATCCTATTTCCACTGTATTAGTTAAGTCTATTGAAGAGAGCATTCTTACTTCATAGAGTAGGCTTTATACAAAAAAAATAAGCAAAACAATTTAGTTTACAAAAGAATCTGCAAAACCACAAATTTCATTCAATTGTTGGGCATCTGAGATACAGTCTTGAATTTGACCAGTATGTTGAAGATTAAATGGTTCTACCTAGCTCTCCCAGAAAGCTCTAAATAAAGAACTACAAATAACAAAGTTCTTGACCATTTTCATTCATACGATATTCTCACAAGTGTTTTTTTAATATTTCTTTAGTAGCTGAACCTGAACTAGCTAACTTAGATTGTTAAAAAATAAAATTTGAAATTAGAAAGTGGTTGTATGTTTAATGTTGCAAGAAATTTGAGTTTACCTCTGCCAATGTTAAAAGAAGAGGATCAAAGAGAAGAGTTTCAGGAGGGCATTCCCACTGCAGTTTGTGTTTTACTGATCCATGCACTAACCTATATGAAGAATAAGGCTTTAACAAAATAACATATAATAACACATAATTTATTGCTAACACTATTTGTTTTAAATGTATCACCAATTAGTTTGCTGTATTCTTACATTATATACATCATCTCAATACCTAATGCTCTCCTTAGTGAAATTATAGGATCACAAAATCAGCTAAGTTGGCAAAGATCTCTAGGATGATGGAGTCCAGCCTGTGTATATGTATAATGGTTAACAGCACAATTATACTAAATTCCCAAAATATGGCAGTTTTCAAAATTCTGCTCCTAATCACACAGAAATCATAAAATAGAAGTTATAGAAATTATAGATGCCTCTTTTGCCAACATAGAAGATATTCCTTTTGCAAAGTTATTTATTTTGGTAAGTATATAAAAAAACTTTTTCCTCAAATAGCAATGGGTAAGGGAAAGCAGTTGAAACTAAAGGAAGATCACACTGGGATTTACTATTTACTCCTAAAATACAAACAAATGTATTAATACTACATATTAATGATTATTTTGTACAATTATATACATGTACATCTTATTAATGATGGCTTACACTTTTGTAAAGTAATTCTGCACCCATGTGACAAAACACCAGAACATTTATTGTTTAGGCAAATAAATAACTTAGTAACTTTAAATACCCTAAACCTATTTGCAAGTAGTTTTGGCAATATTCTATATGCCTGAAAACTACAAAATAGGAATATTCAATGACATGTTGTCATACCAAGTACAGATAAAAAAGGCTTGAAAGGTCTCCTTATTAAAATGGCACTATTTTTATTATCTTAGTTAGTAGGAAGAAGTAAGTACAATTACCTGAAAAAATAGTTTGTGAAAGATGTTTAGGAAATCAAGTGTGCACACACTTGACTAGTCTTTAAAAATGTTCCTTTGGTATTAATACAGCATAAAAAAAAGGAACCAACAGAAGACAATTTCAAAGGCATGGAAAGTTGCTTTCTGCTCTGTAAAGAGTTAAGTATTAGAAATTTTTCCAGAATTTAAAGGAATCAAACAACCTAACTAAAAAAGGTGAAACACGAAGAGATGTGCTACTTCTATCTGAGGCTCACCCCACACCCTGGCAATTCTGTAGCAGGGCAGCCTGGGACTAATGGCATGAACAAGGGTGAAAGATATAAAGAGGCTCTTTTTTCTCAGGGGGTTCCATGGTTTATTTCTTCATGGCTTTCATGGGGCAAAGAGGAAGTTTCTCAAGGACAGTGGTCTTTTCTATGGTTAGGAAGAGGAGGGGAATTGGCATCCTGCCAATAGAGTAAAGCAGAGGAGATAAGGTCAGTCCATAGGTATTACAGCGGTCACACGAGTCAAGGGACGTACCACTCTTAATACATCTTGGGTAGTGAGTTACTACAGAGATGTATTTCATAATATATTTAGTAAAAATAAGAAACAAACCCAACACACCTGCATGGAATGCCACCTCTAGCGTATGTAGCAGCAAATGCAGATGATGGTTGAGAATAAGCACGAAACTGTGAGGACAGAAAAAAAGAAGCATTATTTATTCATAACAGTAATTTTTTATAGCTATTATGTTAAAACAGAAGTTTACTAAAAGTGAACTTTATCATATGATTCTAAGACAAATCAAAAAAAGAACTGCAACTTGTTGTGAAAATGAATAGAAGTGTACAATCAGTGGTCTCCTGATGGAATCACTGTATTTTTCTTTTTCTTGCAGATGGTATTATTAAAGTCTTACAGGTTCTTTCCAGATCAAGGAGTTCCCACTTCCCTGAAGCTCTTGTTGTTATATTGGTAACATGCAGAAGGCAGTTTTACTGCAATTCCATCTTGATCTGAGTATAGGCAAAAGTATATGGTGGCAAGATGGGAGAAACACCAAATACTGGGCAAGATGGTAGGAGGGCACTAGAAATGCACAGGGAGGTTCATACTGGGTGGGAATCTAGGCTTTCCCATCTAGGACCTTCGTGCAAGGAAAAGCAGAAAATAATTGGTTTTTATCATATACATGCTTCTTATGCGTATGAACTATTATATTATTTATTAGCGTGATCATTTAATGCTGCTTCTCAGGTAATACCCCTTTATCACAAACCATTCAGAAGCAAATACCATGAAATATCTATTTTTATCTTCTGACTATTTAAACCTACATTAAGATTAGTAGAATTGCGTTCCTGCCTTAATTTTGGTCATTGTGCTACTTGCAAAGAGATTTCAAGTAAAAAATATGCCCACATTAAAGTATTTAGCCTCTCTTTATCAGCAAAGTACTTCTGCATTTAATTGACTTTCCAAAAAGCCTGTAACATTACTAATTGCCAAATTATATGGCCCAGTGGTGAACTACAATTCATGCATTCAATCCTAGTTCTCCAGGCACAGGACTTCCATGAAATAAACAAGTCCTATCATTACGACTCTCTCAAGAACACAATTTTTCCCTGCAGGATTACATAGTCACAATAACTGAGTTTCAGATAATGCTCACCAGCAATTAATTGGTCAGATTTTACGAAGCCTTGAATACCTTCAATATGCCACCTGATTCTTGGTTTCTTTGCATAACTGAAATAAGTTTCTCTAAAGTAACAGGTGCCAAAGTTTAGAAGATAAAATAAACAAACAACCCTTTTTAATGTTTAGCTTTAAATCTGTTTTAGGGCAATAGTACATAAGAAATAACAGTTACAATCCAAGCCACAACTGTACCAAAACACATTTTTATAAAAATGTCATAAACTATGTTTTACCTTCAGGCATTTGAGCTTAGAAGATAAGGTATGTACGATTAATAACAGAAGTTTAATTTCACTTTAAAAAACAGGACCAGAAGCAGCATGTCCTGCATGCCATTTCATAAAATAAGGAAAACTCTTCAAACCACAGATGGATTTTAACTAAACAAAACCAACACCAACTATACATACTGGATCAATAGTTTTAGGATTCAGCTTGTCACTAGGCTTTGGATGCAATTCTGGAGGACGTGTCTTCCTTTTAGGTGTTGCAGTCTTTGTTTTTACTTGAATGCCAGATGACATTCTTACAACATTGCTTCCTACAAAAAAAATTAAAAATATACAATTATTTTCATTCCTATATGACAGAATATCAAGGGTTAGAATCCCCATGCCCAAAGACTGACATGAACAACCAACCAAGTGAATCTGAATAAGTGCACTAGGAAACAGATGCTTATTCTTATACATCAGACACCGTGCATGAGACAATTTTAATAGTCCTGTCACGCTGTATTTCAATTGCACACACTTCCTAACCTGCTCCTCTTCACTTGTGCTCTTTGAGACCTGCAGCAAAAGTGAATTAGATACAGTCTGCTTTTAGGGTAGCCAACAGGAATCTGAGCAGCACTACAGGGCTCTGCAGAAAAGCCTGAGTCAGGGTTGGGTACAGTGACATCAGAAGAAATCAACAATTTGAGGAGGGTCCAGGATGAAGGAATGAAACAAGTACATTCAGGACACAAAACCCAAACCACAGTCATTGAGAGATGAGAGCAGAAATGTAAGGCAACAAAAAAAAGCCACAGAAAATTAACTCCTATTCCACTAAGAATGAAAGTACTTTTTAAAACAGACTGTAAAAATAACTGTCTACATCCTTAAATACTGATTTAAGTACACTTATCTTCTGTAAGTCAATGCACCAGCTACATGTCACTATGAATGTATGTAACTGAGTTACAGTGTCCCTAATAGAAATAATAGTTCTCTACCTATTTAGCATACCAAGTCTGATACTATGATGAATAACATAAATTATTCCTGGGATATTACAATATTTTAAATATTAATAACATTATAAAGAGTGAAAATCTAGTTTTGAATATTATAATGTTCAGTAATTTTTTGCAGTGGTGTATTCTGCATAAAAAAAACAATTTAGTAAATGAGACATTAGATCCCTATAGTGAAAAAGAAACTACACCATATAGAGATGAAAGTAATAGGGAGCCACACACAGAAACAAACATTGCCTCAGGGATGAGCAGTGTGCTTGCTGTCCAGCCATCACCCTTGATGACATCTGGTTTTGTTAAAAACATTATTAAATGCCAAATACCAATTTCAGGATGAATCAGAGACAGATTTGCCATGCTACTCGCTCGCCCTCAGCTCTATCAGCCAACTGCTCTTATTTCTGCCAGACTCTTGCACTTGTCCTTGTTTAGCTTGGCTATTCTAACTCTTCCCTCTGAACAGGATTTCCAGTCAGGTACTTTTGTCATCATCTACATTGTGAAATCTTTAGGATTGCATCTGTTTCTGGTAAGTGACAAGGTCCCAGCATGTGTGTAGATATGCTGGCTTTATGACTTGTGGAAAGAATTAAATGAAATGCCTAAGTTTTACTGAATGCAGTGAAACAACAAATAATAACGATTAGCAAATTAGCTAAAATACAAAGCAAAACTAAAACTGAAAGTTTAAATCAATACTTCTTGACCGATGATTTACTCAAAACTAGTGATTGAAATCAGTTCACATACTGTACATTTTGTTTTGTCTTTCTTACCATTTCCCGAATGTAGCCTGTCTCCACTGAAAGTCTTTTAAAAAGAAATAATATTCCTCAATTCGTCAATTAAATCTCTTCAGAACTCACAGAAATGCAGTTATTGGAACTATTCTGTTTGTAAAATGGAAGTCAAATGGAAAATATTAATGTAGAAATAAATCTACTGATTTTGTAATCACATTAGTGTTAGAAGACAGATTTTCACGTGTCACAAAATTAAGAATCAAAATCGTTTCATAATATAAAAACACCAGATAAATTCTAGCGACATGTATCACAAAATAGTGCTATCCGTGTCAGACTTTGAAATGTACAATTCTCATAATACAGTCAGCTTGCTAATGCTTACATAAACGCTTTTCTCAGAAAAGTATTTAGAAGTAATTCAGACGTATTTAATTTTTTCTATTCTCCAAGTAATCAAAATACACGCTAAGGCACATTAGGTAGCATTGAGAAGAAAAAGTGCTTTTCTTAAGGTCTCACTCTTCAGAGATGAATGCCCTCGTGCAGTGAGGAGCTGGAAGGGTCACAGTTATTGCAGAGATCAGACAGGCGAAGCACAGCCGGGAATCAAACAAGCGAGGTTTGATACAGAAGTGACCCATCTACTGGCAGAGCCCAGACTTCAAATAAAGGAGCGACACTTTAAACAGAACTAGCAGAAGCACTTTTAAGAGACATCCTTCAAAGGAGGAAAAGCGCAGCCTGGAGTTCGGGATCTAGAAGTCACTCAAGGCAGGCCGAATGGAAGTCAGTAGGATTTGAAAGGCGAGGTCGCTCCCTTACCCTGCTGAGTGCCAGCTCTCCCGGAGTGCAGAGGCACAAACAGACGAGGGGCTTCGAGCGCCGTCACCGCCGCGAGGCTCGGGCAGAGAAGCTCCGGCGAGTTCCCCCACAGCCCCCGGCCCGGCCCTCAAGAGCCCCGTGGGGCATCCAGGGACCCCGCGGCAGCACGAGGGGCCCGCCCCGCTCCCCTGGGCCCCTGTCCCGCCCCAGGCTCCGGCTCCCTGGGCACGCCGGGCTCCGGGCAGCGCCGTCCCCGCTCCCCTGGGCCTCTGTCCTGCCCCCGGCCCCAGCTCCCTGGGCACGCCGGGCTCGGGGCGCTCCGGGCAGCGCCGTCCCCGCGGCTCCTCGGCGCCCCCGACGCTTCCCGCCCGTTACCAGGGGAACTACGGGCCGCCGGCAGCCCAAACTTCCTCCGTGTTTGCTGCAGGCGGAACGACAAGGCGATTAAAAGATCGGTTTTGTTGAGGGTTTTTTTCAGCCTGCATTGTATGCTGGGATTAAAATGAGAACGGTGAATTTTCAGGTGGCATCGCCACTCAGTTTTATCCTCTTTTTAAATACCTGCCCATGTATACAATCCACTCATTCAATACTGTTTACAGCATCCCATGTGAGTGTGGTAAATGAGCCTTTGGGAAAAGGCTACTTTATAACTCGACCACGAGAGTGCTTTCTTGCTTTCTTCAAGAAATGCGTATATTCATTCATGCACAGAAAAATAAATCTTCAAGCAAAATGTTTCCTTAGTTTGCTCAGATTGTGTGGGATACAAGCTTTCCACCATTGCATTCTTTCTCACTTCTGTCATTTCTGCTGCAGAATTGAATGCGGATCAGTGAGACTGTTCTCACGATTTTCCACACGAAAAAAAATATTGCACTGACAGAGGTGAAAAGCAGTTGTAGACTATTTGAAAAATGCCATTGGCATTAGATTTTGGGCAATGCAGGCATTTCACAATTGGTTTTATCCAACAGAAATACTTTGTATATGCCAATAATGCCCAGTCAACAGTGAGGCCATTAGCAGAGTTAAAATAGGACTGCATAATCGAGTGCCATTGAAATGCATTAGTGCAAGAGACTATTTGGAAATACAGAAAGAAAATATATATGAATAATTGGAGAAGGGAAGATTTTTTTTTCCCTATGTTTTTAAACTAGGCTCAAGAGACATTATAGTACTTTAACAGAATTTTTTTACTGGTCCACACTACTGAAGGCAATAGAGAAATGGATGTCTTTTTATCCAAAAACATTATGGACTGATAAATTGTCTCAGAAAAAAATCCAATAATTTTAAAGAAGGCCGTGAATATCTTTGAAAATCACACAAATCACAAAAGGATGAAAACCAGCATGATCATTTCCAGGATGAGAAAAAGTCTGTGCTTTTTTTGAGCAAGGTTTATTTTTAGTTCAGCCTTTCAGTATTATTTTATACGTGTATGTGCCATAGCTGTTTTGCAGTACAGAACAGACCACAGCCTGGAAGAAAGCAGCAGTGCAATTCTGAAGTCAGTAGGAGGTGTGGGCTGCTGTGTGGCATGAAACAAAACCCCACTGAGAGGTCCGTGGAGTCAGCAGCTCCCACTGAGCTCAGGAGGCACAGAAACCACTGGGTTGTGAAAGGACAAGTTACACTCCAGACTGTGCAAGAGAAGGGCTTAGTTCAGAGTCCAATCATTTTCCTGAAAAATGCAGAATAAGAGGGTGCCCTGCAGCATGTGTGGTACACAGGGAGCCCTGCTGTTCTTGGGGTGTTGAATGTATGGCAAGGCTCAGCCCCCTGAGTGCAGGCAGCCTGGTATTTAGGTGGGCTTGATCCTCCCGCACAACAGAACTACAGTAATTTCACAACCATAAGGCGCACCGGATTATAAGGCGCACCTCCGTGAGTCAACAAATTTCACAACTTTGTACATTATATAAGGCGCACCGGACTATAAGGCGCACTTCCGGGTTCAGACCAAAATTTTAGTCAAAAGGTTGTGCCTTATAGTTGTGAAATTACTGTACGTCCTAAATTCCTGAGGCAGGATAGGATGAAACTATATCCTTATATATATTTTTCTATCTGCGATGATATATTAAAAGTTAGGAAAAGAGAAGTCCTAAGGTTAAACACATGTTCAGTCCCTTTTGATTCCTACAGCATGATCTTAAAATAATGTTTATTACACTTGTCCTATCCATCTGCAGATCCCCTGCTCCTTAAGTAGCTTCTTCATTATTATAACTGGCCTTGGATTTTTTCATTTAATATAGACATGGGGAATATGGCTCAAAAGACTTATAATAAAACATATTTATTTAAAATGAAATGCTTTTCATACTGTGTCTTACTGTTTTTGATCGTTGTAATAGGACCTAGTCTGTGACATTTTGAACATACTTGGTGGATGGACAATTTAGGAGGAAAAATACTTTATGATCACAGTATGGATGAACAAAACATGACATACTTTAGCATTTTTCTTCACCATGATGATACCAGTTAAATGGGGTATAATGATCCACTATTCATTACTGTATAATTGTATAGCATTTAGCTCCTGTAATTATGAGTTTCTTCATTATGTAGCTTAAGTTTGTTTTATTTTACTGCCATAAACCTTCCTAAATGCTTGAAAATAACTAAAGACAAAAATATGAATAATTTCCAAACAGTATTTATAATGAAAATAAACGTATATGTTTGTGAGTGTGTTCAGTTAAGCATATAGAATATGAAAAAGAAAGCTAACTCAGCACTGATTACTTACTTTTTCATAATAATTATCAACCAATTTAAATAGAATCAATGATTAATTAATTATCTATAACTGCTGATGAAACCAATATGCAATTTGACTTCTTTTTTTCATTAGTCACACCTAAATAGTTAATTACTTAGGGGGAGGAGAATTCACCAATGCCAAATTAATTCTGAGGCTTATGAAGTTAAAACTGAGGCTTATTAGAATATGGCTAATTGAAAGAACATCACATAAACTAGTCACATGTTAGATATTTTTGTCTGAGCATATTTATACCTTTGTTAAGCTAATTCATTTGGCATGGTTTAGACTTGGCATGTTGCCAGTTCCAGTTGAGAAATTGTGGGGAGAATATTTCTTGACAAGTGCAGGCTTTTGAATGGGGAAGAAAGGGAGTTGATACATTATTTTTTGTCATAATTTAATTAATTTGCATTGTAAACATTTCCCTCTCTATTTGTAGCAGCTTTTCTGTTAGAAAATAAGTGGTTTATGCTGATTAGTTTATTATATTTTTCTAAATACAAGAAAGAGATTAACAACAGACTTAAAAATTGACTCATTTTACATCTTACTGTAGTCTTAAATGTTAATGTAATAACACTGAGACATATACTTTCATTTGAGATTATTTTAGAAGTTAATAAACCAAGTGCAATTTTTAACAGTTGTTGGGGGCCAACAACTTGCAAACTAGTAAGACCAAAACATGTTTCCTCAATGTATGTCGTAATTCCTTTCATTTCTACAGAAAATTTAGAAATTCAGCCTGGTCTCTCAAAAATTGCAAGTTTAAAACAGAATTCTAGGAGTGCTTTAATTAGACAGTCTTCAAATATCATTCCACAAAGCTTTTATCCTGACTTAACCACTCTTCCTGCTTTATAAATAGCCCTCTATAAAAGAGGAGTTACTTCACAGTGTTTGGCAATAAATGTGAGCTACAGAACAGATTGTAGACACCTAATTGTAGCTTTCAGGTTTGTCTGCAAAGAATAAATGCTCCAGGCACTTTCATTGAGAAGTGTTGCATCAGATGATTAGTTCAGTGCCTGTCAAGTTGATGGACCTGTGAATCTGCCCTTTTATCTTCAGAGAAAATTGGTGTGAAAGCCGTCACTTCAGTTGAACAATTCCGGGTAACAGCCCATTAATTCTACTGGATTGCTTACTCTTTTTCTGTAATACACCAGAAATTATTAGATTGCCTATTATTAAGTGCTAAAACGCTGTAAGGATGTTGGGTTAGCAGATCAAAGTCCTTGTAAAACTCAGAAGCAAGGTCCCAAGAAACAGACTGACCGAAGGAACTTTCCGGTTTTGATGTTTCAGAGTAACAAAAATTCATACAGGTATGACCCCCAAATTCATAAACTTGATGAGATTCCTAATGGGTATCCTAGAGTACACGGTACAGAGTACTGTGAGTGTGCAGACATGGTGCTTTGGGTATGATTTGTGCATGGAGAGGCAAGGCTGAGCACAATAAGATAGTTGCATGGACAACTGCAGTTAAATTCCACACCAGGTATTTGGATTGCTCTTAAGGATATCCTGCTGATCTAAAATTATTAGGAAACTCAGGTTTTTCCATAAACACTCTCTTCCATGAATGAGTGAGAAATTTATGTCCATGTAGATACAAAGATGCTAACTCATGATTGCTCCACTTTTCTTTATGTATTGAAGTTTTTAGAGCAGCTCTGCAATGTATTCCTCGTTTACCCGTGGCCACACAGAACCAATGTTCCTGACTCCTGAAGATAGCTAGTACTGCCAGGAGCCAAAGCAGACCAGTTATACCCATCCTTCAGTGGACTGTACTACCTTAAAAAATGAAATTATGATTAAAATGAGACATGTCAGGATTTGATTTTTTTTCCGATTCTTCTAACTTTTGATATTACCATCAATAATGGCAGTTTGAATTTGCTTTTTTTCTGGTGATGCCAGATATGGTGATGCCAGTTGCTCAGGAAGGACAATTTATTCTATTCCATCACCCAGACACTGGCAAAATCACAGCTACTTCTATAAAACTACTTTGCTTTTTTACAGAGAGAGGTCCATTCCCACAAGTATAGTCAAAAAATAAAGAATTAGGAGCCTCCATTTCTTTGAGTCTCTAAATTTGAGCTTTATGATACTTGATTTCCTGCCTCCCTGCTGTTCACTGGAATCTTCATTCCTAATTTGTCTCAGGAGTCTTAATTAGAGGATAGATAAACAGCTAAGAAGAAGATTCACAAAAAGTAGCAAAGACAACCTTGTGATGACGACAACTACATCATGGAAAATGTTTAGGAAAAAGCTACGATTTCAGAGAAAAGTAATTGACAAACAACTGGGGAAAGACAAGGGGGAGCTGGATATATATTTGGGAATTCTTCTCTGAATTTCACAATTGTCAAAGTTTTCAAGCTAACAAAAGGTTTTGAAAGTGCTAGAAGGCTCTCTGGGTTTTGGAAAGTCTTCTTTATCTTTATATGTACAGGCTTGAACCCAGCCTCTGCTGCCTCTCAAACCTGACAAACACATCGTGATATATCCAAGTATTATTCTCAATTGCTTTAGGCCATAACAATGATGTTCTAAATTTCCCCAGAGTGCTATTTTTTTCACTAAACGGTGGCGGTATTTGTGAGTAGAAATAGAATGAAAGAACATATCTGTGTGCATAGTAATCCCAAAGACAAAGTAGTACCCAACATTTCACAGAAAAAGTGAAAGAACTAGAAACAACAGGTTCTCATTATAAATCAGAATCTACTTTAAAAATGGACTGGATATTAAAAGATTTATAACTTTGGGAGCATTGAGAAATGTTCACCACTATTTTATATTGCAGGTACTTTTATCTAATATGATGCCACCCAATGCAAATAAAAATATTAGTGGTGTGGCCTTTCTCCTTGCCCTGCAGAGAATGCCATTTTCTCTTCCTGCTGATTTTTGTGAACTTGGAATTTGATTTTTAGAAAAACAGGAAAAGTTGTCATTGAATAATGTTCTTTAAATGCAAACAGACATGAATAAGCTCTGACTATAGTCACTAGATGAATTTTCTATAATTATTTGAAAAAAAAAACCTTCCTACTGAATTTCTAAGCCAGGATAAATATACTTTAAATTCTGCTGAGGGAAATAATTAAGCAAAGTTGAAAATTTGCACTTAATTTTCAGGGTGCTGCTATGAGGGCTGATTGACATGTTTTTCCCATCAGAGTTGAATAGAGGAAAAAATCCCTAACCAGTTGAGGCACACGCTGCAGTTTTTTGTTTTCCCACTCGGTGGCAATGATTCCCTCTCTTTCCTTCCCAGTTCTGTGCTTCCTCCCAGACAGCTGCTGCTCTGCATTCTGCAGCCTCCATTCAAAGGAACAAACAAGGGAAAATCATAGTTTTCCTTTACTTCGAATATCAAAGATGGCAAAATAGAGGGGTTTGCTACATGAAAATATATTTTATAGTTCACTTGTCAGAGAAAATGTGCTCTTTGATAGGAATTTTTTTGCCCGTTTTATCCCACTCCAGGGCACAGCTCAGTGGCAGTATATAAACTATTAAATACAAGCAAGTTTAGCAAGTTTACTGGACTTTACAGCCTTTGACAGAATAATGCAAATACTAAAAAATGCAAAAAAGTCATCCACAAATTCACAAGGTATCACAAGAGTATTTCTACCCTTAATTGTCTTCATTATCTTTCTTCCTTTTTGTTTGGTTGTTTTTGTTTTTTTTCCGCACAACAGGAGTTAACCTATGTACTTGGTACTACTTGGTCTACAGAGAACATCCTGGAGAAGAGGTCTAACTGTGCTGGTTAACCAAATGTATCTCTGTAGAAACCGTAGCTGGCTGCAACATGGTCTTTCACAACATTTAGAGACATCTTCAGCTTTTGCTGGAGTGGGTAAAGTTCCCTTTGCTGGATCAGACATAGCAGGGAGCTGCAGCAAGGGCATCAGGCTGTGCTCTGAGGCACACACAGCTTGGGAGTACTGCACACAAAAGCATTTAATGTCTCCCTCACAGCAGGCACAGCTGGAACTTGAGATAACAAGTCCTGGCATGGTAGGAAAAATATCTTTGCTTAAGACATAGAGAAGGTTTGAAAGACAGGCTTAAGATTCATAAGACTCAGTTTGAGTTGGTGTCTCAGAACTAGTAACAGCCTAGAAGTACTGGCTGTAGTGATGGTGGTGAGCTGTGGTAACAGTCAAGACTAAATAATAAAGATAGAATCAAAGGTAGTGGTGATGGTAGCAGTAGTTTTCATATTTTCTCCTTTCAGACAGTGGTTCAGCAACATCCCCTCTGTCTCTGCCCACATAGGAGTGGCAAGCGGGGAGGAAGGCTGCCCTGCTGTCTCTTCCTCTGCCACTGGATTTTGGAGGAGGATGAATTGAAACAGCATTGTAAAACAAATAAACAGGGGAGAAAAAAAAAATAAAAAAGAGAAAACAAGGAAAAAAAAAAAAAAAAAGGAATGGAAAGGAAAGAAAAGAAAAGAAAAGAAAACAAAAGATCTTTCCAGGAAAGGAGTTGGGAGGTGGGAGTAGGAGAGAGAATACTGGAGACAGTGCACAGTACACTTCTGCAGTCTGTATTTGAAGCAGTAGAATACGAGCATGAGTATTTTTGAGGAAGAGATCTGTCAATGCAAAGGATGGGAAGGGTAAATATGAGGACTGAATACCTCACTGCACTGTTCAGCTACAGAGTGCCCTGCTATTGCTGGACACTAACACAGGGGTAGTGGCCCCTGTGTGGGTTGACTGAAGAATTTCAAGTTGATATCCTTGTGGATGTGAAACTAGAATAATTTCACGACCACAAGGTGCACCGGACTATAAGGTGCACCAGAGGGAGTCAGCAAATTTCGCAACTTTGTACGTTATATAAGGTGTACCGGACTATAGGGCGCACTTATTTTTGCCGTGAAGATCCGTGCCGCGCGCAGCGAAGTAACTAATTAGTAATGGAATCCCACGATCGTGGAGTTTACTGGCATGTGCTCATATTGGAAACATTTTATCAGATTGGTGTAGCCTTTAAATGCAGTCCCAAGCCCCCGCCCCGTGCGCGGGGTCTGGCACTCCCTAACGCTCCCGGCTGGCAAGGTGGGGCTCAGGGCGGCCACGGCTCGCTGCTGCCACGGTTTGGGGCAGCCACAGCACACACCTCGGGGTTGCTGCGGTTCAGGGCGGCTCGAGGCTGCCCGCAGCTCGGGATGGCGCTGTCTGCTCCCTCTCTCCCTGTGCGTTGCACTGGCCAGGGGCTGGGTGGTCCCGCTCAGCTCACGCGGCTGCTGGTGGCTGGGACTGGGGAGCTGGGCAGTTCCGCTCAGCCTGTGCAGCTGCGGGGGGCTGGGACTGGGGGCTGGGCGGTCCCTCTTAGCCCACGCGGCCACTGTTGGCCAGGAGCTGGCCGCTGCTGTTCCCCCTTATGGCTCGGCGCTCCCGTGGCACGGCCCCCCCTCATGGCTGGGCTCATGGCTCGCACTTTTTTTTGCAGCGAGGAGCTGCGCCACATGCAACAAAGTAACAAATTACTGGCAGGTGATCAGTTTGCAAACATTTTTCACAGACTGGCATAGCCATTAAATGCAGCCCCAGGTGCTCTCCCTGTGCTGCGGGCCCCCGCACTCCCACCCACCCCTGGCACCAGCTGGTGCGGCTCGCAGCTCCTGGCTACCACCGTGCGGGTCCTGGCTTCCCCTGCCCAGTGGCTGCAGCTGCTGCGGGTCCAGGCACTCCCGCCCGGTACTGGTTGGCGCAGCTTGGCTTCTTCTTCCCCCTGCACCCAGGCTGGGACTGGCGCCGCCTGGCTTCTTGTTCCCCCCGTGTCCAGCGCTGCCCCACTTCTTGGTCCCCCTGCGCCGTGGCCGGGGCCGGCGGCAGCTCCCTCCCTCCCCGCGCGGTTCCTGCTGGCTGTGGCCGCCCACTCCCGCCCCACCTCGTGACTCGGCACTCCTGCGGCTCCGCCCCCCCCCATTGCAGCTCACGCTTCCAGGTTGGCACATTTCACAACTTTGTCCATTATATAAGGCACACCGGACTATAAGGCACACTTCTGGGTTCAGGGGAAAATTTTAGTCAAAAGGGTGCGCCTTATAGTCGTGAAATTACTGTAATCTCAAAAGTAGGCTGAAAAGAATAGTTGTGTTGTCAAAAGGCTAAGAATGCAAGAGCCTGGAAACTTGGTACATTTTGTAGAATAAACACTAACAGATATAATGGGAAGCAAAGAGGGAATTTCCCAAGAGCCTGCCAGGTCAGTTATTTGCCATGAGAAAAAGTATGGACAAGTGGCTAGTACAACATTTGCTATCGGCATCAAGTCTGAAACGTGTATTTAAATACTGTGACCTTGCATCTCACAAAAAAAAAAAAAATTCAAACTTATTGGACTTTCTAACTTTTGCTGAATTGAACACTGGGGAGATCAAACATTAATGCATCATAGTGTCTGTTCATTGAGTGTTCAATCTGAGAGAGTTGAAGAAGGTGTCCAGGGAAGACTACACACACTGAGGCAACTGTACATAGCACTTCTCATGAGTATTCTCAATACCATCTTTTTGTTCCTAGAGCCCCAAACTTCTTTAGGTTTTAACTTTTCTAGACATTCTGTAAAATTGCAGTTAGTTTAAATTGTGGCAATTTTTCTAAACAGTAATGCAAAACACTTCATTCTGCAGTGGGCCAGAGTCCAGTTTATAACTGTCAGCTGACTCACACTATACATGGAAATTTTACTCCACATGGAAGACCCCACAGTGTTTCCTCCTGCTATCCCCCTTAATTACTATTTCCTTTACTTATTTACTTCTTTTCCTGCTCTGAAAATAGGTGCAAGTTTTGGCCAGGCCAGTTCAGTCTGTTCCCTGTTCTAGGCTGACTTCTTGAATGCTCCCATCAGTCACTGGCTGAATAGATTTCCATCCACAATATTTCTAAGTACTCAGACACTGGACCTTGTCACAAGGAAAAAAGATTAGTCCACTGTTTTGACAAGCAAGTTCCAGCTATTTTATAGTTATTCCAGCTATTTATAGCTATTTTAAGAAAACACGATCTGAATCTGACAGTTAGACCCAAACATATCTATGTATTCTAGTTTTGATGTGTGTGGTTTTAAAAATCCACCTATATTACTATTTCCTTCAGCTTTACAGGTACAAATACAATTTTCTGGAGTGCTGCTGTTAAGATCTGGTTATTATGATTATTAGAGAGATGCCTCTACCCAAATTAAGGTGCAAACTGCACCACAGGCTGAAGTCAATAGTATGGATTTTAGATAACAGTAAAAGTGAGGTAGAGAGAGATAGAAGGAAAGAGAAAAAAATGGGGGCATTAAGTAGAAAGATATCCATACCCATGGATTCAGACAGTGTCCCATTGGTCTTCTTTTGTTGTTCTTAGTGGTGGAGATGATGAGGTCACTTAAAACTTCTCCCCACTTATACATTTTAGCAAACAAAGGAATCAATTCTCATTGGGTACACAATCCTCTTATTTTATTGGTTAAAATATTCCCTTGTTTCCAGTGCTAATAAATCACATGCTCAGTCTTCCTCTTCTTTTGAGTTGGTGGGTCTTGTCCTCTCCCTGCTAGACTCAGAGCTGATTTCAGATAGTTTCTGAGTTGGCTTTCTTTGTGGATTCTTTGTGTTCATTATCAGAGCTTGTTTACCTCTTCCTAATTTAAGATAATGTGACGATCGTACCACCTTTATCTCATCTCAAGCTCCAGTCAGCTCAACTTAATGCCCAAAAAATCCAAGAATTCACTGAGACATATTCAGAATGGGGTGTGTTTTCTGGTCACAGATGAGCAGTTGCTTCTTTATACAATTTGTCATAGTGGGGAAATTCCTTTGTTGATCTTAGCACTGTTTGAGGCAATTATGACATTTAAGTCTGTTACAGCTGCTACTTGACCACTTAGTCGAGTAAACCCTGGGAGACGGGTTTTGAGCATCAGCTGTGCTTGGGAGCCTGTGAAATTGGGTAAAGAGTGACTACAAATGTGCTTCTAGAACCAGCATGTGTTCAGAGGCACTGTGTGCCTGCACTGCCCTGAGCAGGAGCTCTGGTGTTAAACAGGCCTATGGACTCATGCCAGCAGCTATCCAACACCACACCCCCATACCTGAAATGATTAAAAAAGGGATGGCCAGAAAGCTGCATGGTTCCACACAGTCAGCAAAAAGCTGTAGGAGTTCATTAGCTCTCATCAAGGTCTGACTGGGCTGTTTAACTGCAGCTCAGCACTGCATTTCTTCAGTTCCTGGTGTGAGGGCCTCAAGAAATCCTCTGTGCAATCTGAAAGTTCAATGGTTATTTTAATAAGAGAAAATCCTTGTTTTTGCAAGATCCTGAGATATTTCAGACTTAAAAATCACACTATATTGTATGAGGTTTTCCCAAATTAATTCCAGCTGAGCTAGTATGTCTTCACAGCATACATTTTTTGCTTATTCCTCCAGTGGTACCTCTGCTCCAGCAGTGTTCACCTGGCCTCTCTGTGAAATTTGTTAGACTCCACATGATGTCCTATTTCCCAGGTGCTTGCTTGGTGCATAAACAAAAAAATGTCAAGATACCATAATCACTAACAAAATTGTGAGAGGTTCACCATGCTGAGGAGGTGTAAGGTCCAAACACACATGTACAGGCATTTTAACTATAAATGTGGCAGCAGGTTCACAGTGAAAAATAGAAGCACCAAAAAAGCAGAGGTGACAATCAAATCTTCTGTGACAATCTGTTGGTAACAAGACACTGGAAACATATCACGTTCACAGAAGATTTAGAAAAACAAAACAGGAAGTACCATTCCCAATGGGTCTCTTTGGAGTACTGTTAATCATTTGGAAAATTAAATCGAGATTTAGAAAAGAAATGTGAAAAGTGCTTATTCTCAAAATATGAGCCACAAAAGAGGCTAGAGCAAAACAAAAAGAGAAGAATTTCAGATTACAAAAGAAAAGGTTCAAGACAGTATTAAGTACAGAAGTTTGGATATATCTCTCAACTACAAAGTAATTCACAATAACAAGACTGAACTTGAGCAGGCTGAAAAAGTCATGTGACAATTTTACTAAAGGAATTGTTTCTGCACAGTAGAATACAATAAAACTGATTCTGCCAGGCCCAATTCAATGCTGTTATGTGTCCTCAAGGCACCATTTAAACTCCAATAAAGGGAATTTGCGCATTGAAAATTATTATGTCCTTAAATCACAAAAATTCCCTGCATTTTGTACTTGCAAAACTACAAAATTACTAATTCAAGACTCCTCCACAGAAAGTTTAGCAGTCAGTATTTTCCACTCTCATCCCAAAGATATGTTGATGGGTTGGGATTGGTATTTTTTTAGGATTTTTGTGAAGGAAAAGGCTTTGAGGTAATGAACGATCTTTTATCAAAACAAAAGAGTCTTTAATGAGTTACTCTTTAGCTCTATTGTAAATACAGTGGCCCATTCCAGATCAGTTGACTTCTTCATCAGCTTAAAAAGAAATTTCCTATAGGGCAAATCCCAGATTCTGCCAAAACTCCATTTGTTTGTTTGTTTGTTTTTTTTTTCTTATTTTGACTTGCCAAGGGTTTGTGTTTGACTTGTTGCCATGAATAAAACTATTCCTCTTTCAACAATGGGCTCTCTGGGAATGGTGTGGGAAAGCTAATCCCATTACACAGCTCCGAAGTTCCCACTCAGTGGTGACCCAGGACAGGCAGCTTATCAGGCACTTAGCAGAGCTGTCAGCTGGTCAGCTCAAGTGGGATATTCCTCTTTGTGAAGTGAAGCAGGCCAGCAGGAGCAGTAGCAGGGGTTTGTTTGTTTGTTTTAAGTAAATAGAACAACAGGGAACTTCTACATCCTTGACCTGAAAGTCATGTTCTGTAAACAGAAGACATTAATGGTAGAGCATAGAATGGTGTCATTAACACACTGGTCAGATGTGTTAATTTATAATCCACAGATGAGAGGAGTCTCCCCAAGATGCTGCGTCTCGTGATGTTTCCTGGGCCTCTCTCTCCTTCCAGTAGTTCAGGCTATCCAAGTCCTTTCCTAGGACTATTCTCTTAACAGAATAATTTTCCTTCAAGTTTCCTTCAAGGGAAGTTGTTTGCAGATTCAATGATGCCTTCATAATTTGGCTCTGAGTGGTGGACATCTTGTGATAGCTCTAGCCACACGGCCAAGGTCATCTGACTGACGGGAAGATAAATACCCAGAGAATGAGTTCTCTATTTTTGCTAAGGAAAAACAGTGGCAGTGCTGCCTGAGGATGAGGCCTTGCTTCACAGTAATGAGATGAGAATTTGCTGGGGAGGTACAAGATTATCCATATAAACATTGAAAAATGCACGGAAAAACATGTAAGAGTGTCTTGGGTTTAGTGAGAACAAGATTAATACGGAGGAGAAAAATGTGATTTTTTAAAGTGTAACTGTGGCTTTGACTTATGAAGCCTTCTCTGCACGAAGGAGAGGCTGCCTCTGTCTTGCAAGCACTACTGTTTCAAGAAGCCCAAGCACTGCAGACTTAGATAGAATAGAGTGACAGATTGAGCCTAACTCCAGTCTCACCAGTGTTGGTGTCTTAACTGATTGTCCTAATTGTTCAATTAAAGCAAAAAATTGTCTGGTTGTAGCTAGAAAATACCACACTGTATCAGAACTCAGAAAAATTTGAATTCTGGTTATGGTGCAGCTTGTGGAAATCTTTTTGTGTGCAGTTCTTGCTATTATTTCCCTGATGTTCTCAGTATTTCTCATTCACCTCAATGTGAGCATAGAGCTCCTGTTCAGGAGACATAAACCAAACTGTGCTCATGGGAGTTTTGAATGGCCTAGTGATGACAGCCTAACCATAAAGTGTAGTGGTTTAAAGTGTCATTTAGAGAATGGCCCTCTTAAATTCTTCTTTGAGTCAATGCATTATTTATTTCTTTTTTAATCTCTTTTATTTTAAGCAATTATATTACTTCAGTGCAGCTCCCATTCCCTAATGTACTTCTCAAGATGAGCCAATCTTGTAAGCTAGGAGGTGTCATCAGCTCCCAGTGCCAGTGAAGACACTGAGCGAGCTCGGTGAGCCCGCAGCCCAAGGACTCTACAAGGAATTGTCCTTCAGCTATAGTCTGACTTTAGTTTGTTTTATTAGATTTTTAATCTATGACATGGCACTCCACAATTCTGACTTTTTGCTGACTTTTTGAGTATTTTTGTTTTGTTTTGTTTGTTTCTTTATTTTGTGAGTTTTTGGTTTTTTGATTTGTTTGTGGATATTTGTTTGTTTTTGTTTGTTTGTTGTTGTTGGTTTTGTGCATTCAATATTTAGACCCCATAGCATAAAAGGCTACAACGAAATGAAGCTGTCTTAAGAGAACTGGTGTGTGCTACCTAACAGTTGCTAACAGAAATAAGGATGCTGAACTAGATAAATATGATCTGTGCTTTAGTTTTGCAATTTTTTTTTAATTGCCTGTTACTTCATTGCCCAAGGTCAGTCTTGTCAGACAAGTGGACCAACAGTTCTCTAGAGTAACATAAAACCATTAAGTTCTCTTTGATCTTGCACCTTCTTTAGAACCTTTTAATCAATTAACCATGAAGCTACTCAGCTTGTCTTATTTCCTGCACATAAAACTACTCTGGTTGAGCTGACACATTACTACATTATAGATCAAAGATTGAAGGAAATTTCACATCCAATCAGGATAATTATATGGAATTTTCTGAATCCATTATATACGTTTTTGTGCCTCAAATGGATGAAAACCAGCATTTTGATCTAGAATGAATTAAGGCTTCATGTGTATTTTAAAGATTGGTTAAATGGGTTTGTGCATGGTTGACCTTATACAAGGTGTGGACAGATTTCACGGCAATGTTGCTGAGCCTCAACTGCCCATCTGTCCTTTGAAAGTGACCACTACTGATAATAATAGGAAACATGACCCGTTGTAACATAAGCACTGGTCTCTTGCTTAGGATACCTTTAAATAAAAAAGATATTTTAAGTGTTGAATGTATTGTAATGTGATACAGATTGAAATCCTCATAGCTCGGGAGTAAAATTTTGATAACAGAAAGAATTGCAGGTTTAGACTTGTGTAGGGCCACACTTCTGTGATCTTATCTGTATTCATAAAATGCTTTTTTTATCAAGAATTGGAGATACCTTCAGTATTATATTTTTAAAGATTTGTGATTGTTTATACTTTTATTTTCTAGTTATATGGGAATGAAGGTGTGTCAAAATAAATATTCTATTCCTTCTGGCCAAATACGGGAATATACAAACAACTTCAATCAGCTCTTCATTTGAGTTTCTCCCTTAAGTGGGACAGAGTGTTACCCACACTGGTCCAGAGGAGCAAAGCATCTGCTGGTTCAGATTTTGCTTAAGGCATATTTTGCACAGCTGTTTCTTGTGGGACTGGTTTGTTCCCCTGCTGCTTGCTGATGCCAAAAGCAAAGACAGCCTGGCCCAGATATGAGTGTCACCTGGTGCAGGTGCAGTGGTAATAGGTAGAAATACCAAGAGCCAGCACAGTTTCTGAACAAAAAATACAACCCAGTAAAGAAGTATTTTTGAAAGAATCCATATTATGAAATAAAGGTGTAGGATATTCTTCACAGATATCACCTTGCTCCCTGAAAACACATCTTGGATTTAGACTCACTAGACTTAGACAGAAATTTGGAACCCTTTGAGCTTCTACAACTCACATTCTTTTCACTGTTAAGTTTAAGCCATGCTCTCTTTGCAAATCCCTATTGATTTTTCTGAATGTCACACTTCCTTTAGCTAAACAGCTCCCTGCTGATATTTGTCTTCTTCCTTTTAAGCAGAATTAAAAGTGAATGAACAAGTTTGTGGATATCATGGATAAAGCACTCTTTGATGGATGTATTTCTTGTCTTCTGAACAAAGATGAGTACATTCATCTCTTGGTACTAAGGAGGAAATATTTTCCTCAATCTCCTTCTGTATAATTCTCTCATTTAAGTCCAAATGGAAATTTACCAGAAAAGGGAAGGATATTTGTGAAGCTTACTTTTACATTTACCACTGCAGTATCTTTTTCATGCAGGATCCAGGATATAGTGGGGTGCTTTCCTTCTGAGATTTGAAAAGACACAAACATCCAAAAGGAGTCAGTGGGAGGTTACACTTAATTTTGAGCATAAAGTAGGCCAGACTTTAGGTTCTTTGTTTGTTTTGTTTCTACCTCCAGCTATAAATCATCTCAGATTCATCAAACTGTTTGCAAAGCTAATCCAAGCTGGACCAAGTTACAGACTGGACCAAGCTGTAGGTTTATAGCAATGCCTGAAAACAGGAAAGACTTTAGATCAGTAAAGGAAAAACTATCTGGTTTCATTACATGTGGCTTCAAGTTTCATTACAAAAGGTTTTACATGGCTTTGATCCTCTAATTTGGCTAAAAACTGGGGGAAAAAAAACAAAAAACAAAAAACAAAAAAAAAAGAAGTGATCTCCATGTGCACACAGCTATTTCAGTGCATGCATGCAACTGAATTAGATATGCTGAACCCCAGTGAACCAGAGTGTGTCCCATACAGACATGTTGCATTTAAATGCATAGAGTGCAAAGTCAAGATAGATTAGGTCAAACCTCCTTGCTGCCAGCTACCTTGAATTCTTAATCATACCTGCTGCTGTTCAGAGCTGCTCAGGGGAACCAAAAAGCCTGAGTAAGTTCTTATCCTGAAAAACAAACAAAAATAAGTATGCACTTTCTACCCTTATATATCTGTGTATATACATACACACACACTAAAGATTTTACAAGAATCTGTTTTCCATAATGCTTTCTTATGGAGCCACAATTGAGTCTTTAAGAGAGAGTATTAAAGAAATGACTTCAAGAAATTCACTAGAAGCAGTTTTACTACAATAGTACTCACTTAATTTTATTTCTTAGTTACAGACCTCCTGTCTTTCATTTTTGTGCACTGATGGTGGAGAGGAATTGCCAATTCTATTAGTTCCCCTGGAGCTTGGAGTGCAGCATTGAAGAGGAACCTCCTTTCCCACAGATCCTCAACATCAGTTAAATGGGGCAGCAGGGCAGAGCTGAGCAAGAGGGGCACAAAGGTTTTCCCAAATTAACATAAGTGTTTGCTCCTTTAGCCAGTAGGCTGTAGGACAGACCACAGATCCATATCCAGGTTTGGTGCACTGAAAACTCCTTTGCTTTTAGCAGATAGAGTTGCAGTGGCTCCAGGCCAGCTTAGTTGTGTTTACAGCTGCTTTGCATCACTGAAACAGCACGAAGCAGCTTGAATCTACAGTGAATCTGGCCCTAGATGTCTTAAATCTTCAATATTTTCTTCTGTCTCATCTAATACAGTTGTTTTCCTCCTGTTAATTGCATTATGAATTTCAAATGAACTGTGCTCACTTCTGCTAAAAGAACTCATCTCCAAACAGTCCTTTCATGTGTGTATGAAGTGGGATGACTTGTGCAGCTGGTCACTATTTTCTGGCCTGTAACTGCTTTCTACAAAAGTTTGAAAATACATGTTTGTATTTGTTACCCACAAGCTATTGCAGCAGTTAATTCTCTTGTGAATTCACTGCCTAAAGCCTGATATAGCCAGAGCTGGTTCCTTTTCAGCATTATTTCCCAGGCATTCATGCCTTACCTATTTGAATGCTTATTCTTCATTCTCTTAGTAAAAAACCCAAACAAAACAAACTATTTTCTGTTTGTAGTGTTTGCATGTGATTGCTGAGCAGATTTTCAGTGAGTTCTAGGTCTCTTCACCCTTCCTTTCAATTAACCTGGTTACACTTGCTCTTCAGAATAAAAATGAAGAGGCATCATTCTCTGTGTCACACACAGACTGGCAGTTTTATTACTTAAATGTTTTGACAGCACAGCTCCCACTGATTGGTACTAGCACTTTGCCACAACAGTTTGATAAATAATACTTGATTTTTAAATGCTCAAATGTTAATTAGTTGGAGAGCGTTCTTTCCATCACCAGCATGGTGTTTTACCCTGAGTAGACGCCTTAAGTTATCTCAGGGAGGCACATGCAGGAAGGTGATTGCTGTGACTTTCTGCAAATGGGAAGGAAGGAGTGTCATCTGGGAAGGCTGTGGGAATGGCAGGCACAGTCAAGCATGGAGTCAGGTGGGTGGGAAAGGGGAAGCAAGCAGTGCCTGCAGCAGGAAAGAAAGCGTGAATGCAGCTGGTCTGCGGTTTGTGATAATGAATGATGAGCACTGTTTGGATCACTTGGGACTTACACCTTCTGCTCCTCACATTTAAGCTGCTTTTTGAAGTTTCTCATTTGTTTGCCTTTTGTTTTTTGTTTTTTTGGTTTTTTTTTTTTTTATTAAAAAAATAATTTAAAGCAATAATGAATCCTTTTCTGCAGAGGAGTATGTGCTGTGCCACATGATCTTGCTGTGGATATTTTGTGTAGATCTATGTATCTTTTGGGGCTGTTTTCATTTACTGTTGACATTGTCTCACGTTCTTACCTTTCCTCTACAAAATAAGCATAAAACTACACAAAAATGGGTGAACTGTTAGAGAAGGATATCCAGTGAAAAACAAACAAATCAAACAAACAAACAAAACAAAACAAAAAAACCAAAAAACAAAAAAAAAAAAGAGAGAGGCGAGAACAGGCAAACCCCACTCTCTAAACTTGCTACTTCATAACAGCAAGCAATTTCTAAAGCACAGGTCAGAAGGTACTCCTCTCATTGCTGTTACCATAGCAGAAACACATAAATGTGATTAAATAAATAAAGCTAATCAGAAGCAAAAGAAAAAAAAAAAAAAACAACAACCAAATTTGCAGTAAAACCAGCTCAAGTTAACCTAGTCTCAGAGGACTTTGAAAGAAAACATACTTCTAAAGATGTTCTGTGAGAGATTTTAGGCACAGCTGCAGGAAAAAAAAGGTATCCTTTTTCCTCTCTCTGGAAGCATTAAATCTGCTCTGGAAATTAAACAAAGTCGACAAAGTTTCATAGAAACAACAGATTGAAGCCTAGAATGTTAAAAACTATGACAAAGAAGAAAAATGTCCTGAAGAAGGGCTACTGGATAATTTTAAAGAACTTTAATGCCAGAATATGCAACCCAGGGACATTAATCCTATCTTAACTTGTTTCTTGTGATATGGAAAGTTTCCTAAAAGAAATTAAAAAAAAAAGTAAAAGTAGGAGCAGACAAAACCAGATTTAGAAATTCCCCTGGCATAAGTCTACAAATCCATAAAATAAGTAAGTTTCTATCACTCTATGGCTGTCAGACTGTTTCAGAGGAGCTAGTTTAACTTTTTCTGAATTGTAAAGGCCAGTAAAATGTTTTATCTCTGTATCTGGATGTATAACCTTCTTTTTTAAGGCAGGTCTTCTGATCCCTCTACAAATGTTAATGAATACCTAAAACAGGAACAAAAAAAACAAGTCTCAATTTCCTGTTTGTAATATTGGGCAGTGATTGAGAATACTGAACTTGATGTGTAGAGAAGTTTACCTCTAATCTGGAATGAAATAAAAGAATGGAGTTGTAAAGACCAGAAAACACTGCTAAGATCAGCAATCTGAAATAAAGTTGTGGATCTGGGAGGCAGTGTTAAAGCCTGTTCCCATGGCTGAGCAAAATTCCTGCGGCATGGGTGTCATGCTGTAGAGCTGGAGAGCATTTGCTGGGACTGCGTATAGCTAAAGCCTTGCTGTTCAGTGAGATGACTGTTCTTTCTCAGCTTGACAAATGACATGCAGCTCTGACAGAGTACTTCTTCTTTGCTGGCCATCACCCCTACGGACACTGGCCAGAACAGCAGCAGCAGGAACATACTCTCCAACTCTGATTTAATCACATGGAGCCCAGGAGACTAGTGAATAGAGCCGTTAACTCTCTGTTTAGTTTGCTTTTCCCATCTGTGTTTTATTAAACTGAGAGCAAGATTTATTCACTTTTTTTAACATCAGTATCTGTTGGTGTCCAAGATGATGGCTGATGTTAAGGTATACATACACAGTTTAACCTGGATGAGGGCCAAAGAGGCTTATGATTTCCAGCCCAGACAATTTATTTACAGAAGGACACTAAATCCCTCTACTCTAAAATATTTTAAAAAGGATAAGCATGACTTCCCACTCTCCCAGGAACACAATACATGGAGAACACAGTGAAAGAGCAGACTCTCCAGGCATGCAGGCAAACACTTCAGTTTTACTGTACTCCTGCCAGCCCCTACATAGTCACAACTACCAATGATTTTCTGATTCCAGGAATCTTAAATAGATTGGAGGTACCAGCTCTGTCTATAGATACTTCTAAAAACCAAGAATCCTGAATGGCTCAGCTGGTGAATTGCACTTCATGGGAACTGAAATTATGTGCCAGACTCTCCGCTGTAAGGTGGGATAGCTGAAGCACAGACACTTGCATGCTTAATGAGGTACTGCAGGAATAGCATTTGCTTTGAAAGGAGAAGAAATGAACCAAAAGATGGGATTTTGAATTGCTTTGAAAAGATACACTTTTAATCAAATAATAGGGTTAATTCAAGACAGAAATGTCAAGTGTGTGTTTGTCAGAACTGTAAAGGGGTTTTTAAAAACATGTAAGTTTCAAGCAGCAACAGATAAAGCTACCAAAATAGAGCTTCAATACAAACAGCCCCCAACACTTGACAGTTTTCCAAAACTTCTGGGCATTTTCTTCTTAACAGCCAGCTCATTTCCATAACATTCCACTGTCTCTCTCATCTCTTAGTCATCACCTTAGTCACCACATCTTAGTCATCCTCTCATCAAAACTAACATGGTGAGACAATCCACTTACTCTAGTGCCTTGCTCCCATCCCTGCAAGTACACTGTGAATTTTTAGGTCTGCCAGACTTCTTGTAATTTCCAAAATCTCTGTATGCTCCTCTTTCCAAGCAAATGCCTTCATAATATCATATGAGTGTTATATCGTGGCACGTACACAAACCATCCTCATATTATGACAATTGTTGTAATACTAAGGCTGGTAGTGTCCCCTTATGGCAATAAAAAGTATCCTGATGACAAAATTGTTACTACAATGTGTCTTATAAAATAAACTGTATATCTCAAAGCTCGTTCACAGCTTACCATTGGTTTGCTTAGAATGGCGTTTTTATCCCTCAAATATCAATTTGCCCCAGAAAAGTTAACACAGACAGCAGAATTTGGTTCCATGTGTGATATCTGCTGCTCTGAATTGACTTTCAGTGTTAACAAAAGAGCTTTATTCAAGAATGGTCTTTTTTCATGCTCTTTCACAATTTTGTCATCTGTGAGATGACAGTAAGAGCTCTGCATGAATGAGTACAAATTAAGCAGTATTCATGTGTTTTCTCTTTTCTACAGCTTTTAAGAACACTGGCAGAAAATTATGGAATCTCAAAGTTTTATTTTTCTTAGTTTCTAATGAAAAAATAATTCTAATTATATGCACTGCTAAACTGAAGTGAGAACTTGGCCACTATACTGAGTCGTATCTGTCAGATCCAATGCATTTTATGGATTTTATTCAATACATTAAAAGCAGACTGTATGAGGGTGATTCCTAGAGGAGGTAGCAGACACAAGGAGAAAAACCTAATCTGTAAGCTCTGTGTTAAAAGTTGCATGACTTGCATGACTTGCATAACCTGTGTCTGGAGTGTTCTGCAGTGAACGAAATTCTCCACTGTGGTAGTAAGACCTAAAGTGACAGTTCCCTCAGATCCCCATTTCCCTTTTGGGGAATAGAGGTACAAGGCAGCCTATTATAGCAGAATTACAAGAAACTTGATTTCGGATTAGAAAGGTGTTAGGGTGACCCACTCCACTGAGGAAGTTATCTCTTGTCATGCACAATGGCACTTTGGGATGCTTGAGGTGGTGATAAGGCAGGTTAAGGACAGCTGAACCACCACTTGATTTAGGTGCCTTGTCTTTCTTCAGAGAGGCAGGTGACAAAGCTGGGCTTGGTTTTGGGGTGTGGGT
>PYHW01010689.1:483003-507663 GCA_013186435.1 Turdus rufiventris
TTTCTTTCTTTTTCTCTTTTAATTCTAATTGGGTATTTTGCTTCTGCTTGGAGACCACAAAAGTTCCCTCTCTTGATGACCTCAAGATCAACACTAGCTGTCAGTATTGCTTGAACACCATTGCAAAGTTCATCTTTCTCTGTCAATATAAGGACAGAAAGCAGTCCAGCTCCAGATATAGAGACTTTGAGCTCCAAGAGATCTTTCCATATCCACAATACTGTTAAAGGACTGTTAGGCAAAAATGTCTTCTTTCTCCTCAAAGCTACCCCTATTTACAGCAGATTTTTCAGCTGTTATGGAAACTGCAAAGAAGTCCTCATACCAAAGGCTGTTTCATTGGATATTTAGGCAAATTCTAAAGCAGACTAAGTAAAATAAACACAGAATTATTTTAAAAAAATATAGTAGAGAAGATAAACCTGGTTAAGTATCATCCCATCCAATTGCTTAAATTTAAAATACTTAGTTTCACTAATCTTTGACTAAGTCCCTCTAAAGAATCAAATTACTTGCTAGAACAACAGTCAAATTGCCATTTTTATAACCACTAAAGTATTAGGATAGACTCAATTTACCTTTTCCTGGAGCACACTTTATTTATAAGTTGTTTTCTTAGTTTTGGTGTAAGTTCATCTGAGTTCATAATGCACAGACATTTTCAGATGTTACTGCCTCTAGGTGTAATAGCCCCAAGTAAATTCCTTATTCAGATTTTCAACAAGGAATACACTAGATTTAGGGTTGGGTTTTATTCTGTTTTTTACCAAATATTCTTTGCAACAGATGCTTAATTAAAGGCTTCTAGACAATTTAAACTTCTCAGAAGAATACAAATAAAAGCTGTTAATGAAGTAAATATCTGTTTAATTTACAAACATCAGTAGCAGTACTGATATCAGTCCAAATATGACAAAGCACACTGCATTACACATGTACATCTAATTTTTTTTGTAAAAAAAATAATAAAATAAAATTGAAAAAACATCTGCATTTTTACAGGGTATCCTGGGCTTTACTGAAAGAAGAACACAACCCACTATCGATTACCAGTTCTACATTATAATTTAGCAGCAACATGTTAACATGGGGAACATTAGGGCAGTAAAGTAGTTTTATTATTTAGGGAAAATCACAGTTTTGATAGCACAGCCTTTTTTCTTTTTTTTATAAAAAAGGTAAAGAGCTCCATGGGAATATTAATTTATAAAGATCTATCTTCTAATGTCATTTTCTACACGCCATCTTATTTTCTGTAAGTACTGTATATAGGGAAAATTAACTTCTCTACAAATGCCATCTAGTGTAAAGACATTTTCTGTAATATATTACAGGTTCTTGGAAGGTGTCCTGAATATCTGCAAATTGTCACCACTTTTTATTCAGTGACACCAAGTGGTCCGATTCTAAGGAAAAGTAAAAGGGAATGGAAAGGAAAAAACAGACTGAAAACATTTACCCCAAGACGACATGCTACGTTAGTTCTATTGCAAAAAAATCCTGATTTTTAAGTCCTTTAAAAAAAATTACAAAAATACTGGGACAAATATAAATTAATATATATTAAAGCATTGAAAAACATTAAAAGGGATGGCCTAAAAGGGTTAAGTACAATGTACTTTGATACAATAAATATTTCTCAATGAAACCCAATACTGTATAGAGTTGTTTAGAACTCATAGAAACAGAAATCCATATTATTACTATTTTATCCATCAATAATCTATTTTATCATCCCCGGAACATTTATATTACAAAAAATTAATACTGTAAAAGGGAAGATAAACACTTTCTTATGCTTCTTTTGCTAACATGCTGACATAAAAGTACACATCATCAGGAGATTTCAGGATTATAGTATATTCTTTATCTCCCATTTCCCATTCATTAGATGAGACCCCATCTTCTCAAGATGCTTAATAATTCCAAAAGACAAAATGCATTTCAAACAATTGCTATTTCTTTATAATCTGATTCTTTTTGCTCATAAAGCTTCCTCATCCATAGGTAAGTGATTGGCATGGTCTGCCAAGACAATAAAATAGACTGATATGAAAGTGAAAAAACAAGCCTTGTGTTCTAGTCAGTATTTCATCTCTGAGCTGTTAAGTTGAAAGTCACATATGTATAGTGTCAGTGTATCTTCAGCATGTTATAAAGAAGAATCCATGTTAAAAGCAGTTAAAGTTTCCCATCTCTGCTGCAATGTTACCAGGTCTTTTTTTTTTTTTTTTCTTCAAAGCTCCTCTTGGGTATGAGAAGTCTCAGTTCAAGCACTTGAATCTTTTTTTTTTTTTTTTTCAATGAAGAAAAAGTCTTTATTCTCATAATAAAAATAAGTCTGTTCTGTATTTTACAATATATTTCAAATATTTCCACTATGAAGCATTAATTAGTCCGACACGGTCAATAAGTATACAACATTTTCAAAAGACAAGTGTGACAGGGACACTTAGGAGGGACAATTTGTACAGCCACACTTCACCACTTTTTCGACCTCGTCCACGAATGACGAGCCGTCCGTGCACTCGAAGGCGTATTTCCGCCTCTTGCTGCGCAGTGGCCCGCAGCACTGCCCGGCCGAGCACCCGCCTTTACAATCTAGTCTCGAAACCTTCTTGGTCGTCTGGCACGCAGCATACCCTTGCTGCTTTTGGTAGTAATCTCGGACTCGTTCCCCTCGACAAGAGATTTCTGTAGGAAACAGCATTTAAAATAAGAGAGACGAGTGTGAGGCACAGGTCAAAGATTGTGTAACACAGGAAGATGCTGTGTTGCTATCTGCAGTTGGAATTGATATTTTAAAGTTTGACTGAGACTGTGTATTGGAAACTAGTGGTTCCACCAAACATAATTTGATTAATGCTGGGTTTCATTCCCTATACCTCCTATTTTCGGTAAAGCTTATATTATGTATATGTAAACCATAAATACGAAGCTATTACAATGACAAGAAAATTGGAAGCTTAAATCTTTTCCTCTTTTATAAAAATACACATCTTCTGTTGCTACATTGCTTGCAGCTGGTTCTGTTTACCATAGGAAATGTTTCAGAGAGCATGCAATTTAATTTATTAGACCTGGAGTTTAATATTATTCAAACTCTTATTTAATATAAGTTACATTCCGCTAACTTCATAAATTACTGAGGTATAAAGGCAGCTAAAAATGAGACATCTGTTAAACGTTCTACAACCATATTCTTCTATTCACATCTATGTACAATACAAAATAAATGCCATCTGGGGTAAGGGAAAAAGAGGGAGAGGGAAAGCTTTGATAGACAAAGGAGAAAGAAAAAGGTAGGGGGAAAAGTCATCCTGTTTTCATCCATCTCACCTGCATAATTCGCTGTGATAAATCAGTTGAAGCTGAGAGGTCAAAAGTAGAGTTTGTGATAAAACTAGGAGCAGAATCATTGGATTTGGCTTCTCAGTTGCAGAAGGTAGAGGAACAATAAATACAGAAAGATACAGCAGGTAAAAGGTAATAGTTAAATATAGTAAAAATGTGTTTCTGAATAAAGGCAAAAAAAAAAGAAGAAATGTTTTCACAGCAAAACATTTGATGAAAAAATCCTCAAAATGTAAACAAATTCATGGGAAAAGCTTGATTTTTCTCTCATCAAGATAAATTCTTATGGTAGAAAAAAAAGCAACAGATGTGTGTGTTGTGGGAAAAAGAAAAATTGGTCATGTTTTTGGCTGTTCATGTGCTTGGCTGTTCATGTTTTACTAAAAAAGCCTATTTTCTAAGACCACAACAACAGTAATGATGTTTTTTACCTTTATCACAACTGTCCCCCGTGTATCCGCTGCCGCATTCGCAATATGGTTTCCCAAGTCCTGAAAGCCTACATTTGCCATGTTTACACCTGATGGATTGGCAGGGGCTAAGCAGCATTTCCTCTTCATCACAGAGGACTCCCCCATGTCCCTGCAGGCATTTACAACTGTATGAAAATGCATTGATCGGCAAGCAGGTACCATGCACACATCTACAGGGGAAACAAGCCCAAGAGAATAAAAATAAATTATTCATCAAAGTTCAGGCTAAGCAACATTAACTACAAATACTTTGGACTCTACTCAGAAGAAATTGCTTTTGTTTCTAATGGACTTTTTCAGTGAGATGCAGTGAAGTGATTTATAATTGGTATGCAGGTTTACACAAAACAAGCTGCAGTAGAAAACTCCCTCTCACCAGAAAATAGCCACTGTAGATGTGTTATGGAAAAATTTTACAGGCCACAGTTACTAAAAATGACATTTTCTGTCTATGTAAATTTTCAGCATGCTTTTGAGCAGAACACAGCAAGATCAAGCCAAAGGAAAAAAAAAAAAAACTCACCTGAAATTCTGGTTCCAGTATAATTTAAAAGAAACTCCATATTCTCACTCATGAAATATGGGGCTCCCAGCACAAAGACACATCAGGCATTTCCTAAGAGAAACTATTCTGACTCAAGCAATTGTAGTTTCAAGCTGAACATGTGCTTTTCTTTCAAATACATTAGTCTGTATTGTCAACTGCAAGTAGCCGGGTCTTGTAACCGGCAGGTCTGTGCTTCACTGCAAGGCAGCAGCACTCACCCAAAATCCATACCAAACCTCACACTAGATTAGGCTGTGCCTTTTCAAGTCTCACCCAAAGTCATTAAAGCAGATTATTTCCCAGTTGAGCTTTGATAAACACTTGCGGCATGCTCAAATCTTGTTGTTAAGACAAAAAAGATTGTGAGTTAATCTGCATCTGCTAAGTTCTGATGGAGAGTATGGGAACACAGAGCTGGTCTTACTCCTCTTCGAGAGAGGTGGTGTTTCCTAAAAGGAGGATGCTAGGACACACCTGTTCCTAGCTGTAAGCTGAACATTAGCGGATTTCATCTTCTGAAATCATTACCAATGACGTGGAATAAAATTACTTCCCTTTCCCCATTTGGCAGCACAAGATCAATAACTTCCTTCCAAAAATAATATTACTCTCTTTAACAGTTGTTTCCATAGAAAATCTTTCTATCTACACACAGTTTCCTAGGGAGATCACAGTGAAAATTCCTCTATGGGGAGGAATGCAATCCTGACATACAAGTCACCCTTCCTGATGTTTCTGCTCTCTAATGTTTTTCCTCTCTATAGTATACGACTCTTGAACTCACAACCTCCTTAGTATGCTATGACAGCCACATAAATAATGAAAAAATGAGATTTAAAAAATAAAAATACCATTTGGCCTAACATAAAATAATTTTTTCAATTAAAAAATTCATCTAAAAGTGCATGTTGTCTTAAAAGAAGAATTCTATTAAGAGTAACACCTAATTTTGAAATTTTTAAGATAACATAACTAGTTTGGGATTAAAACCTGCAAATATAAAACTAATAGGGAAAGCACCTCCAATTTCTCTATTAGTCTGTATTTTAAAGCAACCACGTTCTCTACAAAAATTAAAAATTGTTCCTGTAATTGAAGTCTGATATTCCAAGACTGTTATTAAGCAACTCAAAATGGAAGGCTGTGACAGTATCACAGGGCAGATAGCTTTTGTTTAGTTTTCATTATGTTCAGCATTTGATCTTTTCACCATTTATAAAAAATCCACTTTTAGGACATCTGATCTACAAAGTTACTCAGGTGGTACTGACATCCCGTCATACTCTATACAGGCTTTAAATATCAAAGCAATCTGCGTCAAGATCTTTGGTAAAGTTTTGCTTTGACTTAGAAGATGATTAAATTTTAGCTAATGCCAACTCTCATACTGTTGTTTCCACTTGCTCTTTGAAGCTCTAAATTTCATCTTCAGATTGTACTGAAAGGAACATCAAGCTAAGTGCAAACTCTCAGGCACAGTTTCATCTCATCTAATTTTAGGTACCTGTGTCAGGCACTCGTTGGATGTATAATTGCCATAAGCTCCAGACACAGTCAGTCATGGGGAGAAATGAGCTTATAGAGGATGGTTAGACAGCCTGAGGTCTTATTTATTCTTTTGAAATGTGCTTATTCCTTTACTGACTAGAGAACAAACTTTGGTCACTGTATTTTGAATTAAAAAATCCAGATGTAGGTAAAGGAAATGTGTCTTAAGCCTTTTCATGATATGCAGAGATCTCTAAAAGATCACCTATATTTTTGAAAGAGAGATCACAGTGACAATTCTGTTGCTCAGATAAAGGAGAATGTCAAACTGTATTAGATGGATAAAATGCATCTTTTCAATAGACAGTTTAGAGATGAATCAAGAAATACAGAATTAAAATCCCCAGGAAGTAAAGAACAACAAAGCCCTCCTCCACTCCAAATAAAAAAAAAAAAATTGGTTTGGCTTTTTCTCTTAAAGGCTCACAGCACTGTATACAGCTGAAACAAACCTAATACTTTAAAGAGCAAGCAAAATATTAACACTGTGCTTACTTCTGTTTTCGATACTGCCTACATGTGATACTGATAAATCAATAATTTGCTGCAAAACAGCACTCAGTTTGGGTGCTAATGTGCAGTTATAAGAACCAATGAAGGATCTAATATTTCAAGGACAGTTTAAAGAAATTCTCTGGCTTTTCTGATAATAGAACTTGTGGTTACAGTTTGATGTCATTTTTCAATCCTGAAGTTTTGAAGTATAAAGACACATTTGCATTTTTTAACTTGCTGTGAATACCTTTCTTTAAAGTTACTGTGAAAGAGCACAGCCTAAGAAAAAGACCAAAAAAAAAAAAAAATTAAAAAAAGAAATTCTATAGTCATATCCTTCAAAACCTGAAGAAAACTGTGTTGCAGAGCATGCTAACTGCTGTATAAAACTTTAAAGGCTCAGACTCTCCACATACTATGTGAAAAGATGATATAAACATCATTTTACATGGGAGTTGAAAATCTTCTTATTAGAATCTCTTAGCAAACTTAGGCCACTGGTCCTGAAAAGTCAAAAATCACAAAGGCAAATGCTACACTGAAAAAGCAGCAGCCAAAAGATCCAAGCAGGCTTGTTTTACCAAAAAATGGAAATAGAAGGAAAAGAAAAGGAAAAAAAAAAAAAGAAAAAAAACAACCAAAAAAAACCCAAAGAAAGAAAAAAAAAGTTTGCCAAGCTGTAATAAGGACAGTAGTAAGGACAGACAGAATGACATTTTGTTGCACAAGATCGATAAATACGGAATAACTCTGAACTTCTGAAGTTTTGATCTTCTTGTGCTGGGAGTCCATGACCGAAAACTGAATTTGTCTCTACAGTAAATTTGAAAGATGACTATGCATAGACATCAATACTACCACATACACAATTAAACATATCTTTTTCTATCTCCACACATTTATATACAAGAACCTCTCTATCAACATATATAAATATATAAACTAAAAATTTCTGCTCAAATCAGTAAATAGAATTAAAAGACTCAGACTTAAACAGAAATTCACCAAAAAGTTTGAAATCTATCTTCCTGCTAAAACCTGGGGTACTCTGAAAATATAAAATATTAGATTTGCCCATTGTATCATTTTTCAAAAACACAGTAGAGAATATTATTATTATTAATAATAACAACATTATTATTAATAATAGTTTTATTACCTCATTCTTTACAACTTAAAATAAGCAAATATGTTTTTTTTTCCATTTGCAACTTCTTCAAAATTGTTTTTGTGCCAAGGGTCAAACCCACAGCTGCATCTCATTACAAAAGAAGCCCACAGAGAAGTATGTAAGAGCACCTCCCAGGTTTTAGGCAGCACTTACAGTGAGATGTGTGAATCTGCTCCCCTAAAGCGGGGACTTTCCCTCATTAGGTTTATGGAAAGAATATGTGCTATAACCTGGATGCTGTTTTCACTTTTACATGCCCAGGTTATGTTGCTTCTTACAAGTGTGAGCTTTTATGAAAAAAATAACACATGCAATACACATAACAGGAGACTTATGTGCATATGATACTACTGTGTTTTCTTGAGGAAGGACATACTTATTTCCAAGACATGGGTCGTTAGTTTGTTGATCGCAGAGCGGTCCGGTCCATCCCCCTTCGCACTCACAGGAGAAGCCTGACTGGCTGGTAGCATGGCATGTGCCATGCACACAAACTTTCTTGTGACAAGGCTCACAACCTGGCAGAATTCCCACTTGCAGTGGCACATTTCTGAAGTCCTGGAGCTCACTGTTGATGTATAGATTACGGATGCAACCATGGAAGCTAGTGCCGTTCTGCCCTGGTGACTGGCGTAAAGCTGCTATGTTATTTTTCACAGGCATGCCTAGGACATTAATAATAGCAAATAATCAGTGTAAAAATATCACAATTTTCTATACCATTTTCTCTATTTTTAAATCACATTTAAAGGAATGTTTCTTCTTAATTAATTACTCTTAGCTATTTAGACTAGAATCATGAACAATAATCTAGGTTTTGGAAATTGTCCTAGTTGTCAAGCATGTGTGTAAGCCAGCTCCAAACCTGTAAATCTCTAAGTCACACCTAAGAGATTAGTATAAGACTTCATCAGAAAGAAAGCTCAGAGCTGTGAAAAGGCCACTTTTGCCTGATTTTGACCTAGTGCGTTTAAGTCCAGGATAGCACATAGTTTCTGAATCCCAGAAAAACAAAGGTTGTTGAAATTTAGCAGCTGATATGCCATTTTTTGTAAGCTAAGATACTCAAATCCAGAAGAATTTAGTAGGACCAGCTCATCAAAATGGAGCTAGCATACACATTTCAAATGTGAAGTTTTGCTACAGAAAATTTCTTGGAGAGGACAGTGTAACACGTTGAGGTTCCAAAACCAAAAATACTTTTTTTTTAGCATGTCTCAAACAGAGATTAATAAAATAAAACTAAAATACATCCATAGTTTGCCATTACAGTCTAAAATAGTCAATAATAACAATAGTTCAACATCAAACTACTTATGTGTATACGCTTTTAGATAATGCAAATGTCCTAGTGTTGACCATTTTCAAAGTAATTCCTTTGTTAGTCTATAGTTGTTAAAGGTGTAATTAGAGTACCAGGTGTATGTGATGCAGTTATCCTATTATAATCATTTAAGAATAATTCAAAAAGAACATTTCTATTAAACTTTTTCTTGTTAACACAAAATTTCTTTTACTCCTAACCCCTCCTTCTCATTTTCTTTTAACTTATTGCTAACGTATTAGCCTATAGTAGATAGTCTTTAAAATACTGACTTCTAATAATGAATACACAAATGCCTAAATGAGTCCTGAGACTCACAAGTAAAGGAAATCAAAGTGCATTGACCATTGAAGAGGATCTGTTTACCTGAAAAAATAAATATTCTTATTAGTTGTATAACTTTATTCCTAGAAAAAAATCAACAGTTTTCATTATGGTACTTAGATAATGACAAAAAAGCAGCAATGTTCTGCATAGTTGCTCCTTAACCATGTAAACTGATACTTCTAATAATTTTCTATATTACTCTGAATAGTTAAGGGTCACGCAGAAATACTTTGCAACCTAATGAAGTAGACCTGCCTTTCATTTAGAGGTTATTGTAATTTCATTTGTGCTAGGCTTCAGTGATTATAGACATGAACCATATTGTATCTATACTGTTGAAGAGCCTAATCTTCTTTGATCTTATCAGTCAAGTAAGTGTATTGGGTTTGTGTAGCCAGGCTTTGGGTAATGGGGGAGCTACAGGGGTGGCTTCTTCAAGAAGCTGCCAGAAGTGTCCACCATATCAGAGAAAGGCAATGCCAGCTGGCTCCAGGATGGACCTGACAAGTCTGCCCAGGACAAGCCAGGCAGTGAAGGAAAAAACCCAAAAGAGTAGTTATGCAGATGTGACCAGAGAGGAGTGTGACTATGTGAGGAACAGCTCTGCAGACACTGAGGTCAGCAAAGCAGGAGGAGGAGGAGGTTTCCAGGCACTGGAGCTGAGATTCCCATGCAGCCCCTGAGAGGCAGCTGTGCCCCTGCAGCCCATGGATGTTCACAGGGGAGCAGAGATCCACCTGCAGCCCATGCAGGAGACCCATGCTAGAGCAGGTGTATGCTCAGGAGAAGACTGTCACCCCATGGGAACCCTGTGCTGGAGCAGACTCCTGGCAGGACCTGTGGAGAGAGGAGCCCCCACTGGAGCAGGTTCTCCTTGGAATTGTGACCCTGTTGGGGGACCCATGCTGGAGCAGCCTGCTCCTGAAGAACTGCACCCCATGGGAGAAAAGGGAGCCATGCAGGAGCAGTTTGTGGAGAGCTGTCTCCCATGGCAGGGACCCCGCACTGGAAGAGGGGAAGGACTCCTTTCTCTGAGGAGGAAGCAATGGCAGAAACAACGTGATAAACTGACCATAACCCATATTCCTCATCCACCTGCATTGCTTGCAGGAAGGAGATAGAGAAGTTTAAGAAATGTTTTACTTCTCCTTATACTACTGTGATTTGAACTAGCAATACATTCAATTAATTTCTTCAGTTTGAGTCTGTTTTGCCACATCAGTAATTGGTGAGGGATCTCACCCTTTCCACATCTCAACTTATGAGCTTTCATTGCATTTTCTCTCCTCTGTCCAGTTGAGGAGGAGGGGGATAGAGCGGTTTTGGTGGGCACCTAGCAGCCAGCCAGGGTCAAACTCTAAAACAGGTTTTGAAATATTGTATTAAAGGACTCAGACTGCAAACAATCATGAGTTTCCACTTCCTCATGTCTACTTGCCATATTTTCAAACCAGGGGCAGGGCAGAGTCATCAAGGCCCCTTCAGCCCATTGTCTCCCTTGAAAGCCACAATCAGTTATGTTCACAGAAAATGCTTGAAATATCTCAGCAGAATAGATGCACTGAACTTATTCTTCATAAAAATAATAGGTGTATAAAACTAAGCACAGCAATGCAAAGCTAAATCAGATGTTACACTTGAAAGTGCCAGGAAACTCAGCTGTGATTTCTGGTAGCCATATAAGTATGTATGTATGATACTAGGCAATAGGTGGTATATCACACATGATTCAAATTTTTTGTCTGTATTCTCTAATAAGGGAGACATTTGGCAACACAGACATGCACAAGCTTTCAGCCTATACACTTTTGCTTCTTCTAGCAAGAAACCAAATGTCAGAAAGCCAAAATGTGTGTAAAAACTGTTTGTATTCTTTAGCAATATTACTTAGATAATTTTTATATAAAGATTCTTCGGGAAAGAACTAACATAGACACAATACAGACATATATTTCAGATCTATTTTTGGCAAGGTAAGAGACAAGTTCCCATCCCCTTTTAAGCTTCTGGACACTGAACCTGACTACAGGTAAATTACTGTTCAAGGAGGCAAATGGTAGGAATCTCTCTTAAATAACAATCACACAGTAAAACTGTCGAAACAAGTATCTAGTTCTAGAAGCTGCCAGAACAGAGGCACAAATGAGAAGCAGCTGATATTCTACCAGTCTCAGAAAAAGGGACATCCATGCAAAAAGGTGCCACTCTCAACTAGTAAAATATGCTCTAATTTCTGAGAGAAGAATGTGAACTATCAGTGATGTCTGTGACTCCTTTGAAGAATTTCTGAGAAGAAACAGATTGTCCCTTAAGAATTCTTATAAAGCCATGCACTCTCAATATGATTTACTGAAATTTGTCATAGAAAGACTGAAAAATAACAAGCATGTGTATTCTGACCACACAAAAGAGCCATACATTTGGAAAAGGCAAAAAACCCCCAAAATGTATAAATTGATTAGCTCACTTTTGTTAAAAATCATGTTAAATTGCCATTTTCAAATCATGCTAAATATTGTTACCCAAGAGTAACATTAAAAAAAAAAAAAAAAAGAAAGAAGGAGGAAGGAGGGAGAGAAGGAATGAGAGAGAATGAAATGAGAGCACACACTGTACAAGGACTTGCTGTCAAGTCTGAATTTCAGCCTGCCAGCTGAGGTGATGCTTATCAGAAATGCCATTTTTGCAGGAAAGTGGTAAAGAGAAAGTGTAAGCTACATGATGATTTAGGTGTCAAACTAAGACTTTGGCAAAGATAAAAATACTGCATAAAAACCTAGTGAGAATTTAAGTTAACTGATGAAAATGTGTAATCAAATTCTCTAAAAAAATCTAGATATAGTTGGATAAGAAAAAAATTATTGATTCTCAAAAAGATGGGTAATATAAAGATACAAGAGTGAAAATTACCCATCTTGAAAATTTTAAAAATCATAAACAGATAAATTAGATAAAGAAGAGGAAATATAAAGACCTAGACATCAGCTTACTGGGGTTTTTTTCATTATTTTGTTACAATGTGCTTCTATGATAGATTTTAATATTTTTTTGGATCAACATTTTCTATGGCAGCAGAAATAATTGTCTGTTTGGAGCCGGAATGGGAAGAATTGCAATAGAATAAACACAGGACCTCTCTAAGGAAGATGCACCAGCATGTAAAAGACTGCTGCTCTTAGGTATCAAACCACTAAGAGAAAAGAGATTATTTCCTAAAGTAATTTTTCTGATACTTGAAGATGATGACATAGATTAATATGATTCTGCTAATGGAGGCACAGATCTGCAGGGTGATGACTCAAGGAAGAGAACCATATGTCACAAATCAGCATGGCAGTGGTAAGAATGTGCTCAGAATAAATGTTTACAGCTGGCAGCCTGGCCTCATTTCATTGAAAGGTGCTTATAACAGACAGGAGGATAATTATTCTGCACTAAGCTCAGCTTTCAAGTAGAACAATTGGCCTCAGCAGTCATTAAACAAACTGATGTTGACAATACAAGTAAGCAAGCACACACTGTCTTATGAGAGTCTAGGACCCCTTCTTCCAAATGTGGCACAGGACACTGTCAGCAGAAGTGATACACAGGAAAAAATGCAATGTGCTTCTACAGGGCAATCATCTGAAGGCATCAGTACATCATACAAATGTACTGCTGATGACATAGTTTTTTGCAAGGAGGCAAGATGCTTAAGTCTAAAAAGTTATTCTCAGTCATAAAAGAATTAGGCAAAATGAAAAAGAAAGTATGCATTTTTTTTAACAGAAAGAGCACATCAGAAGGAAACTCCTTACATGCCTCTTGTAAGAGTATATGGTTAAACTAAGTAGAACATGAAAATTTGTAGCATTTAAAAAGTATTTAAAAACCATGCTGAATCTCTGATCACTAAGAACTTAGACTTGCTATCTAGTGAGGAGGCACTAAGTGTTGGCTGAATTTTTTGACTTTGCACAGGCCCATCAGAAATCCAACAGGAGCTGCTAGTTAAAACAATATGTTTGAATTCACAGTTCTACAGAGTAAATTGCATCAAACAATCAGAATTTTTCAAATACTTAAGCTGCTCAAGTTAAACAATTTTTTTTTTCTCAAAGCAAATAAAACCCAAGCCTTGACACAGTGAGGCAACTGTCTGGGCACATTCTTAACTAGTGTCCTAACTCCTACCAGCCCTAAGCAGTAAGATCTCCAGACATAAATTCTACCTCATGGCATTATACAATGCTATCATTTCCTGCTGATATCACTACAGGGAAATAGGAATGTAAAATGAGCAAAACAGAATGCTATCGTTCTACACTTTCTGAATATGCATTACTAAATCTTCATGCACCTAAACAATGTTAAGCACACTTCTTCAATACAATAAAAGGCTAAATAACAGCAGAAAATTACAAGATTTTACAGTCATAAAAAACCCCCATAATTATAAAAAAACAACCAGTGTAGTTTGAGGACATATTATTTCTTAAAATTGAAGCTATTGACATTAACTGACAAAGTTTCATCTTAATGAAAGATGAATGTCAATGAATGAGTCTCTTTAAGAAACACAATAATGTGTTTCTTAGAGCATGTTACCAGAATAAATTATCTATAATATCTCTAGTAAGAAGCAGTAAGATCCCTCTTACCTCCTACATACAGCGGAGAATCAAAATTCAGAGTGGATTGCTTGGACAAATTGGTAATTATCTTGGGGCTTCCTCCATCAATAGATAAAGATAGACTCTGATCCATAGCTAGCAGCTCCACAATGTGGAAATTGCCATCATTAATTGTTTCCACACTGCAAAATAAACATTAATAATAAACATTTGATGGTCAGGTTAGAACAGTTTTTTACTTTTTCCCCTTTAAGAGTCAATACAGTTTCAGAACAGAACGTCTCTAGGAGTGCATTCTCCTAATATTACATTTAAAGCAAAGACATGCACATATGCTTAAAAGCTAATACAATACCACATCCCTTCTTCTGCACTAATGGGGACAGGACTGGAATACCTTCTCTAGGAAGACAAGAGAGGGAGTTGGAGCTGTTCGCCTGGAGAAGAGAATGCTCTGGGGAAACCTTACAGCAGCTTTTCAATATTGAAAGCGGGCTTATAAGAAGGATGGAGAGAGACTTTTTACCAGGACCTGTACTTACAGGACACAGCCAAACTGTTTTAAACTGAGAAAGGGAGAAATAGATCAGATAGAATCTATTAAGAAAAATAAGTGACAAAAAGAAAAAGTTCTTTAATATGGGGGTGGGTTAATATGAAACACTGGGACAGGTTGCCAGAGAATTTGTGGACCTGTTATTGGAAAAGGTCAGGATCAGGTTGGATGGGGCTTTGTACAACTTAATCTAGTGGAAGCTGTCCCTGTCCATAATAAAGAAGATGGAACTAGGTGATTGTTTAAGGTCCCTTTCAAACCAAAGCAGTATGTGATTCTAATGTTACTTCAAGATCGTATTTGCATGCAACTCTGTGTGGATCCTACATTTTGCAAAGTATTTGGCTTACATATCTTGCAAGTATGAAGGCCTGAGTCAACTCCAGTGATACATAAATCTACTATTTCATGGAATATGGAACTCCATCTAACTTTAGTCCTGCCAGACAAAATCATATCATGAAGCCAGACAGTGTCACTGACACTTGTAATAAAATTATTTGTTATCTTTATTGGGCATGGTTATTTAAGTGAATATTGTAATTTTTTTTTTCTTGTCTGCATATTTCATTTCTTTCTGTTTACTAACAAGATATGAACTCACTAGTAGGAGAAAGCCTGAAGGTTCTCAAGGTGAAAATGCTTGTTTCAAGCATGGTGCTTACCCTGCACAAGGACAAGCTTGCTCATGCTACTAGGCACAAGAAATGGCTGCTGGTGCTTATCAGACTCAATATCTACATAGCAAGTGCTTAAGCGCAGGAACTTCTCTGCATTTGAACAGAGTTTAAGTACATCAGAGAAGGAAGAATATCATTACTCAATTCTGGGACTGAATATATCATTGTACTTGCATAACTTGTAGTTACTGGCAAAATAGAGCTGAATATATGCATGGAAGGTGTGAGCTGTACAGACATTGAAAGCATTCTCATGAAAGCCTTTATTTGTTTCAGGGCACCATCAAATAAGTGAGCATAATCCTTTGAAAAAGTTATTTAAATGAACCAATTGTATGATATCCTGAAGTGGACAGTCACACAGTCAATTAGCTCTTCTCATTGAGAAAGCAGGATAGCCGAAAGGGATTAAGTTCCTAAATCTCAAGGCAAAAATCAAACAAATTACCTTAAAATATCCTTAGTGATGTTTTAATTAACCTAACTGCTTTTGTCCTGGAACAAATCAGCAGCACACTTGGTTGTTCACAGCTGTGACACATTAAATAGCTTCTAGCCATTTATTACCAACTCTGTGAACAGCCTCTGCTTACTGTGGATCAAAGATCTGCATGGTAGCATGCATGCTTTACATAAACCCAGCTCTATATGAGAGTGCAAACACATGACAGAGCAGTCACTGGCACAATAAACACTTTATGGGAGCTGCCAGGAGGAGGACTGCCAGCTTCCATGGGGGAAAGGAAATGGTCAGGGTTTATCATTCCTAAAGAGAAAGATTTATTCAAGGTATCAAAAGGTTTGTTTGTTCTGATCAAGCAATATAAAAGATCCTACGATTAACTGAATAAATGCAAGTCAATGAATCCAGGCAAAAAAAGGTGCTAAAAAAATCAAAGTACATATTACTTCTTAACTTCAGGAAGCAGGAAACTCTAATGTAATGCTCTTGTTTCAAGGAAACTTGTTTCACGACTTCTAAACCTTTCACTCAATAATATTTAAAAGAATAAGAGGAACACAGAAAATGCATTTTTAGAGCAAGGGGTCATTGCAGGGATATACAAACCATATTTTGTAAAGGGAATGTGTCTCTGATAAGAGTGATTATTAAAAGCCTCTGGCTTAAACTGTTTCACTGGTAAAAATTTACTGCAGAAAGAGAAGCCCTTCTAGGTAAGGGTGTTTTAAATTTAAGGGGAAATAAACTCAAGGCATATCTGCAATATTTCCTGCCAATGCACTTACATTACTTCTAGTCCATTTCCCATTGGAGCTATGAGAGCTGAATGTATAGATTGTAATGCAAAGCTGTAAGAAGAACTGATTTAAGGCTTCTGGTACTCTGTAGAAGAATAATGAATGGGAAGATATAGTCCCACACTTCCAATAAATATATGATGAAAACTAGTTTACAGAATAAAAAGATTTTTTTCTTCTGTATAAAAAACAGTTAACATTTAAAAATGGATGCCAAAACAAAACAAAACACAAGTGGATCAAATTTTTCCAAATAACCATCTCCAAGGAATGAATATTATTTATTGGTCTTGGCAGTGCCATCATCTTATTTCTCAGATTGACTGATGAGTGCTTTTGGGATTATAGCACTTCCTGCAGTCAGTTCCCATGAACAGGGAGGAAAGGAGGAAAAAAAAAGGGAGGGATTGAAGAAAGCACTGGAAACATTCCAGGAGACAGCTTTAATAGGTAAAAAAGGTACAGAAAGACTGTATATTAGATAACAGCATGTAATGAATGGATAAAAATAAGGTAAAGACCTTAAAAAGGTCAGGAGATATCACAAAGATTCTCGGAGGGTAAAACGGAAAACTGGAAAAATAGAAAACTGGAAAATAATGAAGGGATTTGAGTAAAATGTGTAAAAGATTCTGTGCTACAACATACTCCCTTCTAGAACAAAATAGAACTTAAAGAGTATGCAATTTGAAGAGCTATCACTAGGTGCACATATACACCTATATACAAATGTGGAAATGTATATACGGCTTCCAAAATAGAATGATTATATCACAGACTTATTTAGGCTGGAAAAGACCTCTGAGATCATCAAGTCCAACAACTAAACCAGCACTGCCAAGTCTACCACCAAGTTATGTCTACACTTTTTAAAAATACTTCCATGAATGGTGACTACATCACTTTGCGGGGCAGTCTATTCCAATGCTTGACAGCTGTTTACATTATGATTTTTTTTTTCTAATATCCAATCTAAGCCTCTCCTGGTGCAACTTGAGGCCTTTACCTCTTGTCCTATTGTTTGTTATTTGTGAGAAGAGTCTGATCCTCACCTGGCTACAGTCTTCTTTCAGACAGTTGTAGAAAGAGGTAAGGTTCATGCATGGGCAATTGCATGATGGTTTTCAAATATCTCAGAAACCCACCTTCATGCTCATTAGAAATGAAATGGTGGTTAATTACAATAACACAAAAAAAAATAAACCACTAAAAGTGTGTATCTGCTTTACGAAATCACTGTGTCACTCTGTAACACGTCACTACATTTCCCAGCCCTTTCTTCACTACACTTGCATTCTTCATTTGTCACATAATTCAAGAGATGATCAGCTGTGTACTGGAGATACTTTTTATTATTTTGTAAAGGTAAACTAATTGGGACTGTTTGTTAATTGGTTACTTTGTTATTAACTCCTTCCATGTTTAGGTTTGGTTTTTTTTGTGTGAGTGTTGTTTTTCAGTCTTTCTCTAGATAACTGTAATGGACAAGTGTGAATTACCACTATTTATTCTATTTCAATAATACCAGAGAAAGCATTAAATTTATGAGAAGGAAATATATGTTTTGAAAAGGTAGAAGTATTCTAGATTGGTTAAAGAAATGGGAGCCAAAATAACTTGGACCTACGTATGACCCTAATTCCTATTGCTTCTTATTCTCAGACAGATGAACCTATTGAAATAATCAACAAAATTAATTAAACTCCTGAAAAAATAATCTAAACTTCTTATGTAACCCTAATCCGGACAGAAAAGAAAAAATAGGAGTATTATCATTTATAAAAATAATTTGTTTTCACTGAAATGTCCCTAATAGAAAGTAGAACAAAGTCACTGTTACAAAGTCTATAAAGCAAATATACCTATATGTAATTTTACAACAAAAGGTGTAAATAGAACAAAAAGAAGATTCAAGGAAAACTGCTTTAATACTTCCCGTTTACTTCAGAAAGTAATTTTAGCACCATGAGGGCAGTTAGGGCCAGGAAGTGATGCCTTGTCTTTCTGCTTGCTTACTGTTGCAATGACTGTTGGCTAACTCTTGTGAAGTGATACAATACCTCCCAAAAAATTCAGGTGATAATTTTTCAGAGAACCCGAGAAAAATTATTTTAAAAAAACCTTCAAAAATTATGCTACAGAATACACTGTGGTTCTTTCTCTTAATGACTTTGGAAGCAAAAGCCATTTCTTTTTCAAATGTAGTGCCTTTTTTCAGAACCAAGATTTTAGCTTTCTCTTCACTTGCCAGGGAAAATCCCACATTATATGACTGCCTAACTGAGAAGACAAGCTTCTATTTAATCTCTGCTTATGCAGTGTAGTTTTTCATTTTACTCAGTACACTAGGAAATTATTTGGCAGTTACAACAAAGAAAAAACTCCACTGCTACATATGAGCTTTACACAAATGTATAAATATTCTGTTGAAAGCTAACCTTTATTCTGTTTTAATGCATCAAATAATATATTATTTGTCTGACATATCTGCGTTAGAGTTACTTGCCAACCAAATCACATCTTTTGGCAAGAAGTTTTAAGTGTTTGACAACACATTAATTTGCATATATTTCTTTTAAACATGCATTAAAAATGTGGCTTTGATATAAGTAATGAATATATATTTTGTTTCAGTTACAAATGTGTTTCATCCAGGTTCACCTGTAAATAGCAGAGGCTGGATATGATCCTGTGTCATAGCTGACCCTCACTCTACCCCGGTACAGTTCCACTGCTATATGATCTTTATCACCTTTGTACAGCAGGATCCCACTGTCTTCATCTGTGGCAATCTAGTTAAAAGATAGAAATATTTAGAAATAACTAAAACTAGGTATTTAATCAAAATTAGCTATTAAATGAATCTCTGAATTTATTGCCATAGTCTGTTACTTCATTATAAAATTCTTCATAAGGAGGGACAAATTGACAAACCTCTTTCTCTTCCTATCAATAAGCCCATCTACTTCAAATATGAAGATATAGTTATTGCATTAACTTCTCTAGATTTCTAGCTCAAACTGTGAAAAGCTCTTTAAGTGAGCCAATGACCACTTTGGGTCATTTTCCACATCATGAAAAGTCATTTACTCTCTTTTTCAGAAAAGATAAGCAAACTTACCTGTAGAGTGATATTGGTTTGGGGGCGTATCTTAGCTGAAGGGATTTGCAGATAGGATTCTTTGTTGACGAAGTTTATACTAATCAGCTTTTCACATTTCTCACCCTGGTAGCCTGATAAACACTGACAGATTGGTTCACTTTCTTTTATGATACACTGGGCCCCATTTTGACATTCATAATTATCACAAGGGCTGGTGCGAGGCAGAACCATAGGCGGCGAAAACTCACAAAATAAGCCACTGAATGAAAACAGAAAACTATCAGTTTCCAAGAAAAAATAGCTTTGACAGAAGACATCCATGTTTGTACTGCCTTCAGATCTTTCTCACCTGTACCCTTCTGGGCAGATGCACGTATATCCATTAACTGCGTCGGTGCACTGCGCTCCATTTTTACATTTGTTGTCCTGGCAGTCATCAAAATCAATATCACAATGGTCACCTACATATCCAGGTGTGCAATCACATCTGTAAAACAGGAAAGAAAATTGGATAGCACAGTGCCTTTTGACAATCCAGTATGATTATGAAAAAGTTAAGGAACAACTGTATTGCTTAAAAATCAAGGAGAAAAAGGCATTACTTATACTTGGTGCGCTTAATGATACTATTAATGATACTATTAGACAGAGAATCTACATATGTAACAAATACAGGTTTGCTAGTTAAAATGTTTACACACCTGCCATTATATTGAAGATTTGTGCGCAAATCTACAGAGCCCTCATGAATAATTTATACAGTTTTTTGAATTTATGAGCAACACAGAATGTTACAGGATGTTATTCATGGCTGCAAACACTAAACATAATCAATATGCTTGGCTGGTGAAACCAAGACAAATAATCCAAAGCTTGTACTGATGGTTGTCAACTGAACAGTTAAGAATGGACCAATGGCCCATTTATGCAGTTTAAAAGTTATGCATAATTTTTTGCTGTTGTAGTTCCACCATTCTGATTTACTACAAATAGGTCCATGGTTGGTGAACTAACAGAAGTCTCAAAACCCATCATTTGTCTTCCCTGAACCCCCACTGATCTAGTAACAGTATATCCTCAAGAGAGTATGCAATGATTTTTGATTGTTGGTTTGTTCGTTTTTTTTTTCCATGTGCAACTCTCATTGCTAAGGCTAGTGGTATTTCTTCAGGGGATTCTCATATATAGGACCGAGTGAATACCAAGAACTCTGTCAAAAATTAATGGAAAATACTACAAATCCATGCATCCATACATTTTTTAAAATTAAGATGTCTTTAATTCACTTCATTACATCTTGTGATTCCCTCTTCAGTGTTCTTTCTTTTACTATCTAAAATTTGCTCTAAGCTGGCAAGAGTGATTTTAAATAGCCATGTAAGTATAAATTTAGTACTTCAATTGAGTATGTCTCATTTTTTATTCAAGAACAGGTATGAACAAGATAAGGGAACAAGAATATAAAGCATCTTATTAAAAGTCTGACTGAGATACATCTTGAAGTTTACTGCATATGCTATTTCTGATTTAAAAGTAACAGGAAAGATTAATGAACTGAACAGGAAAGTATAAGATACTAAACTAGGTTTATTGAAGTGACATGAAAAAACAAACATAATGCACTACAATAGAAATCAAACAATTTTTATATTTTCCAGTTGGAGACTATCAACTTAATTTCACATTCAACTGAATATTTAATACTTTTTGCCATATTTTAAATAAAATGTCATTTCATAAGTAGTGGGAATGACAATAAGTAATCTGATTTTAGCATAAAAGCATGCTGTGCATAAAACAGGAACTTGTGAGAACAATATCAATCTGCAGGTTTCCTGTATTTATTAGCCTAAAGCCTATTAAAACAACTTCAAATTGTGCATAGTAATTAATCATGATAAGGATATGGTGTAATTAAAGATTAGCTTTCCTGGGGAGGGACTTCTTTACTTTATACCTTCCAGTGTGCCTTCCTAATAATCTCTTTCACAATTACTTCTCTAAAAGCAATATAATTATTCCACTTCAATTAAATGCAATTATTTTCCTACTGCTCAAACCCCTATAAGGGTTTTGTATAGACCATCATAAAAACTACCCTGTGTTTCTATTTAAAATCTGGTTGGAATTAAACCTTTAAGGGATCATTAAAATTCAGTAAAACATACTTAAGATAATAATTCAGCTTCACATGAAAATAATGGCCTGTTCTGCCATAAGTTTTAATAATAATCAAAATTAGTACTTTGAGAATAGAATTGACTTCCACTTAAACAGAAGGAAAGGAAGCTAGGCCTAGGATAGAAATTACAATCTTCGATTCAGTTGGAATCTAACAGCATTTCAGACTTACTTGTATCCTTTGGGTGTCAAGATACACTTTGAATCATGCTGGCAAGGATTCAGGTTTTGGGCACAGAAATCTAATTTCTCCTCACAGAGTTCACCTGAAATATAATGTATGTTGTCAATTCAGTGAAAACATCACAGTGACCCGAAAATAGCAATAAACAGAATTTTAAAAGCAATGGCTACAAATTCCATTGCTAACACTAAAATAGGCATACTTCTTTATATAGTAATAGATACCTTTCTAATAAATACTAATAAATAAATGGTAATACAGGAAAAATAAAAATAAATAATAATGTACCTGCTAACTCCTTTATAAACAATATCAAGTTCAACATGAATCATCTATACATGGATATAAATGTAAATTTTGTAATTATTTTTCAGTATAATATTTATCTAGCTCTGCTATATAGCAACACTAGTGACTGAACTCACTAGAACAAAAAAGCCATTAATATGCTTTTTTCTAGTTATTTCTAAGCACATTACACAGACAGCTAGATTTGCACTATCACTATAAGTAATCTATTACCTGAAAAAAACCTGTTAATATCACTGCATGTCAATACAATTCCAATTATCCAAAAATGAAAACTTGTTTTCTACTTTTCCTTAAATATGACTCTCCATTTTTTGCATTTGTTAATGTATCATAATTATCTATAATCTGTTCTGTGAAAAGAAGAGAAAAAAATAATCTACATAAAATGTCTATCCTTCCCTGCTGATAGAGGCAGTGGCTCTCATTTCCAAAATGGGCTTATAATCTAAAAAAGTATTTTAATATGGTTAATTTTTTTTAAATTTGCGACTTAATGAAGAGGAAACACGTTTGTAAAGAGATCAACAATATCTTGTTCCCTAACTTATCAGATGATACCATGGATGGTGCACTTGATAAACTTGTCACTGGTTTTTAAGCTAGATATACTTATTCCAGCATCCATATGAAGAATATATGTGTAATAAACAGGTATAAGCCTGTGCCTGCTGAATTCAGGGACTGACAGGTCCATCAGACTCTAAAGCTATGGAAGGAGTATGGCTGTCCCTGTCCTTTGTCCAGTAATAAAACATGATCTGGAAAGCAAAGAGAAGTAGAACTGTACATTACAACAACAAAGAAAAGAGCAGAAGAAAGGAGTGAATGATCAGACACTTTCACTGCTCCAACTGAACTTGCCTTCCAAGAGGCAATATTTGGTATCCCTCAGTTTTACTGAGCTGAGCATGGCAGTGGCTTGCAGCGTAGTGGACAAATAAGCAGAAACATAAAAAGAAGTGAGGAACAGTCTATATTAAAGCAAGGATGGAGAAAAAGGCAAAACTGAAGCAGGAGCAAAAACAGTTATGTCAGATAAAAACAACGGAAAAATGTATAGTAAGTGCAATAAGACATGGGACCTCTACATCTTCAAAAACAAGAGGACAAGCCAAAAAACAACTAGACAAGTATTTTGCAGCCATTCAAAAGATCCAGACTGGTTCAACACAAAGATTTAAAAAAAAGATAAATAAGTAAGTAAGTAAATAAATAAATAAATAAACACCACATTCCCAGTTTGCAAGAATTGTGTTTTCTCAACAAACCAAAAAAAGGTTTGAATTAACATAAGAAAATGGCCCTCATGAACAGGTCACTTAAGAGCCTCAGGAAAACTTAGTCAATATATGTAGGAAACTGAATGGAGATCAAATGCAGGCCACTGAAGATGACTAATACAAAGGATTATAATTCTATCCTCAAAGCCTCTTCAAGCTCTCAATAGAATTATTAGTCTGGAAATATGCAACTGTTATGACTAGGTCAGTGAACAAAGAATCCTGAAATACCAGGGATTGTTTGCATCCCACGATATATTAAACAAAACCCAGATCCCTTCCTTTTTTCAAAGGGTTTTGTTCAAACAAATACATATATAAGAGGTCTTCAATACTGTTCTTCACATAGCATTAAGTCAAACTGCAGAACTTGTAATCACTGAAATCTGTTTAAAGACTAGCAGTGTTTAAGAGTGAGATATAAGTATGGGAACAGTGAGTTCAGATTTTAAGGATCGTGGGAGTAGAATAAGCAAAAATGACTGTTGTTTGAACCCAGTTTGTGCACATTCCCATGGTTTAGAAATGCATGTATGTGGATATATAGACAGACATACAAACATCTATACAAATATCTTATTATGGCATATATTGTATATTAAATTACACGCAGAACTGAAAATACATGACACCCCAATTACAAATAATAAAAATGTGGTTGTACAATACTAACAAAACTTTGATAAAAGCACCTCTAAATATTCCCAAGAATATTAAATCTGACAGCATATCAGAGAGTTTCTGAAAGTGACACACTGAGCCTATCTCCCAATCAGGGCTGGAGCTTGCTGTCTCTTGCACATTCACAGCAATAATTCAGTGAAAAGAAAACCAAACTACCTAGAAAATGGCAATTTAGGAGCAGCATAATAGGAATACGCATTCTTTATTAAACTGATTTTGCTAAAGGACATTAATTTGGCTTAGTTTATCATTGGCACAGATTTCTGAAATAACTTGAGCGGCAAATTGTTTTACTCAATAGTGTCTAAGCCTATACATTTTTCTAAATCCTCCCCCAGGTACTTAAAAAACACAGGATTTCTTAGAGTACACTGCATTTCAGTATTCAAAGGTTGCTGGCCATAGTATCTTCAGAACTTTACTAAAAGCTGAATCACCACATGTGGAGTGCTCAGGGGCACTTGAAATCTTATTTCCCACTCTCGGCTATAAATCTTGCATAATGATTGGGCATTTAAGTTTTAAACAGGTTTACAGTTTTGAAAAAAATGTCCACTTCAAATTATAA
>PYHW01010689.1:507713-691320 GCA_013186435.1 Turdus rufiventris
TTGATCTGAGTACTCCGTAGAAAAGCACATAGAAGCAAAACTTTTTGTGCTATGACAGCAGAAAATTAAGGGAACTTTTCCCTTGCATTTGCAAATTGTATGCATGGTGAATAATATACCTGGAGTTTTAGTTAAACAGTCCACAGCAAACAAGAAACAGGATGGTGGCCATGCAGCAAAAGACTGCATGTAAAAATACTATGGCCATAAAAGTTAGCTTTACTTATAGTACAACCTTCAGCTATAAAAAAAAAAATAGTAGCATTAATGACAGACTTGTGCACAGAACCAGCAAAGAAAAAAATCAATATGGAATCCAAATATGTACATCAGATACTCAGTTTCTGAATGAGGATGAAAATACCGGAAGAACATGCAAAGATAACCCAACTGCAAGGTCTTGTACAGCTAATAGATAATAACTGTTAATATTAACAAATCCTAATAGATCTATAATTCGAATGGGGCATTCCTATGGCCAAACCTGTTTCTTAAAAAGGTTAATAGAAAAGGTAAGTAAATTATAGGACATGGAATCTGAACCACTGAAGAATACAATTTCCTGGTAAAGAAACCTCTCCTTCAGCATACTGAATAACCATTGTGTTATCCAGAATTTAAATGAGACAAGGTGAGAAGCAGCAGTTAATTTTGTTGAAAAGATAGTGATGACACTGAAACACTCATTGGACAAAAAAAATCCCAGATTTATCAAGTTAGGGTTCTTGACTTTACTGGAAGGAAATCTTAGAGAGCTTCCTGTAAATAATACGTAATGAAATATAATACAATGTTTAAAGAGCATACTTCGTGATAATCAGAAAAGGTTGTGAAAAAAGTCTTAATTCAAGGAAGCTTGACACCAATGTGTGAGGACATTCTTTTATCTATCTAATAATATTGTAACTGAGGCTTCTGTAAGAGCTTGGCTAAGTAATTACGTTTTTGAAAGATGGGAACATTTCTGTACATAGAAGAATAAGGAACAGACTAGTTTGTTTAAAAATAAGTAGCGGATAAAGTGTCAAAAAACCTGTGAAAAGCTTCCAAAGTTTAATTAGAACCAGTAATAACTCTTTTCATAAAACATCTGGCTTAATTAATCTAAGGGAGCCTGGATTCTAGTATAGTGTAACATTGAACTCAATGTAATTATGTGGTTGGCACAAATGAATACGGCCCTCCAAGCTCAAGACAAATATTTACTGAAATTTTGAATAGAGTATGACGTAGACTTAAGCAGTCAGACAACATTATTAAATACTGATATATACTGCTGATACTTTATGTAGGTAACCAAAGCTGTATGCTTGCTAGATTCACAGGTCAGTTTGTGTCTCCTGTATGTGTTAATTCACTCTTATGACTTGGTAAGAATATAAATCACTATCACAGAATACCAGGTTTATCCCTCAAGGATCATCTCCTGGAAAAAGCAGAAAAGACAAGATGGCCCAGCACCCTTTCCAGCTGAATCCTAAAAGTGTCTAATCTAATGTTGCAGAACCCACCACTTTCCAAAGGCTCTGTGTCCTCACTGTAAAAAATCTCCCTCTTTTTTAATTCTAACTAGCATCTCCCCAGGAGTAACTTATACCCATTACTCCTCTCCCTTTACATCTGACCCCTTTTAAAAAAGGGAGTCTCCATTTTCCTTGCAGCCACCTTTTCAAATACTGGAACAGGGTGAAAACATTTCCCCAAGCCTTCTTTGCTCAAGGTTGAATAGATCCTTAACTCTGGATTTTCCATTTTATAGATATGTAGTACAACAAATAATGACTAACAAGGCAATGAGGTACAAAAGGATTTACATCTTTGTTATTTTGAATAATTGGGAAATAAATTTAAAATAAAGCATTGTCAGCCACTACATTTCTGAATGAAAAGGACAGCTCTAACAAAAATAGACATAGGTTTCTTAATGTAATAGCACATAGCTAATTACAGGCAAGTTTATGAAGAAAGAAGTTTAAAATCACCTTTATTAGCAAAGCTGAGTTTGATATTAAAAAAACCCCAAAACTAGACAGAGAATCCAAAAGCAACAGTAGTCAGTTTTAATTATCAAAACCCAGGTTCTTCCTAGAAGAATTATTACCTCTTCCAAAGTCAAAATACCAAATACCTACCACAGACTAGAATAGAAGGATTTTATGTGTGTGCTTACATATCCATTTCAGCTTCTGAGTTTAGTTATGATACACTGTGAGTCAACTTCTGCACTGTTTATGTTTTATCAATTATGTATCACTGTCTGACTCTGTGACTGGAGATCTCTGTTTAATACTGTGACTCAAAAAGCCAATAGGGTGCAGAAGGGGTTGGAAAATGTCAGTGCCATTTGACAAACTACATACAGAATACTGCTGCATTTTTATAAAGTTTTGAGTTTGATGCACAGTATGCAACATAAATTATTTCAAGTCTTAAACTCATTATTCAGAAAATACAAATAAAAATATCTACTATATGAGGGACAGATTTCTTAGAATTACAAAGTTCACAGTGACAGTAGAATGCAGTTGGTAATCCTAAGTCTGAACATTTTTTTGGAGTCAAATTGCTGGACTGTTCCTATTTTTCACCAATGCATAAGTATTTAGCTATCTCCTGTGCTTGTGGATCTCAGTGTAAAATGGAGCTTATTTAGCTTAGTTTAGTTTAACATTTCTATTAGTTCTAGGTACACTGGTAACAGCAAAGAAACAGTAACTTTTAGGCAGGTAATCTTTAAGACAATTAAGGAAAACAGAAGAGTGGATCACAGACTAATGGCAATAAGTAAACCAGCAGCAGGTAGCTCAGATGGCACAAATATCACGTATGTTTCCCCTTTATGCAAATGCGGTAAAACTACTTTAATACTTGAGCTTTTAATATAGAATAGTAATTTAAGGTATATTAAGCTAGATGAAATGGAAAATTTTATGAGTGATAAAAGTAAGAGTAACAAATACATGTCTTTATTCTAAGAATCTGTAACGTGCAATTCTTACAAGGATGAGAATTATGATTTAATGGAATCATTGAAATTTTATCAAGTTTGATATCACATGATTTGAATTTGATTACTTGCATGCCTAAATTTCAGGAAGATACTTATCTGATTACCAAGTGAATTCAAAGCAGCAATGCAACTCCTTTATTGCAGTGGCAGTAAAGTTGTATCTGAGGCTTGCATAAACCGAAATATTTGCTTGAAATAATCCCTTTTTTCCCTAATACTGTCACAATTCAAAAGATATCTGGCATGATAAAACTGATCCTCCAAGCGCTTCACAGACTATCAATAACTTTCATATTCAGATGGCAAGCTAATATCAACATGTATCACATACACATCTGCTTAGTTCTGGAGCCAAACTTAATTCTCACCCCCGGATGTTTGTTTGTGAGGAGTTTGTTCTTTCTATAACCAGCAATTTTAATATGTTACAGTTCACACTTGTGTAATAAACAAGAAAAACAGCAGGCTATTTTTGTTGTCCAGATGAGTAGCAATAAAATGCAAATACAGCGACATGTCTAAATGGAGAACCTGTGGCTGGAATAATTTTTTGAAAATGTCTTATTCTCTGCTTCAGTTGCAGAGAAAATTTATGCTATGAGTTTAAGATGTAGGAATTATTCATGAAATGTCTAAATTAATCAGCATAGATGTTATTAAGCAACATAGATTATATAACTGCAGTCTTGATCAACATGTTAATTCATGGATAATGAACATAATTTTTATTACTACTTATAATATATTATATTGCCTCAGAAACTGAAAATATATTTATCAAATTAATGGCAAATACACCTAAAATATTCCTTTGCTTTTAAAACTTAATATGCAACTTTATAAATATGCTGTTATTGATTATTCTAGGTCTCAGATTGTATATATGATTGGGTTGCAGAGAATATGGTTTATCTCTGTTAGTGTGATAGGTGCTAAGCAGAAACTTAAAAAAAAATAAAAATCAAATACCCAAAGTTAGTGTCATAAATCTTTTCAATGTTACCTTTCTTCTACAATAGCCCCAGATTAATACAGTCATTTCAGTTTCTTTAGATATTGACAGCAAATAAGAAGCCACAGAAATGAGGAGCAAGAAGATTGCCATTTGATACTCCAGCATATTTTCTAGTAACACAATCTATTGAAAATATTAAAGAAAAACAGTGCTATAACACAGAGAATACATTATCATGGGACCAAGGCTTTAAGGTGAGGAGAATAAGGATTTCAGAACATAATAATGTAAGCTTTTTTTCAGTTCTATATCAATGTCTGCACAAGCTTTTAATATATCTGGAGAAAAGACATTGAACGCAGTATTAAAGTACTGCACTGCCATCTACATCTTTAACAACAGTCTTTTGACATGTATTCACAGCAACAGCCAAGTGCCTAATTTGAGGATTTGCAGTGAGCTTTCTAAATTATATCTATACATGACTTGGTAATTTGTAATAACTGAAATCCATGCACCTTTAAGAAAAGGAAAGTGAGAAACCACCGTAAGTGAAAATAGGCTTAAAAGACAACTGACCTTTTTCCACTTCATTCAGATTAGCAGCTTGCAGTGACAAAGACAGAAGAGACAAAAGACTTTTTACATTGTAATACAACAGCATAGCACATTAAGCTAATGCACAACTATAGCAGCAGAGAGGTTGATATAGCAAACGAAGCAAGCTTCAAAGTCTCACCTCCAGCAGAACAAAACAAACAGAAGGATAAGAAGTACATGCCACCAGTGGTGTAAGAGAGGTTTTACTTCTGGATCAGTTCTGTGATCTAATGACTGACGACAATGAGCAAGAGAAATGATTATCTGTAATCTATAGAATGTACATAAAATGACCTGAAGTTTACTAGACTGGGGTTAAAATAAAGGATATGGCAATGTTAAGAGAATAGCAAGATTAAAGAGTGCAGGACATAGTGAAGTATTTTAAGTGTTTTATTTCTCCAGGTTTCATCAGAAACCCTGAATGTCTGTTGATTCCATTTGCTTAATGTTGTGTCACAGTTAGAGTCTGTGATCTTAAGAAAGCTCATATTACAGTGCAAATACCATTTGCTGTCTTTCCACCTGTAACTGTGGTGGTTGCTGTAAAACTTAACTGAGGTAGAGCAAAACAGATTCCTGATTCTTATGCCATAACACAATAAGCTTTCTAAATGCTTGTTTTTAAATCAACACAATATTGTTGAGAAGCATTGGTCTTCAAGGGATTGTTAGAAAAGTCAAAAGAGACTGTTAGGTTTTGCACTGCAACATTCTTTGCAGTTAATTTCTGGTTCTAACAAGCCCTCCACATATAAATAAGACTTTATCGAAGAATGATTTACATTTCATACCAGCCTATTTCATCTGAATTCTTCCTTATACTGTACTGCTGAAATGTAAAGCATATTTGCAGAAAACCATTCACTCAGAAAAATATTCTGGGCTGGTGCAATTCCATATTGAGTACATATATGCTGTGACATGTTGAACAAACCCAATTCAGAGTGTAGTTAACCAAATTAAAAGAGGACAGGGCAAGCCTACAGTAGTATTTTCCTAATAAGTTTCACTGCGCCACTTATGGCTCGGGACTTTCTAAGCTAGAGATCAATACCTCTGAATTTTAAAACCTTTGTATATACTGAATATGAATATATAGCCTCTTTTCCTGATTGTGAAGCTACTTTTGGCTAGCTAGTACATGAGTTCATTTAGTGAAAAATCCTTTCATAAAAAACAAACATTAGAGATACACATATTTGATTTTAACCTGCTAGAAAAGATACCAAAATTCAGATGTGTACAAAGTTCCTCATGAACATCACTCCAAATATATATACTTGACAGGGATTCTGTTATTTATCTTTCAACTCAGGTTATAGGCCAGAGAAAAAGCAAAGTTCTACAAATTATTTGGTACCTCATACATACTTGTACAGTTACTTTATATTCTGAACATTACTCTTTAGATGTTGATGTGTCCAGACTGCTTTCAGTCTAATTCTTAATACTGAAGGTTACTTATTATGCAAGACCGTGGATAACAGATATGAGGATTCCTTGGCTAGCTCAATGTTTTACATTTTCACCTTTTAAGTGATTTCAAAAATCACTTAAGATCTCTCACATTGTGTCCTATTCTTAGATGCTTTGTGTGATAGATAGTATATTGGAGAATTTTATACTCTATTCTGTGTAATGGAAAATTTAAATTTTTTTGCAACAAGTACTATAAAATGTGTTGAGGTTCCAGTGATGTATTTTTTTAAAGGGTCTTTTTAAAATAAAAATATTGAAAAAATACTGATAAGCTGGTGCAAATTATCAAAAGTTTTTAACTGGGAGGCTAAACTTACTGATTAGAAATAGATTATTTTGATTTCTTTTAGAGCTGGTGAGAAGACTCTCACCTACTCACATGTCATACTGACTGTAGTAGAGATTTTGAGCGTGCATTGTATCTGTAAAACTCACAGTATGATTATGGTAAAATTATGCACAGATATTAAACAAATTTAAAAATTAATTTTCTTGTATTTTGACTAAATAAGCACAACTGTAATATAAATATCAAAAATTTTATCAATGTTTATTCTCTTTTTTTCTATCCATAGAGATATATAGAGAAATGCTTCAATTTTTATTTGAAATGTAAATTTAAAATTTGCATTTCATTTACAATACTGCAAAAATGCAACAAGTACACTTGATCAAAGTTTTAGGCTAGCTCATATAGACAACCCTTTGTATCCACTTTATGGATATTTAATAAAAAGCAATTCCCCCCATGGCTTACTGTGAACCTAATAAGCTATTGATTCTGGCAGTTACAGGCACCCAAAGTAAGGTTGAAAATGTAGAAATGAGCAACACAGGTAAAAACACCTCCAAAGGTAGTTGCAAAGCTGCAAGTGAACTATCTCCTATGTAACAGGTGTATGAAACCTCTTAGCATGAAGCCACTGAAGAGCAATACTGGACTGATGTGACTTTGCTTTGCATTCTTCCAGCCTACACAAGAGAATACCTGATCCCAGTTTTAAAGGAAACAGCAACTGATCCTGGGGGAGCTGAACTTGACTCACAGATATCAGAAATATTAGTTGTAGAACTGCTGTTTCTACTTCCTGAGGCTGTTACCTACTACTTCTTTCCAAGGTTCAAATTGTCAACTGCAATTAGGTATTAAATATTGGTACCTGGCAAAACAGTATTTTCACTTACGAGAAGATTATGCCTCTCCTTCTAAAAATTGGTCATCCTCATATTGTTAAATAGCTTTTTGGCTTTTGTATTGCTTTAGATATTGTAGATATTTGTCCTAAATTGGGAAATTTCTACCAAACGTTTATCCAGAATAATTACTCAAAGGATACCTCTATTAGATTATGAAGTTGTATTTCTTATACTTGTGTTTTAACATCTTCACACACTGTGCATTCCTAATACTTAAAAGTTGACTTTAAATTTGAATACCCTGAAACAGGGGAGCAATCAAACAGTCTGTAGAACTGGTGATGGAAACTCATTGGATGAGAAAGCAGTTAGGTGGGTTTTCAATGAATGAAATTAATTCATGCATTTACCTCTCCTTACAGTTTCCCAGAGCTCAACTTCAATAGATTAAAGTAAAAATATAGGATGACTGAGTAGAATTAATTCCCAAATTACATTTCTCTTTTATGCATTTCAAATCATAATGAATTTAAGCTCTATGTTCTTCTAGTGGTCAACTATCTGATAGAAAATAGATCTATTGGTTAGAAGAGCTATAAAAAAATCACTGTAAGCAATAGATCCTACTTCTTCCATGCTGCTCTTCCAACTATCCTCCATTCCCACAGAGACCATGACAGCAAGCAAGAGATCCTCTGTCACAAAGAGAAGGATATGCTTTGGCTTGGCTGCCAACTGAGAGAAAAAAAAGACACTTGTCTTTTTACTCTGTGTGGGAAGCATCCCACTCGGTATTAATATTTCTAGCAGAGTACAGGACAGCATCCAGGGGTGCCAAATATAGTTCCCCAATGGCACAAACAAAGTCTTTATAGTAAAATCAGAATTAAAGATAAAAGCAGAACATTTTTCAGATTTCTGCAGCTAGAGCAGGCCTCCACTGGGGTGTCTAGGCAACCAGTAAGAAGGGGCAGATTTTGAATGGCTTTTTAAATATAAAAATGCCATAATTTCAAAACTAAAAAAAAAGGAATTAATGGGTGGACATTAAATCTAGTTTGGACTACAAACCATACAGGACACCTGGCATTAAGTCTGTTGCAAAGCAACTAATAATACAGCTGCAAAGTGGAAAATATTACTGTTCTGCTAGGAATTCTTGAATTACCTGTGCTTTCTCTTATACTCCTACCTGTATATTCAGGTGGACAAAGGCACGTATAGTTATTAATTCCATCCACACAAGTAGAATTGTTTTCACAGTCATTGTCTTCACAGTCATCAACATTTACTTCACAGTTTTCACCTTCAAATCCATCTGCACAAGCGCACCTGTGATACAGAAAATCAAATAACCACATGGATATTTTAGGTGGGCAGTCCAGACAAGAAGTTCTGTAATTAATAGAATTACTTTAGAATTATAATATTCCACAACAGAACGCTGCTGATATAATGTAAAAAGCCCCCTTATGTTAAACATTCCCAAAGTAAGTTTCGGACTTTAAATTACATAAAAACGTTTCTAAAGTCGTATCTTAGTCTTCAGTTTAAGGACCCTGCTAAATTAAATCATGGAACATTCCTTTTAAAAAAGGGGAAAGCATTCTTCCTTTACATTGTAAGATTATATTTCTTATGGAAAATGATCCTTTTAGATTTTTAAGGTTAAAACACTGTGGAATCGGTGATTAGTATGCAATAGAAGTTTTCCACAATCAGTCAGTTAAACGCCCCAATATAAAACTCTCTTTAATGTACATGAATTCATATTAAAAAAAAAAAAAAAAAAAAAAGCCTGCATAAATTCTTCAAAGTGATTTATTTTTTGCTTTTAATCACGTTTCTGCAAAACAAATACATCAAAATAGATAGCAAATGTAAAAGTCACTTAAACATGACTACACATACATTTTCATGTAATTTGCACTACCAATAATTTCTAAAGCTTTCACTATGAGATTGCTTTGATTTTCAAAATATGTAGTGTTCAAACAAATAAATGGAAAAGGTCAAATTCTGAGGCATGACTATGTCAATTTTAACTCTTGAGTCATAGTATTAAGATGTATACACTTAATTTTTAATAGAAGAGTATTTAATCCTTGGGCAGAATTTGGATTAAAAGTAAGAATAATGTCATAACGAATTGCAGGATAATGAATTGTATCTTTCTGAAGTGTCATTTCTAACAAGCTTGAGGTGTAGATTATTAAATGACTAATAATCTCACATAAGAATCATAAAGAACTTTATTTCATAATTCATGAAGTACATCTGGAGTAATTGTACTGTGTGATTAAATAACTCAAGATTAAAAATGCTCACAGCATGTTTATCTGCTGGCATAGTGAGCTTCAAATGAATCACTAATTTTCTGTTTCACTGGGATTTACATTTTATCATTTACATGCTGTCTGTTGAAGTAATACACACAACAACAGATGAATTATGAGATTTTTTCAGCAGGGATCTATCTAGCTATTAATTAACATAATGGAGTCAATACTATGCTGTCTTGACCTGATATGCCTCAACTAATCACAGTCATTTGTTATTGTTTTTAACAGATTCAAAGCTCTAGAAGCTTTCCAAGGATGGCAATATGTTCTGAAAATTTCCAAAAATCTGCCTGTGTGGTGCTCTTACCAGCATACAGAGAGATCCTAAAGGTTAACACCGACATTAGTTTACCATAAAGATCTCAGTAGTTTTCCTGTTATTGCAATTAAAAAACCTACCAGAAACCATCTTTTTCTCCTTCTTTCAAATGACAAGTTCCCCCATGGTGGCACGGGTTACTAATGCAAGCATGAATAGGAATATCACAGTCTTGACCCTACACAGGGAACAACAATTGTAATGTAAGAAAAAAATATAGACACTAGTGGAAGGGAGCCAAAGAATGCTTCAAGGTATAAGGATAAGCTTACATTTCAGTGACCGTTTTTTCCTCTTCATGCAGTACTTACCTTGAAGCCATATGGGCATGTACATCTGTAGAAGTCAACTGGATCATTATTGCAGGTTCCATCATTTTTACATGGATTTGATAAACAGGGATTACACTTTGCAAGTATATTAACATCCACAGGCCCTTAAAAATACAAATTGGATAGTCAGAAACAAGAAACTATTAATTTACATTGGACAGGATCTATCTGACATATTGCTTGAAATTTTAAAATAGACTTTATACTTTAGACTTTATGGTGTTTCTACATCAATGAAGTGCTGAGCTGTCCTTCACTCTTTTGATGTGACCAAATAAATATGGGATTGGATTTTTTGTTTAAGTATCACTTTTTAGTTTTTGCTAAGAAGCTGACACCAGAGTGATTCCCATATTCTTATTCTCTGAAAACTATATTCCTGTTCTCTGAACTACAGTTCTGATCCATGATAATTACCTTTCCTTTGTATCAACAAAATGAAGAATACAATTTCAGCTTTTGTTTTGTTATGGAGTAGGAGTTGCCAGTGAGAAAATGAGCTATCACAGTTTTCAATCCTTCCCATGATGGTGTTACTGAGAACACTTCTTTAAATGCATTTTTGTTTTAACATATTTTTTATCTGCAAGATCACATAGATGGTAAAATGAAATGGTAAAATTACCTGTAAATTTCTTGAACATCTGCAAACTGCAATGTACATTGCATTGCCCAACCTATCTCATAATAAATAGCTCTAGTTCTGCGCATTACTGTGTTAGCTGAGCCCACAAATCATGTAAACTGTACATTGAACCTATGTGCAAATGAAGACTGCAAACATGCTGGCAGTGACAGGCAGCAGTTTTAGAACCCAGACTTGAGCTTTGACTTTTACAAAGCTTATACCTGCCTTTGTAGTTTCCCAGTTTTACAGCCATTCTATAGTGAATTTTCAACTTAAGAACTTTTTTTTTTTACACAACTGAAGAAATAACTGGTTACTTGTTAAAAGTTAGAAAGTTAGAAACACCTGTGATTGATTTTCATAATATTTGTGAAGTTTGATTACTGTAGGAGAAAATGGGTGACTTTGTCAAATGCCTGTTAAGAGAATGAAGATACATTCCCTATCACTGGCTCTATGGCCTGATAACAATACTGCCTTCAGTTTGATTTCAGATTTCCCTATTTAAAAAACCATTCAGTTATCCAGAGATGAACTGTACCTTTGAAGGAATAAACAATGATTTCTTCTAAATGAAAAAAAAAATCCCAAACTCCTGGGGCCTACTAGAGCGAATGTCTGATTGCTCTTTAACAGATTTTACGCAAAATGAGCCAAACTACAGAATTTTCAAAGCTAAAAGGGCTTTGCTTAGATATAGGGCTTTATTCTACTTTTAAAGTTAGATTGATTAAAATTTTTATTTTTCTTTGCAAAATAATCCCACATTAATTGTAAAGGAGCTCTCCTGGAAGAAAGCCATATGATTGTAAGGATCCAGTAGGGAGTGTTAGACAAAGAGTGGGTGACCTTTTAATTTTATTTTTTTTAAATCTGCAGTTGCTGGTATCCTTCTGTGTCACAGCTTGCAAGCAGAGCACAGTAATATGTGATAAGGTGCTTATTGCCAAAGCTATAATCTGGATGGACTATCATTTTTTTTTCTCTTTATTACATTATTTTGAAAGATAAATCTATACCTGGTCAGAGTATCTGTTAGATCAGCACACAGGAGAGGTAGAAAAGTTGAAACAAATGTCATAGAATCAGCCTCTAGAAAGCCCTGACTCTACTCTAGACTATTGCTGTTTATGGAGTACATAAAGAGGTTCAGTGAAAAAAAATTAAGTGAAAGAGGCACATACATAAAAATTTGCAATACTGTGCTGTAGACTGGGAGTCAATCCTTCCTACCATTTATTCTGAATATTATATCCTCTTTTCAATTTTCCATGGAATAAAATGCTAATTATTTGGCACTAATTAAAAAACATTCAGTAACTAAGGTTTTGTTCCCAAATGGATTAGCACTCTAAATTTCACTTCCAAAACAGAGACTGAAAATGGGAACCTAAGTCTCAACAAGAGAGAGATAAGCCAACATTATCGGATTTTGTACTTTATTTATTTCAAACTAATACACATGCAATAGCCAATATAAATGAATATTTTGATTTATCCTTCTTCAGTTGTAAGACCAAAAAAAAAGCAAAGGTAATTTTGGAACCTATTTCCATTTTCACTATACTGTTCCTTTATTCTTTCTGCTTGCATGTGTTAAAAGACTTGTATATGAAAAAGAATTTGGTTTATAACCTATTGGTTAGTTTAGTTTTTCAAATTGTAGACATCTATGTTCTTGAATAAGCCCTGAGAAAAAAAATTCTTTTGTAAACTGAGAAAAACCTAACGGTATCTTATTGACATAGATAAATACATGCAACTAAGAAGTTTTTAGAAAAACCATGACACAAACCATCTCAAACCAGCTTCTAAAGAAACCTGTTGCGAGAAAAACTTGGACATTTTATAACTCCTCTCTTGCACATGGCCTCTAAAGCAGTATTTACACTGCTAATGAAATCACCAATTTTTAGTACGATGCAATGGCAGCAATAATTTCAGTTAGATAACTCAGATTTTAAAACCAGACTTTTGAAATAAAAAAAACTTTTCATACAATATACAAAATGATTTATCACGAATAAACATCTGTAAATTTATCACAGGGGAAAACGAACAGTACACATGCGTGTCTTAGGAAAGAAGTCTGCTTGAGGTACACAAAAGGAAGGTCAGAAGGTCTGTTCTTAAGCAGATCACCCATTCCAGATCTACTTATAACCTTACCTGGTATCAGAAAACCACAAGGCCCTGGAATCTCTAGAAGCAGGGCATGGATGATAAAGAGGTAAAAGATTGAGAAGCTGTTAGAGGCCACATTAAAAAAAAAAAAGGAAAGAAAAACCCACCCACAGATGTAGAAAAATAACTGGAAGAAGAAAATATTAATGGATGATTCCTGCAGCAAAAGATTTCATAAAATTAGAGTAAGGTAAAGTGATTTTGTTGAGCTTTCCAACTGAGATGAGACTTCATTGTAAAATGCCACTTTCTCTGGGAACTCTTAATAATAAATACGTTGGTAAAATTCAAACACCCAATTCACTATCAATTGAATCCATGGATAGAGATAAGAGGGAGTTACTCTTTTCCTGTAAATACATATACAGTAGCAGACCATCAACAGATATTCTGAAAACAGCCCTTTTATTTGTAGGCAAAAATTTTGGTTCTAATAGGAATATAACATCTTCCTAATTTCTATTATTCGGCAGTTCAGTGTTTTAAGCAAAAGATAAAATTACTTATCTTTGAGCAACAGACTCAAAATGTCTTACAGGGCCATCATGTCATTGAAAAGCTGCTGATTTGCAATCTGTAATTAAAAAGCATCTTCACAGGACAGTGACAAGAAAATTATTTTCTTTCAAAGGTGTCCATAATTCCAGATCTCCACTCTTGGAATTTAAACAAATACACAGCTCTTACCCTGCATAATACCTTAAAGGATCTTTTCTGATGGGCAAGACGGAGTAAGATGTAATTTCTGGATTGTCTGACAGAAACATAACAATGATTGTAGGCAGAAGTGATACAGTTTGTAAAACTGACAAAGCTGGAAAATAACTACACAGGTTCCTCATGTCTGTGCAAATATTCTTTCGCTTGTTTCCCTATAAAAGCAATAAAAGCATATCTGCAATACTGATCCATGGATGCTGGTAAAGAAAATTATCAGATTGGCCAGCAAATGTCCTATCTAAAATGAGGCTGAGACTTTGCAACAGATGAGTGTCATATGCAGTGAACACTGGCATGACCTCAGAGATGTACTGCTGAAAAATTTCAATAAGGATTGAGAGGGAAAAAAACACTGGCATCACAAGTAACAAGATGGTGTCTAGTGGTATTTATATACAAATAAGAAAAGTTTTTTGACAGAAAATCTAAAGAGAAAAAAGACTGAACAGATTAAATATGCAGTAAAGAACAACTTTGGATAAGACAAACTCTGACAAAGTCCCACTGCTTTGTTTTTTAAGAACAAAATGACAAAGGGAAAAAGCTCACCTTTGATGATACATTAAAAGATAACTAAGTCAACATATCTTGAAGATTACCTAGGTACTGAGAATAAATTACTTCTACAAGACTAAAGATCATATTCATCTGATGCCTCAGAAATCTCAATGAACATAGTAATGACTTACAAATATAAGAACACAATTTTTTTTAAAGAAATTGAGTTTCAATGTTTTGAAATCAGGACCATGAAAAATGAAGCTACAGTAGAAGTTTCTGTATTTTCAAAATATCTAAGAAGGGATAAATCAGTGGAGTAGAGAAGGATTAAACATTAAGCAAACTAAGCTTTCACTTGATGTAAGTAAAAGAGTACTTTTCTGAGAAGTAACAGTACAGTTCAGAAAAAGAACCTAGGAATTAACAGACAATAATGTAATTTGTGATATAAATGCCAGCAACACTGGTGCCCACATGGAGTTAAATACCCTGAGACACTGCTCATTTAACAACATTTTACAATGAGACATCTATACTGGCTATCACATTCCTTTATCTACCTTTTTCTTGGTTTGTTTTTGCTTGAGTTCGTGCTTTCTTCTGAAATATCAGAGATATATTACACATTTAATTGCAGACTGCGAGGATTACAGACATATTTACAGTTTTTATGGTGAACAGCTTGAAGGAAAAATCCTGAGGGAAGTGTAGATGTTTAAACTCTATTATGACTGAGGCAGTAAAAAGTACCTGTGTAAATCCTGTACTTTGAGGTACCATGTACATTATGAGGAATACTATATTGCAAATCCAGACTCATTTCTCTATTTATTTTAAATGAGATAGGAATTAAAATCTTTAAAATAAATACATTTCCTGAATGCAACCAATAGCTATACCCTTAGGTATGAGTAATAATGACAAGGCTGTGTTAAGATGCTACAATAAATGTATTTTTAGTACAAAAGACTTAATTTGCAGCTCAAACATTTGTAAAAATTAAATATTGACACTTCAAAGAGAAAAAAAATACAACAACAGTACCTTGGCAAGTAAATTTCTTGGAAGGAGTTGTGAGAAGCAGTTTATCTGCCATTTCTCCAGGACCAGCACAACGTGCAATACCGGGTTCTTTGTATTCTGATTTTACCCAATCAGATAGCCACTGCATATTGCAATCACAATAAAGAGGATTTGCTCCAATAGCCCTGTGGGAAAAAAATACAAATAAAGAATGGCTGCTATCTAGAAAGGAAGCCAGAAAACAGCATGGCAAAAACCATTCAAAGTGCAAACCTGCTCTCCCACCCCCAAAACGCCTGTTACAGCACTATCTGGATTTGAGTTCCAGATTAAGAAGTGATAGTTTTAGTAGAAACATAGTCCAGAAATCTAGATATTCTTAACAGCACTATGTGTGAACTTTAGTGAGTTAATACCAATTACTCTGTAATGCTGCTTCACTGCTGCTTTGTAATGGGGAAGATCAGCTGCATCAGCAGAGTGAAACTGATACTGGGCAATTTAACAAGATAACAAGAATGAAATATTTCTTCCGAAGCAGTCAAGACAATTCCACAGAGTTCTGATATTTCTCCTTTTCAGTTTATGGCTCCCAGGCTGGTACAAACCATCTGTTTCTAAGCTTCCAAATTGGATTTAATTATTTCCTCTTTGGAGCTGTCTCACTGAACTCACAACTATGTGCAGAATTCTGTAAGAGTTCTCCGCTGCATAAGTGAATAAAACTACATTATCCTAGCTTTGCGGTAGTTACATAAGAATTGCTTCATCATGAAAGCAAATCCATTTCTTGAAATTATGATCCTTGTGATTTTTTTTAATTAAAAAATAATTTTGCTAGAGATTTTCAGGATTAATTTCTGTAACAGCTTTTTAAGTGTTTATTTTCTCTGCTAGAAACTATAAATACTCTTAAAACTCTGAAAACAATGAGACATTGTGTAGTTAATTCGGAGGATTGAAGTCTTGTGCCATTTGTAAAGATGTACTCATGTTCCTTTTAAGAAATAGAGTAATCATGGAACTTCTAACAGATAATCCCAACATGTGCAAACACTATCAAATGGCTGTATAAGAACATCCTCCTTCTCCAGATGTTTCAATACTTTCCACAGCTTTGAATCAGTGGTTCTTCCAAAGATACAAGAAAGTCTTTGGCAAGCAAAGGCAATAGGAGCCACCAGAGCTGAAACACTCTTTTCTGCCCCACTGAGCAGAAAGCCCTCTCATATTAACTTTTTAATACATTCAAGCTGTACTCAAGAAAATATACATATTTTTTCTGTCAGGCTTGAGTCAGAACAGTAAAAAAGAGAGACTTAGTGACAAGGGAACTTCCCATGCAAGAAGAAACACCTAGAATTGTTCCACTAAAATCAGAATATTAACAAGGCTAACTGGTATCCATTATGAAAAAAGTACCAGCAACAATCAAATCTATCCAAGTTTTACTGATTTTTGATCCAGATAAATTAGTTTATTAATAGAATTTGAATGATTTATCACTAACTGAAAACCTAATCAGTATGGAATTTCTGAGAGCTAAATGTAAATGTCCAATACTGAATCAGAAAAGATAATTAAGTTGCTGCTGCTGTTCAGAAACTCAAACCCCCAGATATATCTAAAGGTACTAGTCAACATAAGCCTCAAAATCTTAACTATGCATAAACACCATGAGGTTTGCAGAAGGTAGCTTATTCTAACTTAGACACCCAATGAAAAATCAAAAACCGGAAAACTACTACCTCAAATTATGTTCTGAAATCAGATGTGATGTGTTTAGTGTCAACTTAACAAGACAATAACACAGAATCATAAATTAATTTTCATCTATTCTCACCTCCTGCACAAAACAGGGCTACCTTGGCAGTCAGAGCTGCTCAGGGCTGAAAATCTCCAGGGATAGAGATTCTCCTGCTTCTTTGGGCAACCTGGTTGAATCATCCTCACAATGAAGAATTGTTCATTATGTTCAAATTTCCCTACTTGCAGGTTTTGATGCTTTACTCTGATTCTTCACTGTGCACCTCAGAGTCTCCATCATTGCTATAACCCTTAGAGGCTTGAAGAGTTTTAGGTCTCTCCTTGGATTCCTTTTTTTCAGGCTGAATAAGCCCAGTTCCTGTAGCTTCTCCTTACAGCTCCTACAGTCTCACCACCTCCAAACCCTGCTTGCCCCTATGTTGAATTTGTAGAAACATCTGCTTTGTACTGGAGAAACTGGACACATATTCCAGAAGTGGCCCTAGGAGGGCCAAGCAGAAAGGAGTGATAAGTATCCTCAATCCCTTGGCTGCTCACTTTCAAATTTAGCCCAGAGTGTCTTTAGCCTTCATTGCCATAAGGACACAGGGCAGACAAGTTCAACTTGCAGCCCAAGCAGAAAGCCCATGTTTTTTTGCTGAGCTGCTGCCAGCTCTCTGGCCAGTCCCCAGCCTCTACACTAGCACAAGCTTCTTCCAGAGAACTTCTTTGCATTAGGTCTTTGGCTATATAACATTGGCTAAGAGTAACAAAAAAATAAAAAATACAGTATACCAGATGAATACTCACAGGTGTGATAATGCTGAAAGATCATTAAAGGCTCCTTCAGGAACAACAGAAATATCATTGCCATGCAAAGACCTTAAAGAGAAAAGAAACACAATAATATCAATGCATAAAAAAATAATCAGGTTAATTTGGCAAAATTCATCTTCTTTCAACAGTTTTCAGCTTTTCCCATTTTTTCTTCCGTTTTCTCAGTGTTTCCACCTGTTTGTGATTTCATTTTTTTAAGCTCTAACTGGCAGCCTACTAGTAATTTGATTTTTTGCATCTTGGATTTTCATAATAAATATAAATACTGTGATTATTTTAAAATACAAAAATAAAAGTTGATAAAAGTAGGCAGAGTTATGGAAAGTAACAATTGGATTTAGAGATAGCAGATAGTAGAAGAGTTTCTGATTTTTTCAGCAGCTCCCTGAAATTTGCATTAATTATGTTCATATGCTGATTTTAATCTTCGATGGATTCATAGAACATGCAGATACTAAATATTAATATGAGAATTAAAATTTTTGTCCAAATTTTATAGTAGAGGTAGAAAATGAAGACTTCATTAAGCATCACTACTGGGAATAGTGATATTTCTTTTGTAGCACACCTTCTGGTTTCACCAGCCATATGGAGTTCAATAAGGGCAGGTGCTGCATTCTGCACCTGGGATGGGTAGTCCTGGATGTAGGTTCAGACTGCGAAATGAGAGGCTGGAAAGCAGTGCCAGGAAAGGGACCTGGGGGTCCTGGTTGATGGCCAATTGAACACGAGCCAGCAGTGCCCCAGCAGCCAGGAGGGCAAAGTGTGTCCCGAGGGCATCAGGGACAGAATGGGCAGCTGGGCAAGGGAGGGGATTATCCTGCTCTATTCTGGAGCTGCCTCACCTCGAGAATTGCAGTTTTGGGTGTCTCAGTATAAGAACGATAGGAAGCTATTGCAGTGTCCAAAGAAGACTACTGGTGGTGGTAAAGGGCCTTCAGAGGAAGCTCTGTGAGGAGGGGCTGAGGTCCCTTGGTCTGTTCAGCCTGGAGGAGACTGAGGGGAGACCTCATTGCAGTTCAAACTTCCTCATAAAGGGAAGAGGAGGGCCAGCCACTCATCTGTTCTCCCCAGTGACTAGTGAGAGGACTCAAAGGAATGGGCTGAAGCTGAGCTAGGGGAGGTTTAGATTGGATATTAGGAAAAAATTCCTGACCCAGAGGGTGTTTGGGCACTAGAACAGACTCCTTAGGGCAGCAGTCACCCCACCAAGCCTGACAGAACTCAAGGAGTGTTTGGACACTGCTCCCAGACACAGGGTGTGACTCTTGGGGATGGTGCTGTGCAGGGCCAGGAGTTGGACCCAATGATCCTTGCGGGTCCCTTTCAACTCAACTCATTCTATGATTCTGTGAAAAGTATCTCTTCTTCTCTATAAATTCAGTTACATGAATATCTAACACATACAGAATTATGGCTCTTGAAATTATCCATATTTATATTGACTTTCTGAAGTCATGAAAGTACACTTAAATAATGCCATGCTTTAGGTATTTAATCCAACCAAGTATTTAAATGGTTATAAATTACCCCCATGGAAGCAAAAATACATGTTCTACTGTGGACTTTTGAAAAGGAATTTTTGCAGGCTTTTTTCATAATGATAAACTGAAGCTGTAAATGAGACTGACTGTTCTCTATTTTACTTTGTCCATTTTTGTGCCCTGTCAACCATGTTTTTCCTAGTGGTAAAATGGAAAGTTTTCTTGCAACCAAAAAGTAAAGCCATTGATTTTCAATACTTAATCATGATGTCATTGTTTTGGAAATACTCCCACATTAAACGAAACAAGACAAAAAAATTTACTGTTGGAATAAAAATACTCAAAATTCAACTGTAAATCCCCCAGATATACACTGAAGGAATTTATGCATATGGCATTTTTTCTAGACTTTAATGCTTATAACAAGGAAGAACATAACACAAAATAATACAGCTGGCATTAAAAATCAGAAAAGTAGAAAGTTCTTGTCTTAGATTTTAAGGCTACATAATTATCACTTCTGAAATATTTGATCGGTTTTAAAATCTGTTAACTTGCTATGATTCTGCTATCTTCTGTACACAAATAAAATTATGGAAAATAGCAATGATTAAAAAAATAATACTTACAACAATCTAAGTGATTTCAACCCATCAAAAGTCCTTGCAGGAATACATCTTAGGCGGTTGTAACTAAGAATTCTGAAAATACATAAAATGCTGTCAGCAAGTATATCGGTTACTCCTAAACTATGCAGAGCATTAATAAAATCAGCTTTAGCACACATAGCTAGTTAGGAAACGAGTTATTTTACAGCCTCCAAACCAAGCAGGTTTTAATATCAACTACACGTCCTTTCTTTCCAAGACAAAAAAACCCCAATGTAATGCTTCCAAAGAGTCACTGGTACATGTTCAAACTTACAAGGTGAGCAGCTGAGTCATGTTGCTGAAGCTCTGGTTAGAAAGAGTGCTGATTCTGTTGTTACTTAAATCTCTAAAAAATAAATTCAGAAATTCAGACCTTAAAATGACTGCCCCAGTCCCAAAACACTGTAAGTCAAACTGACAAGACACATTTTCATTAGTAGTAGTATTATCATTGATATAACTATTTAAAGCAGCACCTGCTTTTATTTTCACATGCCATATACAAGCCCAGCAAGTGTTTAGCTTGATCAATAAAAAGCATTCTCATTTCAACACAGATGAAAAAGCAGAACAATGCATTCTAAAACAATAGAAATGCTCATCATGCTACCAAGTTAATAATGCAATCCTTCATGGACTCAAGCACAAAAATGAAAGTAATGTTTTAAAGTGAAAGTCATTCTAGTCATGTCCCTAATAACACCTAAATAAATATAATTTAATACTCAACACTTACATGATGAAGACATCAAAGCCCAGAGTTATTACTTTAAAGAACTCAAGATTTACAGAAAAAGCCTTAATGTCTTCTTTGTTCAAAATTCTAATGAATAAAATCTTAAACATAATTATGATGGAAGCTGTAGTGGTATGCTGGTAGCTTCAAAGATTCTGCATTAAATGTGAATACTGTCTGTTCTTTATTCTCATATTGTGCTTTACTTTTTATTTCATGTTGACTATTTCAGTATTGTTTCAGGTATTTTGTGGTCAAATACTGCCTTTGTTTCTGAGGGAACTTTGATATATTAACTTAAGAGCTGTTGAATAGCTATGCAATATACATATTTCCCCACTTGAAACTTTCATGAAAGCATGTAAGATGACTGACTCATAATAAACATATTAGGCAAGTATAACAGAGAATGCATTCAAAAGAGAAAGAAAAACATAAAAATAAACTGCTTTCTTTCTTAATCTGGAACTCAGGAGACTTGTATGTAATTCTTTCTTTGACCACAGGACTATGCACAGTGGTTTCTTTTTCCAAAACAGCTGAGGAATATTCTCAACTACAGAACAGCAGTATGAGTAAATGCACAGAAGAATTTAAAATCATGTGCCCTGCAGGTCTCATAAATGGAGACTGTTAATACTAATTTGCATTCTATTTACCATTCATCTATTCATAACTTCCCAAACTATTCACAAATATTTTCTACAAGTTCTACACAGGATAGACTTGAAAATATTGCAAGGGTTTCTTTTCCTGATATTATTTGAAAAACACAAAAAGTTTTGGTTTTAAAAAAATTGTGACTGTGACTTCTGTTTTTCTAACATGAGGTAAATGAACGAAATCAAGTTCTTGTTTTTGAAATGATCTAAAACAGTGAAAAATGAAATTTAAGGGATCCTGTTACTCCCCTCCACTTTTCATTCTGATTATAATGAAACCACAAACTGTTTTCAGAATGCAACATAGTCCAGCCTCAGCTGGTATACATTTTTATAGTCCTAACAAAGACCATGGAATTATAGCTGCAATTATAGGCATTTACATCTAGAGTCTTCCTTTTTTCTCACTTACACTTAAAAGGTACAGAAATAATATTCAAACCATTCATGAGGTAGAGGTAATAAATTTTAGAACAACTAATGTTTTGCCTGAAATCACATAGTGAGTCAGCAATGGAATTGGCAGCAAGGAATTTTAGGCAAGATCTCTCCTTGGGTCACAAAAACCATATACTGCAGGAGAAACAATTACCTTGACTTTATAAGACCTTATGTCCCTTTGGAGATCAATTATAATTTTTGTTTTGTTATTTTGTGATGTAATCACTGAAATAAAATGCCCATGCTCATAAAATGGGACTGAGTATGTTATATGTAGGATGTGACAAGTAGAATAAAATATCTTCAGTTATAAAATGTGGTTGGGTATTTGCTGAAAGATATGATACATTTTAAAGGCTTTTTCTTATAAATAAATTCAGGTATAATTGAGTAAGATATTTTGCTTTGCTTAGAGAACCTCGCTTTAAAATTACTTACATGAGTGTCAAATGCTTGTAGTTGGAAAGCTCTTTTGGAACAAGGGTAAACTGATTTCCATCCAAATAACTAAATCAGAAAAATAAAACAAAGAACATTATGTTTCATAAAAACAGGAGCATCTTCATCCACTAATCTCAGAATCCAACAGTAAAGTTAATAGCAAATGAATGCATACTACTCAATTTTATAAGAAAATTTGCTTACAAATTTTGGGTTTTAGAGATCCTACTGAGGCTTTTTAGCCTAAGACCCAAATTCTACAGTGTCATATATAATGCATAATATGAAGCAACATAAAAAATCTCTTGCATTATAGTTTGTATTATTTCATAACGATTCTGCAAAATGAGGTCTTTATCATCTCCATTTCCCACACACCTACAGATGAAAGGTAAATCTGACTTCTGCAAATCACTTTAAGTGTGGGTTTTCAGCTATCATAAAAACGAAATAGACTGGCATAGCAGAGTTACAAACAGCAAGGTCTGGTTTTAGCTCTAAGAGCAAATTTATTTGTCATGCCTGTGGTTCAGGTCACCTTCCTTAATTTATCCCTGTGAATTTCATGATACATCAGTATACCATGCTACAGTCTTATTCCTGTGAAGTATGTTAGTGACTGAAGACAGTAATCAATTACCCTTCACTAGAAAAGTTAGATTTTTCCCCCTTCTATATAGGTTCACAGCTCCTGTATTACATTGCTCCCTCTTCTTCCATGCTCGTAATTTTCAATAAGAGACCTTCTCATCCTTGGAGTTAATGGGTACAGAGCTATCAAACTGTACTGGCGCCGGCGTTACAGGCGCAGCCTCGCCTAAAAAGCTTTCAGAGAGCAGCCACACATAAAAGTACAAGTGGAGGGGCTCTTCATGTAACCAGGGCAAGTAGTTTAGCCATTATAAGAAGTGCTGAATTTACCTGATGATTTGAAATGAAGTAGATAGTGGCAAGAAGATTAGAGGTCTTTAGTTTCTCAGCTGGAGAAAATGACTTTGCTGATGGTGGTATTACTTATGTTTCCTGGAACCCAAGTGGAAACTACACCCTCATTATCCCTTTACAAAGAAGATATTTTTGCCATCCAAATACTTGCAACATGCTTCAGCTAAAAGCAGTATTTGATAGAGACATTTTTAGTTTTATTTTGAGTTTAATGCCTTTACGTTTGCTGTAGCATCTTTGGAAACTTTAGTCTTGACTAAATGGATGAGCTGAAACACAGTTAAACTTCACAAAAAAACTATCTACATCTAATCAAAAGGCTGTCTTCTTTTTTTTTTCCCTTTGGACTATGACTTTCTTGGGCTGCTTGCCAAATGCAAAATGTGTCTCAACAAGCTTTATACTTACACTATGTTCATGGTGATGAATTTAGCATGGGCTCATGTATTAAATTATTTTTAAAAAAACAACAACAACAAAAAAATTTTACAATTTTTGAAGAAATAAGTAGTCTAAAGAAATTCTAAAGATACATTAGGTTACATTGTTAAGCTTCATCAGAACTGAAGTACCACAAGTACCCACTTGCCTGATAAAAATTCCTCCTTGTTCAAATGAAGCAACTATTAAGATACTTTATAAAACACATGAAGAGTACATCTTAGAAGAGCCATGCATGCTAATAAGTGAGAAGAATCAATCAGTATGCAACTGTTAACAGGGATGACTTCCATTATTCTTTTGAAAAATATGCTAAGTTGCATGCTAAGACACTAAAGCATCCAAAATTGTACATAAATGAATTTTCAGTCACAGGGTTCCATTTGAAATTCCAAAAGTATCTCTCTTTAGCTGCTTTTTTTATATTGCACTGGTGACCTTATATTGCCAAACTGTATTTATACTGGATTATATTCGAGAAAGTCATCTTCTCTTTGAGGAAAAAAACCCTAAACCGTCAAACTCAAAACCTAATGAAGTTATAGGTGTATATACCTGTGTGCTAATTTAAGGTCTTAATAATGTCAATTTATCAATGGCTAAAGACTTTTAGATACTATTAAGCTCTATATTAATAGTGGACATCTTCGAATCTTCTATATAATACCAAACCATAAAGCAGTAAAATTTTTTAGTTACTTAGGAAATGTAGTTATGATGTTTTCTGGAAAAACATTACATTAACCAGCCATTATGAAACATTATTAAATGCCTGCCATATGTATCACAAACCAACATGTTTTTCCTGTCAATAATTTCTATTTCTTTCAATACTGTGACCTATCTGATCAAGAATCAAAACAAACAAACATCTTAATTTTTAGGTTCATATTTTTCCTTTTCATAATGCATGAAATTTTGCTCCTATAGGCTTATGAGTGGCTTATTCAGTTAGTATCTTCAAACAATACATGAGGTAGCAAGCTCTTTTTTTATATCTATGTCACTATCCACCTGCATATTCAAATTTTATCTTTCATAAAATGCAATCTAAACAATTTTTCTCATAGAAAAAAAATGATTCAATAGATTGATAAAATAGTCCACATTTTATAAAACTATGTGAAAAGGAGGACATTCTATTAAAAGCAGTATTTTTGCAATATCACAAAGCTATCATAATCTCTGCATCATAGAATATCCTGAGTTGCAAGGATCACAGAATCATTAGGATTGCAAGGGATCTCTGGAGAGCATCCAGTCCAACCCCCTGCCAAGGCAGGGATACCTAGAGCAGGTGACACAGGAATTCATCCAGGTGGGTTTTGGATGTCTCCAGAGAGGGAGAATCTGTGACTTCTCTGGGCAGCCTTTTCCAGTGCTCTCACACCCTCAATGTAAAGMAGTTCTTCCTYATGCTGAGGTGCAGCTTYTTGTGTTTTAGTTTATGGCCATTGCTCCTTGTCCTGTTGCTGGGAACCATGGAAAAGAGACTGGCACCATCCTGTTGGCACCAGCCTTTGAGATACTTTTATGTATTGATGGGATCCCCTCTCACTCTTCTCCAGACTAACCAGGTCCAACTCCCACAGTCCCCCCTCATAGGAGAGATTCTCAGTCCCTAATCACGTTTTTTGCCTCTACTGGACCCTCTCCAGTAACTCCTTGTCTTTCTTGAACTGTGGAGACCAGAATTGAACACAATACTCCAGAAGCAACCTCATGAAGGTTGAAGAGTGGAGGAGGATCACTTCCTTTGACCTGCTGGTTTATACTTTTCCCAATGCACCCCAGGACAGAGTCCAACTCCTGGCCCTGCTCAGGCAAGCCCCTGGGGTTAACATCATGTGCCTGAGAGCATTGTCCAAACAATTCTTGAATTCTGTCAGGCTTGGTGCTGTGACCACTGCCCTGGGGAGCCTGCTTCAGCATCTGACCACACTCTGCAAAATCTTTCTTCATCATGATTTTATTTCACACTGAAGTGAAAGCAACTGGTTCATAGTTAACAGGGTCAACCCTCTTGCCCGTCTCAAAATCTGGGACATTTGCCAGCTTCCAGTTGACTGAGACCTCTCCAGATTACCAAGAGCAGACAGAAATCATTGAGAGAGGCCTTGGAATGGCATCAACCATCTCTTTGAGTATTTTTGGATGAATTTCATCAGGCCCCATAAACTTAGAGAAAGCCAGCAGGAGCAGAAATTCCTGTGCAAGTTTGGGGTTGGCTGGGAGTTAATCATTCTCACAGTCATTGTCCTCCAGCTCCAGGCATTGGGACCCTCAGAGCCAACCACTGGTATTGAAGACTGAAGTGAAGAAAACCTTAAACATCTCTGCTTTGTCTGTCCCTGCTTGTGTGGTGACCATACCCATGGAAAAATGGATCAGTGTCAATTGTTGGCTGCCTTTTGCTGTTAAGATATTTCAAAAAGCTCTTTCTATTGTCCCCAGCAGTACTGGCCAGCTTCAGCTCTAATTGGACCAGTTTTCTTCCTACAGTGACAAGCAGGAGCTCTGTATTCCTCCCAAGTCACCCAACCTTGTTTCTACTGGATGTACATTTTTCATTTTTGCCTTGGCTCCAGAAGATCCCTGTTCAGCCGAGCTGGCCTTCTGCCTCCCCTGCTTGGCTTCTGACATTTTCAAATTGCTTGCTCTTTAGCTCTTAACAGGAGGTACTTAAAAAGTGACCAGCACTGATGCACCTCAGCACTTTCCAAAGCTTTTCCCATGGAGATCTTACTAGATCCCTGAGCAGCCTGAAGTCTGCTCTCCTCATATTCAGAGTTAAAGTTTCTTGAAGCTTTTCCTCCTTTCAACAGAGATTTTAAACTTGACTGCTTCATGACCACTGTGGCCAAGACAGACACTAGATGCCACCTTACTCACAAGACTCTCTTATTAACTTGCAACAAATCCAGGAGAGCAGCTTTCCTAGTTCAGTGCCTTAGTACCATAAAACCATTGTCCGGCTGTTTTTAACTCCTTGACACAGTTGAAGGCCACAGATTTAGAGGATTAAGGTGCTTGATTTAGAAGTAAAAAGTATTGATGCAGAGGTATAAAAAACATGTTCATTATGAAAACACATTCATATTATTCTTTTTGCATTTTTTGTGTAACTGAAAAAGCATTCCTTTCTAACCAGTGACCAGAGATTAATCAGGTTCACTGTTGCCCTTCATTTAACCCATTGTAACATGATATCCACACAGTTATACAATGGTTCAGTGCCAGGGATATAAAATCTAAGAGTGATTACAATTTTATATTCATATATTTTTAAAGATTTTCACTAGCAGATGCTCTTAAGACTGGTTTGGGACTTACAAAACTAATTTAAACTTAACCTCCAGCTTCTCAAGATAATGTGAAAGTCTTTATAAAGCAGTGGATAAAGAAATTTCAACTCGTACTAAATTCAATTCTTCATTTTCTTTTCCACTCATTCTTGACCCTGACAATAAAAATCTGACATGATTTTTCATAAAAGGGAGAAAGCATGCCACTTACAGTTCAGTCACATCTTTCGGGATGCCTTTAGGCAAAGCTTTTAGACCTTTGTTGCTGCAGCGAACTACTGTGTCCAGACAAGTGCATTCTGCAGGGCAGCGGGCCAGGGGAGAACAGCTATTGTCATCATTTCCTGGTGAATAAAAACAAACAGATGCTAAAATTGCTAATAAATGTCTATTCAGTATTATCAATAATAGCCCACCTCAATTTTCTTCAAGCTGACGTCGTATTTCTTTATTACAATATCTCAAGGTAGGGGAAAAAATTACATCTCCTCTGTAAACCATCACTCCAAGAATTTACATTTTCGGTGATGCTTTACATAGTACAATGCTGTTTTACTAGGTAAGAATGCTATTACATGGAAAAAAAATCATTAAAGAAAGAATAAGTCCTGAAATGAAAGACAATAAATTTTAAAAAGTATTGAAAACAATCTCTTTAAAAATAAGATATGGCCTTGAAATTGGACAAACCAATAATGCAGGAAATGGAAGTATGAGTGAGAGATGCAAGATAGCAGTATTTTTTAAAATTAAGAGTTAATGGAGCAACAAGCCATAAAATGTAATGGTTTTTGATCAAGTAACCTGAAAGGATGCTTGATTCAAGCATCGGTGTTTGAAAATATTCTCATCTGTACTACAATATTTGATCAATTTTTTTTGTAATATTTCTAAATTATTGATTACAGTACTGAAGACAGGCAAGAAAAACTTTTGAAGACATATGTACACAAGAGCCCATGCTTGCTGATCATCCAAAAATAGTTGGGAAATTTTTAAAATTATAGAAAATGAGCATGAAGGTCTTTAAAGTGCAATACTTTGGGATCTATGGGAGGCATGCGGCTATCTATATGAAAGATGAAATTATAATAGGTTCAGATACTAATTTCCTTACCATCATCACACGTAAAATCCTGAATTGCCACATCCTGGATAGGAATCTCTTTGAGGAAGTAGGGCTTCTGGCAGCGAGGGTTCCCCGTCACAATGCGTTTCTTCCTTAGCCAGTCTCCAAGCCATGCAAGATGGCAATTGCAGTTGAAGGGATTGGCCAAGAGGTTTCTGAGAACCACAGGAAAGTTTATCTCACATGACAGCATCCTTGCATTCTAAGGATTCTATTTCTATTTTCAAAAAAGCACAACTTAAACACTGTTCTTCAAACAATACTGTGTGTAAACCATAGGTGAAAGGTGTAATTTAGGCTCTGTGTGGTGAATCTTGATATAACTTGCTTAGAAATAATTTTAAACTGTCAAAAACCTGACTTCATGTCAAGCCACTCTGTACCAATAACGCAATAATTTCGTATAGAGATGGATGCTTATGACTTTACATTATTAGCTTTAACCTGACAACAGGTATTCCATTAATTTATCATTTCAAGATTTCCATCTTTTATTTGCTCCAGAGAATAAGTTTCCTCTCTGAAGTGACAGCTAAGCTGATTACATGCCAGTTACAAAAATGAATTTACTTCTAAAAGCCTCAGTACTTTTGGCATCTCCTTACTTCAGCACAAACATATCGACAATTCTATTATTTATAAACATGTCATCCTTAATATGCAAAATTATTAACTGGGTGCAAAATGTCACTTTTCATGTAAAAGGGGGATTAAGTATTTTCCTGAATTATGCTACCTACAACCAGCACTTCTTCATGAAACTGAGTGGCAACTTTGCTTACTCTTTTCACTTCCCCTAAATTACATCACATTTAAATTTTAAGAAGGATGCTTCTTTTTATAGAAAATGAGACTGAAGCTTCCTTAGAAAACACATATGAATTAAGATTATCAGCAGGCCAAGGAAATTTAAGTTAGTAATAATGTGGCACAGGGCAGAAGGACAGACAATATGGTAATCTAATCAGCTGTGATTGTGTGCTGCCTACCCAATTGCTTTAAAGTTGCATTGATGCATGTGTAGAGGACAAGTAGAACGCAAGACTTATTTTAATAGTGTTAACAGGGAATTTTTCATTAAGTAGGCAAGGTTTTGTTATCAAAAAATTGTAAATTATTTTTAGTTGTTTTATAAGCACCTTCTTTTCTCCACCTGAAACCTCATGAAAGAATTCAAAAAAAGCATGTTAGCATTAGAACTCATTTTGTTAATAGACACAAATATGAACAGCTTGAAAATACTGAAGATGAGCCAAGGTGTGCCTTTAAATAGTTTAGATCAGTGGGCTTCCATGAGGGCAGTGAGCAGGATGTTTTTCCTGCCTTCTCAGAAACTTCTGGAAACCAGTAAAATGCTGTGTCAAAGGGCACCATGAAAACATACTCTTCATGTGCCCAAGATGGTCCAGAAAATAAAATTTCTCAAAACCGCCTCTACGAAATCCTTTTATCCCTGAACTTTACTAAGTGCTGTGAAATTACACATCGAAGTATGAAGGGAAAAGCCCCCCAAAGGTCAGAGATTTAGACTTGGTTACCAGAGGAAGGTGACTTACAGCGTAGAGAGCGAGTGCAGCGTGTCGAAGGAGCCGGGTGCCACCGTGGTGATTTGGTTGTCATACAGCGACAGCAGGCGGACAGAGCTCAGCCCTGTGAAGCTGTCATTTCCCACACAGCTCACCCTGTTGCTCCTCAGCATCCTGAGAAAGAAGGATCAGCATTTTTCAGCTCAGCCTGGGCAGGCACCAGGGCTGAAGAGGCTGCTGGAGTGAGGGCCAAGGGCTACAACGGGGCTGCTGCCAGTGAAGGGACACCAGAGAAGAGACCCTGGGCTGCCTGTCACCTCACTGGAGAGACTGAGTGCAGCGTGTCTGGAGCAGGCTGGAAGACAAGGGTGGCTGGGTGGGTTTCACAGAGGCAAGGGGTGTTTCATGGAATCACAGAACGGGTAAGGTTGGAAAGGACCACTGGATTACATCAGGTCCAACCCCACTCAAGCAGGATTCCCTAGAGCTTTTCCCTAGTGAGTTACTCAGGATTGTGTCCAGGTGGCTTCTGAGTACCTCTAGATGAGACTCCACAACTTCTTTGGGCAACCTGCTCTAGTTTCCCCTAACTGTTTGGGTTTTTTTCTTTTTCTTTCAATACCAGAAGCAGTAATTATGAACCCTTAATTGACAAGAAATGAAACTGATTGAAATTCCTCAAGTCAGAAAAACACAGCAGCCCTCTCTTCATGTTTCCAAGGCTGATGACTCCAGAACAGCTATTTATATAGAGCAGAGGCTTGCACCAGCTTTCCTCCCCTTGAGGTCCCTAGAAACCACTTCTACTGCATTCAGAAACATTTCATTCAAAGGAAATCACCATTTCTTCTCAGCATGACTCTAAGACATGACTCCATACATTTCAGAATCCTAAGCTATTCTGAAATGTCTCAAATTTCTAGAAAACTTAAGAGCTTTGAAGTCTGTTGTTCAACTCTGTCCACCAAAAGTTGGTAATTTCCCCCCATGCTCTCATCTAGGCCAAGCTGCTTTAAACAGTTTTAGCAGCTTTAACTGCAAGGTTAAAAATTGTAGATGTGATTTATTTAAAATACCTAATGTCTATGGACAGCTGAAACCCTATAGATCATTTAATCTTGGCTCTGCTCTGCAGATCTGAAGGACAGGCTCTCTGAAGAAGGCCAAGATGCTGTAGATTGTATAAACATCTTTTTTGCGTGGAAGGAATTAAACTGCTTCACGGAAAGAATGAAATTAGTTCAAGCTATAGTGCTTTTAATCTTGCCTTCACTGTTGAAATGACAAAAAAATTACTTAGGAGAGAATAATTTCTCACATTTCAATACACACTAGAACATTTTCTTCCTCCAGCAAAATTCCCAGTAATGGTTGAGCTGAAATGAATCAGACTCCATTACGTAAAATGTGTAATTCCCATGCAAAATTCTGTTACTTTGATGATTATTCCCATTTCCATTTATGAAGTTGGATGTTTAACCATTCTCAATTGCTTCATTGCTTTAGAGGACTCATTATACCCATAATTAATAACTAATACATTAATATAATGTATAGCTTCTAGCAAAATAGAAATAAAAACTAAAATATGCTTGAATAATCCATAGCTAATTCTCCAAAATAATTTTCTTTTAGGACAGACATAATACTATGCTCAAAAATACCTGTGAGAAAAGAAGAAAACACCCAAATAAATATACTTACAGTGTTTTGAGACTTTCTAGTCCTTTGAACATTTTGTGTTGAACACTTTCCAATCGGTTGCTTGTGAGCAATAGCTCATTCACACCAGAGGCTCCATCAAATGCTCCTTCTTCTATATCTGTGATCTTGTTGTTGCTCAGGTTTCTATTACACATTAACAGAAACAGATAAGAACTGAGGAGATTTTCTTTTATAAATGTCTTAAATTAACTGTTAAATTATACAGACTGAATAAATTCCAGGAAAGACTTAGAATCTTAGTTTTCCACTAAGCTTGGAAAAGACCTCCAAAATCATCAAATGCAATATTGATGCAATAGCCAAATTCTGTAAAAGCACAAAATATAAATATATTATTGAACTTCAAACCAGGAAAAAAAATTCAATGCCCCTCTAATTAAAGAAGCAATGATTTTTAAAGCAATCTTTCGAAGACGGTTTTTAAACAATGGCAATTAATCTATGCTGCTGCCACACAAGAACATATTTTCCTAATTTTAAATCTCATCAGTAACTATATTTTTTCAGGTCTCCAGACTTTGTAGCATTTTTAGATGAATTAATAACAAAATTATACTGTATGAGTACAGCATAACTAACCTCTGATTTATTTTCTCTTGATAGGCAAATATAAGAAAACAGTATAAACAGCAACATATGTAAAGGAAATGTGTGAATATAAACAGTACATGAAATGTTAATAATTTATGAAATTAGTTAGAAAGGAGAATTTATAAGCAAGTTAATTCATGTATCTGCAATTTGCCTGCAAAGTAGATCAAAATGTGGGGAAAATTACCTAAAATATTGGCAAAATACTTAGTGTTCACAATTTTAGTTGAAATATAGAAATTACATCCCAAATGGGGAGTATGTGTACTATACAGACACAAAAACAAACATATGCAACAGCACGCATTTTCTTAATTTTTTTTCATATTAGCATCCTTTAGTTTGTTTCATATCATTATTTACACATATTACAAAAGTACACAGCTAGACATTAAACAGTGTTATAATACTCCACTGATTTTTAAAAAGATCTTGAAACCTCTCTGAGACAAAGGGAATGGAAGTAAAGCTAAAGACTGCTTGATGGAATTAATGGTGTTGGGAAGAAAATCAAATATTATTTGATGTAATTTCCAGAATGGTGTTTAAATCATTCAAAACAAGGTAATATTAGAAGAAAACCCAGGATCTTCAGAGCTGACTACTCTCTCTAGCCCAGCTGAAATGTAACCTACACCCTGCCTGTGATGAAGGGTACAATCAAGTAATCAGTTAGGTTGGACAGGACCTTTAACATCATCAGGTTCAAGCATCTAATCCAGTACTGCAAAGTCCATTACAAACATGTATCCCTAAGTCTTTTAAATTTCTCCAGGGATAGCAAGACCACCACTTCCCTGGGTGACCTGTTCCACTGCTTGACAGCTCTTTCCATGGAGAAGCCAAACTAAACCTCATCTGCTGCAATTTGATATAATTTTCTCTCATCTTGTCCCCTGGGAAAAAAGGACAACTCCCACCTCAGTACAACCTCCTTTCAGATAGGTGCAAAGAGTGATAAGGTCTCTGCTAAACTTCCATTTTTCCAGGCTAAACAACCCATTTTCTTGCTGCTCCTCATCACACTTGGGCTCCATACTCTCTGCACTCTTTCCAGCACCTCAATATCTTTTTAGTAGAGAGGAATCCAAAACTGAATAAATTATTCAAGATGTGGCCTCACCAATGACAAGCACTGAGGGACAATCCCTGCCCTGGTCCCACTGGCCACACTATTGCTGATACAGGCCAGGTGCCATTGGCTTTCTTGGCCACCTGGGCACACTCTGGTTCATGTTCACCTGTTGACCAGCATCCACAGGTCCTTTTCCAGCTTTCCAGCCACTCTGCCCCAAGGCTGAGTGCTGCATGGGGATGTTGTGACAGTGCAGGACCTGGCACTCGGACTTGCTGAATCTCATGACGTTGGCTTTGGTCCATCTATCCTGCAGAGCCTTCCTACCCCCAGCAGATCAACACTTCCACCCAACATGGTGTCATTTGCAAACTTGTGGAGAGTGAATTTAATCCTCTCATCCAGATCATCGATACACTTATTAAACACAACTGATACTGAGCCCTAGGGAACACCACTTGTGACTGTCTGCCGACTGGATTTAACTTCATTCACCACCCTCCGGGCCCAGCCATCCAGCCACTCTTCTGTGATGTATATCCCAGTGATGTCCATCCAAGCCATGAACAGCCAGTTTATCCAGAAGAATGACATGGGAAATCATGTAAAAGGCTTAACTAAAGTCTAAACAGACAGCATCCACAATCACAGTTTTCACTTAGTTTCACAGTGGAGCTGTTCAGTCTGCATAGTGCTGTGGAAGACTGGAAGCAAGAAACCCATTATTTCTCATATCAGACAGCTTGTCCATGTCAAGCCCTCAGTTTCCTAAAATCTTTTTTTTGTTCTTGCTGTAACACGGATACTACTTCACCCACTTCACACAGATATTTTAAAGATTAATGTTGCATAGCTAATCAATGTTGCAGTGCATACACGTGTTTTTTATTACTGATGAAGCATCAAATCAATGAAACATTTAAACCTCAATTTTTCAATGTCATCTGTGCAGAAAGATCTTTGCACCTATTTTGAACCTCCAGAAGAAATACGAGCTTGACAGAAATATGGAATTCACTCATACTGGTGTCTCTGCAAATCAGTACTTCACTACTTTCCAGTGAAGTTTAAGCAGTCACTGTATTATTCTCTCAATGGAAGAATGCTGTAACAAATAACTATATTAGGAAGTTATGGAGCAGTATTTTAAAAAATAGTTAACTCTTAATTTATATATTTTTCATTTTTTTCTCCTTTCAACTAACCAGAGTTTAAAGCCTTTGGGAGTTCCAACAGACAGCTGCACTGAGAGTGAGGTTTCTGTTTGTCTTGAGCACCTCGTCAATTTAAAAGAAATACTGTTAAATATGAAGATCTGATATAAGTATAAATGTGTGTGCATGTACATGCATGTATGACACATCAAGCATTTTTTAAAAAAACTTTGTAGAATCCTGCAATCACAGAACATCTTGGGATGAAAAAGACCTTAAATATTATCCAGTTCCAGTCCCTCTGCTGTAGGCAGAGACAATAGCAAGGATCTGGTTAAGGCTAACGATAGTTGAAGCAATACTCTTGTTCCCTTAAGATTTTGATCACTAATACTGATCTCTTACAAATGGTAGTCACTTGGTGACTACTAATCTATTCATACTTGCATTTTTCTTCACTTACTGTTTATGTTTGGATACAATCCTGAAGCGACTGAGCACAGTCACAAAGTTTAACTAAACCATCTACGCTCAAATATGTCTTACATAAGCTAAAGAAAAGTTTTTCGTAGTCTTATTTTTAGCAACAATTGCAATCGGTAAGATTATAAACTACTCTTAGAACATTAGATGTTAACATAGATTTTCATGGATGACCTATCAAACCACTTTTTCTCAGTCATTTAAATTTTGATATTCCCCTCACCTAATGACCATTTAATGAAGCACAGAATCAACGGCATGTCCTTAATGCGCTGAAAGAGGCAAGACTGTCTGGTTAGAGAGTAATACAGGAAGTTACAAAAGATTACTGGAATCTTTTCTAAGCAGCTTATCCTGTGAGCTCCCTGCTGTGGCTGCATAACAGACCAGCTGGTTGGATGCTGCCGTGAAGGTGCTGGAGCTATACACCATGAGAAGTGGCTGCTGGCAGTGCCAAGCCCCGTGCAGGAGAGCTGCCAACTCTGACCTACCTCAGGGATTAATTTAAACCCATTCTTGATTTTTTTATTGGAATAAACTGAATCTTTTGTAGATTAGAATAAGAAAGGTGGAGAGACACAGCAAGGAGCTAATCTACTATCTGAATAGACAAGGTCATTGAAGTTGCACTTACATTTTACGCAGCTGAGGAAGTTTCTTAAAGATTCCAGTAGCTTCCAGGACTGAAAACTCATTGTTATTTAGTCGCCTAAAAGAAATTACATCAATTTCAGAAAACAATTATTCAGGGATTGATATAGAATGTTCCACATTAAGTGAACTTTTCAGTCTGCTATCCCTGAACATCTGATATTTAACTGATAGCTGAAGAACAATTCCTTATATAGTGACATTTCTAATTTTGGTATTTCCTGTGAATGAACATTCTCATTTCTGTGAATGAACATTCTCATTAGTTAAACATAGGTGTACATAAAACATTTTCAAAACCTGATCACAAAATTTTATACAGCTAAAACTGAAAAGTTTTAACTTTTCAGTTAATAAACATCATAAGATGATGTTTTTAATTTTTCAAACAAAAATGTAACTAAGGGAGATTCTATGGCAACTTATAAATAAAAGTCTTTAAAAAGGACATATAAACCACTGAAGATTAGTCTTCTGTTCTTTAAAGGATATCAGGTGGAGTCTGCCAGACATCTGGAGGTACTCACAGAACACTATTTACAAGAATGAAATAATTACTCTTCTTTTGAATAGGGAATGAAACCCACTGCATAGGCCTTCCCATTAATTTAAAAACACTTCCCTCACCATGATTTATCTTCATACCACTACAGCTGGCACACATACATTGCTTAAGGCAGCATTAAATGCTGACTTGTGACGCTGGAAGAAGCTAAGAATGCATGCAACAAGCAACAAATACTAGCTGGGCACTCTCCCTCCTGCACAGTTATCAAGGCTTACAGTAAGAACAGTACACCTTTAACAGCAGCTAGGCTAGGTATTTCAAAAAATACCTGCATTGACCCAGTACTCCCTATTTCCTCTCCTTGGAAAGAAAATGGAAATTATGAGTATCAGATCCTTTATAGGCTCTAATGGATCTGTATTATTAAGGAAGGGAGTCTACCCAGCATTTCTTTAGAAATCTTCAATAGGAAGGAGAAGACATGACTGACAAGAACACTGTGAAATGAAATTCAGCACAATTCTAATTGAATGCTTTTCAGAATTGCCTTATTGCAAGACAATTAAAAAAAAATAAAAACAAAACCCTACAAAATTAAAGAAAGCTGCTCGTTCATCCTTCTCTCCTGTTCGTTCTGATTGATAGCCAGAAGGGAAATTAAACTTGTAAATCTGAAGGTATGGTTGTTCAACAGTTTCAGCATGGAAGCAAACAGAAAGAAGATGGAAATTTTTTGGATATACACAAAACATTTGTATATCACACTAAACTACAAGGAACCTGAATTCCAGATGATGCTATCACCTCTAAAAATCAGCTGAATGACTTAATGTGACTTTTTGCAGGACCATATGAAGTATTTTTGCACATTGTCAATTAACAAAATTACTTCTTCATAAACAGACTTTTCTTTACCCAATCTATCAACAACACAACCACTGACCATTCTATAAATGCTGACATCTTCAAATACTTTTCAAGTGCTATACCATCTAGAATGACTTGATAAGGAAAACAACTGTTACTTGTTCTACTGCAAACATTTCTAATCCCACTGAAAAACGTAAACAATTTGATCTTTGCAACAATATTTTACCTATTAAAAGTAATTTGTCTCTCCCTCAAGTTTCTTTTACACAAATGCCTTCAACTCTTCAATCTTTTCTATGATTCTTGTTCTCCTTGAATTTTTTCCAAGCATATTCATCTTGAAAAATGAAATCTTTAACTCAGTATTCCAGCTGATCCTTTACTATTGCTCTGCGCAGTACAATAATTATTTCCCATAATTTACATTCTACACTCCTATATATATATATATATCCTGAAACGAAATTTGTATTAGTGCCCAATAGCACTCCTTCATCTTTAATATGTATGATGACCACATCTTTTTATCTTGACCTGCTTTCTGTTTATGCCTCAGTCTTGTATATCCAGTGCTAAATAGTTCTGTCTAATTTCATGTGTAGAATTTCAATTTTTTATTTTATTTAAATAGTATTAATTTTATTTAAATTAGTCTACACACAATAGAATCAAAATTATTACAGATGACTGGAAAGTTTACATATGTGGTGGGATCTCCATTCTGGATCTTAATATTATATTTTGAGTCCAGTGCTCTTCACTGGTAAAGACAGCAACTATAGTTATTACCTGTCAATCACTAAACCAAGAAAATTATCTTAAAATTACTTTTATCTGGTTTATTCAAATAAAGTACTGAAATACCATTCTCAAAAAAGTAAACAGAAGCATTTGGTCATGATGTCTACACACTCTGTTTGTCTGCATTATTTGATGCTTTTTCCTCTTTTAGTAACACAATGGCTAAGATATTGCATGTTTTTAAACACTAGCTGAACCTTCCTGGAAGCCTACATACTGCAGTGATAGTCATGCTTTCCAAAACTAACTTGTTAGGTGATCATCTATTGTAATATCATAAAAATTCAACATATAAGATTGAAATTATTTTTTATTTAGTATTTCTCCTGGGGACTTAGTTTTGAGTGATTTATGAAATGCTTCCTGCATTTTCCCATATATTAGAAAGCTACCAGAAAAATATTTTATTTCTGGGGTGCAATTACAGACTTGTCCTTTCTATCAAATACTTTACTGTCAGATTAGGCAGATCACTCAGTGTTTCTCTGGAAGGCTGTGAGCAAGTGACACAATGGGAAGTCAGAACAGCAGTTAGTTAGTTTAGTTATCATTTTTTTAAAATTTTGCAATTATGTATCTGTTTTGAACTACATTAATATTTTCAGATTTTTTATTTTGAAAAACAACTACTTGGAGGAGACAGGGTTTTTTCATTGTGTTATTATTACTGTTGCAATTTACACAATAGACGCTTTTTTAAGAGAATCACAGGACACGCTGAGTTGGAAGAGACCCACAAGGAGCACTGGGTCTAGATCCTGGTCTTGCCACTGGTCACCACAGGGAACAGATCAGAAAATAACTTCTGTAACAGTCTCAGGGGAATGGTGGATTTTTCAATCCACTAACACCTTAAAATAAGACTGGATATTTTCTGAAAGAAGTGCTGTAACCAAATACTTAGTAAAAAAATAATTATTGACTGAAATTTGAGTGTTTAGGATACAGAGTAGATGAGCCTTGATTATTTGATTGTTCCTTCTGAATTTAACAGGTAGGAACCATAATTATAGACAGAAAACACCTGTCAGTATATTTTCCACATGCAAATATACAAAAAACAATTAAAATGCTAAATTAAGATTATTATTTCTTCAGAGAAGAGACAATTAAACATGATTTCTCCTAAATATCAAAGCAATGCATGCTTAATCATTTCAACAACTCCATTCCTCTTCTCTTGGTTCAGTAACTTCATTTATACAAGCACTACTTTATGCTCTCCTCCCACACTTTAACCTGTCACCTATTCTATCAGGTTTTATTCTTAAATTAAACAATTTTATCTCAAAATATTGGATAACAAAAAATATGATTCTCCACTGAAATCCATCTTCCCCTCACACAAGACTGTATCAATTTTTATTTCTTGCATTGTAATTTTCAGGTTTATAATAAAAACATGTTGTGGTTTAAACCCAGCAAGACACCATGTTCAACGTGGCCACTTGCTCTGTCCTCCACCATCAGGACAAGGGAGAGAACCAGAAGAGTAAAAGCTGGAAAACTCATGGATAAAGACAGTGGAATAGGGAAATAAAAAGCCATGCACACAAGCAAAGAAAAGGAGAAATTAATTCACTGCTCTCCACAGGCAGGCAGGTGTTCATTCGTCCCCAGGGGAGCAGAGCTCCTTCAATTCTAACAGTCTTGGGAAGACAAATGCCATGGCTCCAAATGTCCTACCCTTCCTCCTTCTTCCTTCCCTTTACACACTGAGTATGATCTCACATGGTCTGGAATATTCTTCAGGTCAGTTTGGGTCACCTGTCCTGGCTGTGTCTCCTCCCAGCCTTCCATGCACACCCAACCTCCGTGACAGCACGGCAGTGCAAAAAACAGAAAAGGCCTTGGCTCTATGTAAGCCCAGCTCAGCAAGAACAAAAACATCTCCATATTATCAACCCTGTGTTCAGCACAATTCCAATTCATAAGCCTGTACTATCCACTGTGAAGGAAATTAACTCTACCCCGGCCAATACCAGCACAGAAAATTACTAAGTTCAACTCCTTCTTCCAGCTGGAGAGAGAAAAAAAGTTTCCATCTGTGTTTCAAATATATTTCAGTTTTAAATCCTTTTTCCTGTCCAGATATTCAAATACTTAACAATAGTCTCATTATTTCATATCTGATTGCCATCGAGCTGCTTTGATGCCAGCTGTGGACAGCTCTTTTAAGAGGTGTTCCATCCTGTTGCTCATCTCACCCCTGTGGGTGACAACTTGATCACAATAATCTTGTCTCCACATCTCTATACTGCTTCACTATGTCAAATCAAAGTCCCATTTTTTTTGTCCCTCAACATTTTGCCTTGTTATTTAAGCTATATCTCCTAGGAAAACCAGCTATTTCCTTTCACCTTTGCTCTGCAATGACATCCACTTTCATCTACCTTTCTGCCAATCCTTCAACCATCTCCTCAATTCCTTTTTATACTATTCTTTGCACGTGGAGAAACCTTGTAAAGCTGTCTTAATTTTATCTTTCACTCCCTCCTTGAAGATTACTTCATTTGTAATGCCTACAAATCATTCCCATATGGCACTTATTAAGCAAGTAATAATCTGAGTTATTCTCTTCCCATCTCTATTCATTATATTATTATCTCATCTTCTTAACTCTGTTTGTCTACTTTATCTTCCTCTGGTTTCCTGCCCAACAAACGTGATGTATGCTTTGCATAAAAAGAATCATCTCTGTCTGTTTAAACTTCTAGGTAGCACTTTTTAAAACAGACCTCTCTGGTTACCGCATGCCCCACTTTCTCCTGCAGTTAAAAGTTAAAAACAAAACAAACCCCACTACCTTTCAAAAAATACAAGTGAATTGCTAAGGTCCTGAAGAGCTAGAAACATAGAATGGTTATCTTATTTCTTTATCATGGGTTTTTAAGGCTACATGGTATTGAAATAGTGGCTAAATTATTTTTATTAATATTTAGTCCTTTGAATTGCACAGCAGAGGTTACTTTCAATTTTTGCTGTTCAAAAAAAGCAAAGCTATGGTTTTATATTTATCAATTTTAGTTTGTTTCACCATAATTAAATAATCCTTTATTATGGGTTCAACTTACAACTCTGCTGTGTACTGGGGAATGTGATCAGGAATTTTGTTGAGTTTCTGATTGGAGCAGTCCACTGTGGTCCCTTCACAGCGACATTTCTCAGGGCAAGCCAAATCTGCAAAGCAGTCTCCACTTAATTTGGATCTGTAATCTTCAGTGCCTGTAGAAGATTCAAGTCAAAACACAGATAATATGTCAATAAAGTATAAGATTTGCTTCTTGTGAAAGGGTTGAAAAGACGTCTGCAATGCAGATAATGGGTGGGCAACTTGGGAAATGTATGATAAACTTTGTGATACTGAACAGACACAAGGGCTTCAAGAGAGGGTTAAATATAGGGACTTAAGATATGCTGGAAAAAGAAACTGAGACCAACTTCACATAGCAGGATAACATTAACTTGAGCTTTTCACAGCTGTACTTTCTGCTGATTATGTTGTCAGCCAATCTAGCCTTGTTTATAGCTAATCACACAAATGCCACTGTTTGTTTTAGAATTTGTTTTCTTTCTCTGCATCAAGAATAAATAGATCCTGAATGCCACCTTTTCTTTTTCTCTGGTTATAAATTTGTATTGTTCACTGGACTTCATTAACCTCTGTGTTTTTTATTTTATAGTCCCGATACTCCACATCATCTCAACAAACAAGATGAATGCCCTGTTTTCAGCTTTAATTTTAAAAATGTATGATCCTGACTTAAGCCTCAGCAGCTTGTCATGCTGTAGAAAGCTGCGTGACGTTCCATGGTGCTTGACAGAACCATGTTTTACTCATACCTCACAACCACATGGTTAGATCAAGCACAACAGAAAATCTCGCTACATTATCAAAACTGCATCCATTAGGCCAAGGATAAGAGCAAGGGAAAAGAGGAAGGAGTGGGTATAAATTACAGAAGCAGTTGAAGTTTAATACTTGCTTACATGACATGGCATTCTTATTACCGAATGTCCAGTGCCACAGTAACAGTATCACTGTCACAGATTAAATAAAAATACAATATATATAAAAAAAAAAGAAAAAAAAGGAAAAAAAGAAAGAACCACATTGAAAGTTTCCTCCACCATTTCCCAGTGTCAGTCAAAGAAAACATCCTAAACATATCAGGAAAAAACATCCAGTAAGGAACTGAGGGTGGGTGACAAAAAAAAAAACAAAGAGAAGCCGAAAGGACCTGTGGGTTCTTCTTGGACAAAGGTGAAAAGACTGAGACTAGTAGAAGGTGCATCGGGGCTGGGAGGTACACTGTGATTTAGTTCAGACACTGAACTTTACTTACAGCCAAAATGGTGAACTCCTGAAAAAGTAAAGATAGCCAAGAAGGAAAGAAAGACAGAGTAATGCCAATTAAGACAAAAACATGAACTAAGCTCTCACCTTCTCTACTTAACTTTCATTTGATTAGAAGATGGTGTTAGGGTCATTGTGTTCAGCAGAAAGAAAGAATAATTCATTTTGAGTGGCATTTAAAAACGAAGATAAGACTGGGGATTATTACAGATTTCATATAGGATGATGATCATGCCTCCCATGAATTATTCTTCACTATTTTGAATGTGTTCTTTAAAAACTGCTCCCTGAACATATATAGGAGTTACAAAATATTCTGAGTTGGAAAAGACCCACAAGGATCATCGAGTGAAATGTGCATGCTATGCCACATAAATCCTTAATAAACCAAATACAGGAGAAACAGATTGCTCAGTGGAGGAGGAAAAACTTAACAGTCATCACATACTATGTTATCTACCACTTGTAAATGTTTTAGTAATCCATATAATAAAACTACTATAGAGTAGTTCCATGAGGTAGCAGATAAATGATATTTTTTTCAGATAAATTATTTAATACTTGCAAACCTTTAGTCTTCCAAATTACTATAATGAAATTTTACTAAGACTTCATAATGTCTGTGGAGCAACTTCTCCAAATGACATATTTAAAACAAATGCTAAAAATATTTAGGTGCTTAAAGAAATGCTAAGATTATTTTACAGTATTTACTTAAGTATAAAGAAGTGTTTTTAGCACTTTTTAATAACCAATAAACAAGTCTACAAATATGTTGTTTATTTTTTCTCCTGCATCCAGAGTATATCACTTTTACTAGTTTAAACAATTAAATATTCAGAGACAATGCCTTCAACAACTAAAATACTTTTAGGTAGTATCTCCCTGATAATCGGATAGAAAGTGACAGAAGCTGTATTTTAAGAAGCATGTATACAGCTCATTTTTAAAAATTTTATTCTTTTTCTTCTTCATCTTCCCCCTTACCCTGCCCTCCCACAGGAATAGCATTTTTTAAAGGATATGTAAATAAGCCTAAACTGCATGAGTGGCCATATTATAACCAGGTTGTGAAGACATTTACTGGCAAGAAAACACTTTTAACTCACAAGCAAAAGTTGTGCTGGCAAGGTTGAGTGGAAGTCACTCTGTGGCAGGAATACAGCTGTTCTACACATTAAGGAATTGAGTGGTACTACAGGTTTGTGAAATTGAATTCTGCTCTAAAACACATTTTTGTAGATGCCAGAGCTGACAAATTACTACCTTATTTTATATTTAATTTTGTCTTTTCTTCATATTCAAAATAATGTATTAGTATAAGGGCATGAACTTCACACGACTGCTGCAAATTTAAGTGTTACGTCACACAGCATTTGGAGAAGAGCTGTTAAACATACCAGCTAAAGAGACAACAACTCAGATGACTGCAGAAGGATGATATACCTGTAGCACTTGAAAGAAGTGCATTGGTGTCCTAATCAATTACTGAAAGTATTTTTCTAGATATTAAACCATGGCAGAAAATCATGATTGCAAATCACATACAGTAATTCATCAATAGATGCATTATTCCCTTGTTTATTTTGTTATTTATAATCTGTTATGAATATAATGTGAGTGAATATTTTTTTTCTATTAAGGAAACATTGACAAGCAAGGTAAAAGAAAGAAAAATCTGTATTTCAAAGAGCTAGGACCAACATTGGTAAATCCTTTTAAAAAATATCATAGACATATTGTAGCTTGAAGCAGTGTGTAGATTGCTATTCCACCCCAACTCTAAATTCATATTTTGTTTAATAGAAAGCATTTCTGATTAACTATATGCATGTGACCACAGAATGCCTCTAATTAAGAATATCAGCTTTCTTTTCCAAGCATTCCACTGTGATTACCTAAACAAAAGGAGGGTGAGCAAGCAGCAGATGCAGCCAGCATAGAGCATGAAAGCAAGGCAAGAAAATGTTCATTGTAGAATGTTTAAAATTGTGCTAGCTCTTTGACAGCAGCATGGTTTCCTGTGTTTAAAAGCAGCTCAGGAGCTACATTTTAAAAACAGCAGCAGCAGAAAGGCAAGGTACAAGGTAAGTAAAAGTGTCAGTTAAAATATGAACTAGCAGGTGCAACCTTCTAAATAATTTAAGTATTGGTATAATTTTGGTAGATTGTTTGCAAATCTGTGAGACAGAAAAAGGTAAACAGAGCTGCATGCTAAGCTCTTATATCCAGAAAACAGAATTACTAGTATTCTACAAAGGAAAACTATGTATAGCTACAGGTAAGGACTAATGTTAATACACATGCATCAGTTTCCTAAAAGCTATGACAAACTTTGCTTTTGGGGTGAAAGGGAGAGAATATCTGCAGTTAGTCAATCTTACTGCAGAGCCAAACCTACCTGGAATGAAATACTGTTCTTTAGCTAAATAAAGAGAAAAAAAAAAATAGAAGATGCACCTGAATGTCAGCAAGCAAAGGATGAGTTTTATTAGATTAAAGTATGGACTGCAGTTAACTACAGATAACTTAGTAGAAAAAAAAAAAAAAAGTGTATTCACAACGAGAGCTGATAAACAACAAAGTGTGAATAGTCATAACTGTATCCGGAACATGGATAACAAAACCGTTTTCATCTGGTATTTGCACTTGAGACTGAATAAACTGTAGAATGTGAAATGCACCTGGAACAGCTGGATACCATATGACAAAAGTTAGGATTTAAAGAAATGTAAGTAGGAAATGGAATAAGATTAGAAAAAGAAAACAGTAATTTTCAGTATGAAGCAAGCTCCCTGTATAAAAGGAATATGTTATGTTTCCATATTTAGCTTAGAAATTTTTAGATCTTTCACATATTCCAGACCCTGTGGAAATTTAAAAAAATGATTTATGGTGGTGATACTTGTAGTGAATAACTTTAGCATTTCATTCTGAAGTTTTATATATTACATTTATTTTGTTAGATTTAATGCTACTCAGAAACAGTGCCAAATATGTTAACTACAGTAATGTTCCGTGATCCAATAGTCTATGACTTCCCAGATTTCCCTCTATTCAGTCAACGAACTAAAAAAAAATTCTGTGATGTTTAATAATTCTGTAGAGAGACAGCTGCTTTCATTAGGACTTCTATAACCACTATTTTTTTTGCCAATGAAGGAAAAATAGCAGCTGAACTAAGAAAATTACCTGAGCAGCGGAATTTCTTGCTTTTGATCTGGCCGATCCTTTTGTTAGCCAGACGGCGGGGGCTGGTGCAACGGGCACCACTGGTCTCAATGGGGTTTGTGTGAAGATAATCCGCCAGCCACTTCAGATGGCAGTCACAGATAAATGGGTTCTGAGCCAAATGCCTTTCAAGAAGGAAAAAAACAATAATATCACACATTATTTCCCTTTGGTCTCAGCAGTGCCCAGTGCTTTTACTGCACTGTAGAATATGAAGTCATACTTGAGAAAGCCATAAGCAAGAACATACGTACAAGGTCTGAATCGCACGCAGGGGCGAGAAGGTGCCTTTTGCAATGGTCTGAAGCTTGTTGTCATACAAAGAAAGAAGATTCAAGTTGTGCAGATCCTGAAATGCATCAACTCGCAGACAATTGATCTTGTTGGCATTCAATAATCTGTTTAATGGAAGATAATTATAAAATTGAAAGAAATTGCTCCGTGTCACAGCTTCAGCATTTTTCACAGACAATTCTTTGTGCACCTTTGGAACCAGAACAAGAGATGTGGTAGAAATAATAATTGACAGTGACATAAAGAATCTCAGTGAACTGAAGTATCTTATTCAGGTTATACATATTCTTACATATTTGAACATTGGAGTTGAAATGTTTACATTTATTTAGCTAAAAGTCATATTTCTTCTAGGTGCTGGTAGAATGTCTGTGTGGTATTTGTGTACCGTGCAAAGAAACAAGCCTAAAAAATCACACATATTCAAAGAAACTAGTTTCTTTTGCCAAATAAATAAACAAACAAAAAAGGAACTGAACACTGTGTTCATTAGCTGGAAGAGATGTGCAGTGGCACTTTTAATTATATGTTACTAATCAGCATGCTGCCACATTAACAGAGTTGTTGTAAAAACTGGTGGCATGGAATGTATCCAAATCTGTCTTGGATCCTTTCTCCTCTGCATCTTCAAAGGGAACCTTTTCTTCCCTGTACCTCCCAGACTTTTCGTGTTAAAACAAACAAGCCCGTCTAAAACAAGTCCTTTTGAAGAGGAAAAAAAAAAAGCACCATTCCATTAGATGCATTTTTATAACCAAATATTTTTTACTTCTTTCCATTTTGAGACTGAAATTGAATGAAATGGTGGATTTGAAACCTAATGCTCTGAGAAAAAAATTTGCCACACAAGTAGAAATTTACTTAGACCTGAATGTACTACCTATACAACCCATATTAAGATACAGACATTTTTTTAACATAGACTTGGGAGTTTCATAAACTCTTTTACCTTTTTTTTCTTTTCTTTTTTTTTTTTTAACCAGATCTGAATTATATTCTGTAGCTAAAACATCTTTAAAGGAAAACAGAAAAGCATATCCTTTCTACCACTACACTATTTTTATGACTAAAGTAAACCAAAATGCAAACCTCTAGGTGGTGCTAGAACTTGCATTTTCATTACATATATTTACTCTTTTGCCATCTTCAATTAGTTGTCAGCAACAGACATTTTGCCAACCACTTCATGGTGATGTCTGGACATTAGACAATTCTAAACATGTGTGAAGATGTTTTAAATTCTTTAAGAAGACTCTAATTCAACAAGTCAATTATTCTGGGATAAATTTTCATAACCACCACTGTTGTTTCCTGGTCTATTTAACACATTTCTTTTACACCACACACTGTGCAGCCTCTTATGCTAATGTTGACAATCTTTGATAAACTTATCAACAGACATCCTTTATTCCAGTATAAAATCTAAACAGCAATGGCTTAAAACACACACAAATATTCCTCCTATGGTTCCCACACAACTATAACATATGTAAACATCCTTTTTGCCATTTACAATGTATCATATCTTTGTGAATTTTATCCTTAGAAATTTCACACAGGAGAAAAATTTCATTTTAATCATTTTAGGCTGAAACATTAACTGATATGATCATATTTGTGGATGAATGGCAAGCTGCCCTACAACAGTCTTGACTCTTTTGGTTTTAGCATAATTTGGTTTTACTGTACTTTGATCTTACATATGGGATTTCCTGCCAGTTCTTCTGGCATAAATCTCTCATCATATTTATCCTTTTGAATGATCCCAAAATAGAATAAATTAAAAAAAAAAAAAACTTACAGCAGTTGCAGAGAAAAGAGTCCTTCAAATAGGCCCTTTGGAAGTTCTGTGATTTTATTGCCATAGAGGACTCTGTACCAGGAAACAAAGCAAGCAAAGCTACCATTATGAAAGGCATATGCTATGGGATTTTGACTTCAAAAATAGAGAAATTCCCATTTTCCTGAAAGGAATTTAATAGCAACCACTTGATACTTGCAATATCCTTGTGGTGCTATGAGGCAGCAGGATCACACACTTTTCCAAAAGGTGTGCAACCCACAGAGCTCTCTGCAGAATCAGCACCTCACTGATTACAGGCATACCAAGGGACCCTGCTAACTGGATTATCTGTTTGCAACAACAATTAACTAGGGAATGAAAGATGTTCAGTTTTGTTCAACTCTTTGCCATGAACATATTTAATAAAAAAACCCATGCATTATTACTGTCCAACTGTAAAAGACTATTCAATTACCACTATCATTCTGAAATGATTATTGCAACTTTCAGAATTGATTGAATTTATAGCAAAATTTTGTATGGAGACAAATGGCCAAAATAATCTCACTATAAGAATATGAGAAATTTGCTTCTATTTACACATCAAACATATACCTACAGTGAATTGAGTGAACGTAAGCCCTGGAAAGCATCTGGAGCTGCTTCAGAGATCTGGTTATTGCTCAGGTCACTGAAACAAAATTTGATTTAATTAATTCAAGCTATTTTCAAAGTAATGAACTTTAAGATCATATATAATTAGAACTAAGCATGAATGGGAGAGAGAAACTGAAATATTTACATGAGACACTGCCAAATAATTTTAATATAAAACCATTAAAATTGCATACACTGAAACAAAATGCATAGTTAAAAATAGTTCAAAACACTTGAAAAAAAAAAGGACAAAATATTTACTTTTCCTAATTGCTTAAGTACATTTTTTTTAAGAATCCTCTGCTTGCTGCAACCCCAGAGCTATACAGCCTCAAAAATAAACTGAAATTATTCTCTTTTTCCACTAGAATTTTCACTACAGTAACATATTGCTTCTATACAATGCAATTTTAATATTTGGTAAATATCCAATTATTATCAATAATGCAAAGATGCTCTATGGTCTCAATATTCAGGTTGCCATATCAGTTTATCTTCTGGCAGTCAAAACTTTCTTAAGTACTCACACATTAGTTGCAGTTTCCCTTTACCATCTTGACTTGGTTTTTATCATATATATATAAAATTTATATATGTAGATAAATGTAAGTTATTTGGTACGTACATTCTTCGAAGCTTTTTATAGGGAGAGAAAGCTCCAGGAGGTATGACCTTGATTGAATTTTGTTCTAACCGTCTGCAAAAGAACAGCAACAATATAAAAATAAAACCCTCAAGCTAAACAAGTATCTAAAGCCATAAGAAACTAAAAGGAATAGACTTCAACACAGAAGACTATTTTTTCTTTCTTTTTCAGTATAATTTTTATTTCTTTCATTACCAAAAAAAGCCAAAAGAAAGACAACCAAGCCCAAAACAAAATAAAAAACTGAAAAAAACACCCCACCAAACAACCAGCCAAACCTTTTAACCTGTGGGGAGTAATATTGTAAATTAAAACTAAATCTTGATTTTATATTTAAAGTAAACTTATTTTCAGAGAATACAAGACTTTTTAAAAATTTAAGACAGAATTGTCATAAAAAAATTCAATCTTGAATTAGTGTTAATTTATTTCCGTGTTATTAATATATAGCGATTTTCATAGTAATTTTTATTCAGAAATGCCTGAAGATTTCTATGAAATAATTGAAATATGCAAATCAGGGGAATGGGAAGATGAATGTTCCTACAGACCACATAATATATGTTGCTACCTGCAAAAAAATAACTGCCATATTTTTAAAGATGCACACAATTTCTTTAGATACTGTACACAAATAAGATTTAATACTACCACACTTCTAACTTCTTTAAACAAGTATTTAAATTTCAACTTGTAGTTAATGTTACTGGCTACACTTGCTTTGTAATCAAAAATTCCCATACTATAAAGTGTGAATTTACTGATGGAAACCATTTTCCAAGAAGTTTTTGAACTTGAAGAGGTTTGCATGTGGGAAATCAATGCAGATGCAGACCTATGGCCCAGTTGCCAATGAGTCAAAACGGAGTCAGCGATGAGCACACTTAAAACAGAAGCTACTTCCTCACATAGCCCAGTATTCCATGGTTATGGCAGTGCAAATTTCTGCTATGTGGAAATAAGGTAAGAAACTATTACACCAAAAACTACTACAGGAAAAGCCATGATTATTCAAACTACATTCCATGCTTACCTAATAAGCTCTCTATTTCCCTCTTTCATGCACAGATAGCAACTCTATGATTTATGTACGTGTAGACAATGCCAAAATCTTCTTAATAAAATTAATCAAAAATCCGTATGTTTACTGCCTTATTCTAACTCACAAGGACCTTGCCTCAGAATTTAAGGTGAAAGAGCCTTTCTAAATCTAGATGCAGAAACATTGGCCTATTTTTTCCTTTTACTCTGGTCCTTTTAACTCTCTTCTGTTTCACTTTAGTTCTGATTGAGGCATATGAGTCTGTGTGTGTGCAGTGCAAATAATAAACTCATATATTTTGAGTAAGCTTTTCCAAGAAAATATTCTAACAGAAATTGTTTCTTTCTGTAAAGTTTCTCAAGAGATCATGATATAGTCATGCTTTAACTTAGCAGAATTTGTTTTTGTACGGTTTATGATGAACTCAAGAAAAAAACCCAAAAGCTCCAGAAAAATCTTCAAGATGAAGAAAATCTCACTTTACCACAACCTTTTTAGGAAAATGTTGTTACTTTGCTGTAGATTTCAGGTGTATTTTGAACAATGAAGGGGATCCCACGGCACAAGATGGAAAACTTTTTCCACAAACACGATGTTCATTCATACTCTTTGCCTTGAGTGAGACTTTTGGACCCATGAAACACATTTTGTATCAGACTGGGAATGCTGACCAAGATACAAAAGCACACAAGATCACAAGATCACCTCTCTTCTATACACGTGGCTAGATGCAGTAGCAAACACCTGAATAAGTAAAAACTTGCTTAAGGCCAACACCAGGTTAGGGGCACCCAAGTATTTTCTGTCCTGACATTAAAATTTTATCTTAGTACTCCCAGAAAATAAAGATGGTTATCACCTAAGATAGTTTTTCCACTCAGATGGCTAAATCAGGAAGAGGTAAACCCTCCAGATAATAAAACTTCCTCATTTTAGTAACTGGAAGGATTTGAGAAACCAAATTAACCCAGCCAGGAAGAGTATGGTTGTCATCCATCCATTCCTGTTACACACTCTGTTTGGCAGCAAGCAAGTGCCTAACCACCAAGGACAGCCTAACCTGGCAATGATCAGATGTGGAGCTCTGAGAACCAGCCAAAGAATTGTCTTGCACAGGAAAACACATAAGGCATGTGCAGAGGACTGGGAAGGAGAGGGGTGGTAAGGAGGACAGGGAAGGCTACAGAGGAAGTCTTGGATTGACAGAGACGGAAAAATGCTTCTGGGTATATGGGAAAGAGAAATTAGTAGCAATGCTCCCACATGAGGCTATCACAAGTCTCGTTTATGAAAGCTGCTTATTAGTCCAAGATGTAGAGATTCTTAACCTAGTGCTGGAGAGGTTCCAGCCTAGGTTCACATATCTGTAAACATATAATGACCTTAGCTAGGTAGGATAAGGCATGCAACTCAAGGTCTAGCATTAAATTAGGACACAATGTATTTTCCAGTTTATTATCTTTATTAAAAATACACATTAATTCCATAAAGTGAAGTACCTAGGATCCATGCAGGCTATTTTTTATGAGAAGATGGAATAGCAGATTTCATTTACTGCTGTCCAATTTGGCTACAAATTACATGGGTCCAAAACCCAAAGAAGTCTTGCTACAGCATATTTCTGAGAGATAATTTCCTACCAATTCTAGCACCAACATTATGTCAACTGTACCTAAAATTTCCTTTTAGTGAGATTTACATTCTATCAGACAGAATGTGAAGTTCTGAGATATATTTGCAAGTTTTTCTGGATAAAGGATTTGTTTTAGTAGGATCATCTAAGTATGTTTTAACCTAAGCTGATGTGTAGCCACTGAAACACATCACATTTTAGAAAATGAGATTAACATAAAACAGGAAGAATAAGATTTTTTAAATACAGAATAAAAATATTTTCTACTCCACTTTTCTATAAAGAAAGAAAATCAAATCCACATTTTCAAGCTTTGTTATCCTCTAATTTTCTGCTTTATCTTCATAGAATCAGCTGAATTTCAGAGAGTGTAAATTTGTATCCACTATTCCAGAGAAAATCTAATTAGATATATTCCCGAGTCACAAAGCACAGCTAGACTAATATCTAAAGGAAATTTGCATTCTACCAATAAAACCCATAGTAATTAAAAACTCCTTTATATTAATGCCCTATATTAAATGAAATATTTTTAATTCTGGAATAGGATGGGTTGTACTTATCAATTACTGAAAAAGTCAGTCATTAACTGCTTGCAAATGACTTGGCCAAAAGTAGTATTACATCACCAAAGAACAAAAAAAAAAAAAAAGGCTTGTCAGTATTCTTCCATGAAATTTATATTAAATTTTGTTCACAACAACTCCTTTCAAAGTCATTCCAGAAGCAATTTTTTTCTTATAAATGAACATCTATGTACCATAAGGAGTGCCTTGGTTGTTTCTTTTTCAAAAGTCACAGTCAATTTTAGTAGCATATTTAATAAGCTAAGATAATGGAGGAAGATGGTTAAGTACACTCTTCATCAAAGCTTGCATTGCTCCATGTAAAAAAAGTACTCTGCCCACCACCACAGAAACACTAATTAATGCTTTTAATATTAAGCCTCCATCTCCTTTTAGTGTTTCACTTCAAAGAAGTCCAACATCGATACATAAGTGTTTTACTGTCTTTTAATGCTGCCAAACAAGTTGAAACCTTTTTTGAAGACTATTCCCTAATCACTCCTATCTAGAAAATGTACCGTGAACATTTTTCTTTGGAAATCTTTCCCCTCTGCTTATCATTGCAGACACTGAAATGTACAACCACTTACTCTTCGAAGAAACAAAGGTGCTTCTGCAGTTGTGACTTCCAACCTAATCAAATCAAATCAAAGTAGGTCCCCAGCCAGTAGACAGATTCTTCCCGCATGGTCCCCAGAGAGCCCTGTGACATGTAAATCACTTGACACTTTCCAGGAGGATGCTGTTCTGTACTCTCAGCCTGCAGCACACCATTACTGATTACTGCTTCCGCACTTACAGAGACAGACAACACGCTTATTTATACTGACACTTCTAAACTAGCTTATTTTCCCACTATAAAAAGTCATTTCTGTGAATGACTGCAGCACCAGGAAAGAGGGCAGACTGTGAATGGAGAACACCCTGTTCTCTACACAATAATTTTTACTTTAAGTGATGCAGACGGGGTGCAAGATACTAAGACCTCTCAGCAGAGAATGGTAAAAAGTATACACAGAGATGTGCTGCACCTAAATGTACCTAAAGAGATCAGAGATGTATAAAATGCATTTTATAAAAAAAAAATAAAGCATCTTGCTTAAGAAAATGTGAATTTGAATATGGAGGAGTAAATTAGACATATATTTTATAATTAAACAATCAGAATATAACATCTTGATTAAGATGACAGAATAGTGGTTTTAGCAGTTAATTAATCTAGACTTTTAATTCCAGTATCTCCTAATTTACAAAAAGTCTTTCAAGAAAGTTGTTAAGAAATCCCAAAAGGATTTTACTAGAGAGAGAAAGTGTAAGCTGTGAAATGAGTCTGATGTATTGCACAGATGCTGATTATACATGGTAATAAAATTGACAGTGCTTCTTTGCATCTTCCCCATCTGCTTTTAAAGTAAATGGCAAAAACAGCTGTCAAAAAAACCAAAAAATAGATTTCAGTGATGGGATTAAGTACAGCTCCTGAATCTAAAGAACTGAAATACACAGCCAACACATCTCTCATCACATGCAACATCTGCCAGATTTTGGGTTTTCTTTTTTTGTTTGTTTTAAAATAAGGAAACAGTAATGATCTCCCTTGCTAGAGGAATCCTTAAGGCTATTAAACAAAATACCTTTTTTGTACTCCATAACTGCACCTCTAGAGTGCTTAAATCCACTAACTGTCACTTCTAGCCTTAGTAGCAGAAAAATTCTGTTGAAACCTGTGATATCATCCACGTCTAACAAAACAAAAGATGCATTTTAAATTACTACACTACTTGTATTTCTTACTTTTAGGCTCTAAGTCTGTGTATTAATAAATCTGTTTGACAGTTTCCTAAATATTTGTATATAAAGAATCACTGTCAATGTTGCCCTAAAGCTTGCCAAACTGTTAATATCCAGTCTAATTGTTCTAGCAAATATTTCCTCAGGGGATTGATTTTAAATGACAGACGACTCCTTAGTCTGCATTACATCAAGAAAGTAATAAGAACTGCAATTCTAAAGCTATTAAACAATTCATTGCATTTATTCAAAAGCAAGCCTCAAACCTGCATTTCATCACAGAAAAGGCCATCTCATGCTCTGAACTCTACAGCATCACTAATGATGATGTGCTTAACATTCCTCCATTGTTACAGGCTCAGGTTGTAGCAAAATACACCACTTGTTTAAAAATTATTTGCTTAGTACTTCAGCTTCTGTCAGTGTGGCTCCAGTGCAATTAGCCTGAGTCACCCAGAGTCAAGTAAGTCTCTCTAATTAGCTCATTTTTGATGACAGTTCTTATACTACCAAACCTAGTCAAGCTGTCCAGGTAAGTGTTTTAAATTTACAAAAAAATAGATACGATCCTGCTACACTCTTGGCTCATCATAAGCATGGACCTGCCCACCTATTAGAAAAAAGCAGAAACATTACCTTGAAAATCCCTCATTGTGTGAGACCAACAGGATGACAGGAATCCTCACTACCTGCTAAATAATAAGTGATCTTACACTATGAATTTGCCACAAAATTTAAAAAAAAAGTTTTTAACTGAGAATATTTGGTTGCTTATTTTACTATGTATTTTAAAATGTAATTGATGAAGAAACATTTGAATGACAAAAGACAAAATACTGAAAAGTCAGTATCTATAGTTTCTTTTAAAATTACTTCACTCACATAATTGCTGAGGAAAAGTAATCAGCAGTGAAGAGCCATGTGTGAAAATAAAATCTAAGATTAACAACACCTTTGGAGTGTGGCACAGCTGTCAGACATCTAAGAGGGTTTTTCTGAGAAAGTAACATGGGCCTTCTCCAGCTTCCCTTCCTGTGGTATAAAATATTCATTCATTCCATGTTTGAGGTATTTTCTTTCCCCTGGCAGCATCAGAGAGGTCCATCAAGGTGCCTCTTCTACTTAACACCCACAAGAAAATTGCACAAATCCCTGAGAGGTGGAATGGCGCTCATGATGGTCACTACCTACTGCTAGTGTCTGGAAACCAGCTCTGCCTTCATATGTTTCTTGTCCAGTTGTTTTGTTCTGTGTCTCTAAGTTCTCTTGACTCCTGAAATTATCCTGTTGCCTGAATTTAATTAGTTTTCAAGATAGGACACAAGGATATGAAGAAAGCCAAGGATGTGAATAATGGCAGCACAGAACACAGGCTAATAAGGAACAGATTAGATGTTGTATGTACAAAAACATCTGACAACTCAAATGAAAAACTGTTTTTTTCTTTGTTTTCCAAAAAACAGAAAGCCACATGATTTACAGTAATTTTCAGATTAAGAAGATATTTGAGAAAGAGCATGACAAATCATTTCTCTTGTATGTGTTAAGCAGGCAGGATTAGCTATCCAAGCAGCAAAATAATCTATTTTTGAAGCAGTCAAATGGAATATGGTTTAAGTTTTGCCCAAGAAATATTAAGGTAGCAATACCAAAGATAAGTTGCAGGTAATTCAGTGAAATCTGCTTTGGTAAATTAAATATATTACGGTGAAGAAGTTAATGTCTCAACAGATTTCTTTAGCTCATTTTAATTTGATTCACATTTATCCAACACACTGCCTTATGGATAATGCATTTTTCATTATTTACATGTAGTTATTCTGTGTTTATATGCATATATGATATAAAAGATGTTCAAGTTTCAGCAAATTTCTAAATTTTTTATTAAGCACACAAACCAGTTGTTTTATATTGCAGTGGGCATAAACGATGCTTTAACTAAGAAATCATGACTGTCCCAAGAGCACAGAAAAGCACAGCAAGAGAACTGTATCATTGACACACAGATGAAGAGTCTAGACAGAAGTCAGTGAGCAGCAAATCATAAAACCTTTCTAGTGAAATTATAATATAGTATTATGTTTATTTTCATGCAAAGATTTTCAATGTTTATGGCCTTATTTGCAATATTTAGCCAGGTAAACAGAGTCAGGGACTTCTTAAAAATTAGGGGCTGTAGAACATTGAAAAGTTCAGTGCAGTGTATACTGATACTAAAATTTAAATTTCATGTCAGCTATTTTGCAGCAGATATTTCTGTTTCATTAGGAACCTTTTTGGTCCTCCTTCATATATAAAACTTTCTCTTCATAATTCTCACAAATAAGCATGTAAGCAATACATTACAACTAATAATATTGCATCTGAAGATTATGTACTATTATTATTTGATATAAGCTTTTGAACATAAAAATGCAATAAATTTTTAGTCAAAACAGAAGCAAAAGCTCTAGATTTTACTGAAAATTCAGTATGCCTCCATAGTACACTGATGTAAATCTGATTATCTGGTCCAATGCCTTAGCTTGGACTGATCTTGAAACCATTGGTCTTAGGAAGAAGGGAAGGGAAGAAGATAAGTTTTGATGAAAAGGACATATGAAGTACAGTTGAAGACAAACATATACAAGAAAAGTTAACTTTATTATCAGGACAATTCTATAAAGTTGCTCAAAAGTTTTGAGTGTTAGAATAAGAGCTGAGAAAATATTAGCCAGACCACATGAATTTATTACGGAGCATTTAGTTACTCATGTGCACTCTATTTTAATCCAGCACTTTCTGAAAATTCAAAGCCTGAGAGTTTTCTGCCTTCCTACTGACCAAAGTATATATCACTATTCGTAAGCAAATGAATGCTATAGCAATTAATTTAATTTTTCATCCATAAGTAGACATCATCTTTTCACTTGACACATGCAAGTGAAGAGCCATGTGTGAAAATAAAATATAAGATTAACAACATCTTTGGAGTGTGGCACAGCTGTCAGCATATGTTATGGGAGCAATTAAAAAAAAGATCTTGATATAACAGAAAAGAGCCATAAGAATAATTAAATTATTTTTGAAATATTTTATAGTGAGACCAAAGAGAGTTATGGATTTCAGGCAACATCAGAAGGTTACTATATATTTTCTCAGAAACAGAAGACACATTTATAGAGAACTCTTGCAAACAACTAAAAAGCATTATATTGTAAAGACCAGTGACTATGTAAACATATGAATATATAGAAACAACTTGGAAAAACTCTTCTAGAACCTTGCTGGATGTGCAAGATTCTGGCTGATGACTTAACTGTTTAAGAAGTAAATCACGTGTTTGAATTGACATTCCAAATCCTAAGAAGACGAATGTTTTGATTTAAACTAAAAAGCAAACACAAACCTAACTCAGAAAACCAATCATCAATTTAATGCCTTGTAACTTATTGCACCCTCTTCACAGCATTCTTCATTCCTTCCAAGCTGCAAAGATGCAGGGTTTGCTCTCGTTTCTGTCCTGCTACATAGACAGCCAAATCATGCTTTGAGCTGTTAAAAATAGAGAAAGTTATCTTATCACTGATGTTTCAGAGCTTTCCCACTATGAGACTCTTGAAAATGTCTTCAATAAATGCACCTAAAACCTCTCCAGGTGACTTTTCTCTGTAAAGGGTCATCCTTTTGATGTAGGAGTCTCTCTGTTAAATTTCTACTTATTTAAGGCTGTACCTTGGACTTTTATCTAAGGATTAATATTAAAAGACAACAGAAATGGTGAAACTGTACACATGCCAAGTGTCACTGGAAAAGACAGAAGTCCCAGTACTCAAATAAAATTCCTCATGTATGCAAAGCACTTCTCCAGTGTCTGCAGTGTGATCAGATCACTTTATCTTGGTTAAGTCCATCTGTCAAAATCAGTTCTGTCTGATCTCATTTCCTTTCCCCTCTTGTTTTTCTTTTTTTCTTTTTTCTCTCCTTTCACTTCCTTTTTTTCTCCTTTCTCCTTTAATATAATCTGAGTGTTACTGTGAGAAGCAATCTCAGGAGTTTTTAATCCTGCTTAATTTCAAACACAGCTCACAAAGATGCTTGGCATAACAAACAAACATTAATCAACACTTATGAAAACAAAATATTAGAAAGAATGAGATGGCAAGATGAAAACATGAAGAAAAATAGCCAGAAATCAGGATGGAAAGATAAAACAAGACTGAGGGAAAAAAATTAGGAAGCTCATGGAAAATGTAAATAATGTTGTCATGAAACAACTGCACAGTTTCTACTTTTGGCATTCAAGCATTAGAAAGCTCCATTCACATTAAACAAAAACTATCCTGAAGGCCATAGCAGTAAAGAAGTCAGGGGCTTTTCACTACACTGGATTGTGAAGGTGTACTGTTAAAATTCCTGACACCTATTTTCTTTTTCATTTCACATATTATGTGGTTTAGGGTCTTTTCTGTCTTTTACAAAGGCTAGAATTATCAATACAACTGTTCCTTATTTAACAGTGGCAATCCTCCAGTCATCCTTCCCTCCAGCAAACCTCCCTCCTCCCCAAAATGCCACTGTAGTGACTGCTACCCTTCTGAACAAGAAAAAGAATTTAATTAAGTCCTTCCTTTGACTAATGATTTTTTTCAATATCAAAAAGGGAAGGAACAATAAATTCAATTCCATTCTCTCTTTGCTTAAACAATCATCATTTGTACAAACTTATGGTCATCAGTGCAGGTACTCCTTCCCCTGCTTGCCCTCCACCACCCCTTAGAAACACTGCAGTTTTATTTATTTTCATTTATGCATAATACTATAGTTAGAAAAGAAGTTTTAGAACCACTTTGACAGGTTCAAGCCATGGAAGAGAAAAGATCAGAAGAATATAAGAGCAGCATTTTCATCAAGGTAGGTCTAGCTCATTAATGGTTTTTTGCCCTGTTTTGAAATGAGGGCCTGTCACACCATTCTGAGAAAAGGTGCCAATACAATTAATTGCTGCTGGGTTGCTATTTGTAGGGTTTCTCAAAGTCTGTTTGAACATGTGCCAAAAAAAATCTCTATTTGAAGGGAACCAGAATTATTTCTGCCCATCATTCTCAAAGAATTTTCAGAAGGTGAATCCTGAAATAAAACCAAGCGAAAAGAGATTAACAGTGGTGAAAAACTAGAATGTGGAAGGAATGCTGGCATAAAGGCTGAGAAATGCTATTGCCATTAGAAAGGCTATAATTTCTAGCACCAATTAAAGTAATAGTTTTGAACCTTAATGACATTTAATGCCTTTAATACATGAACTGCATGACAAAGGAGGAAAGCACTAGGTGTGTGAGGCCACTTAAGTTGGTTAAGTGTAACAGATTGAACACTCCAATGAAAGGGTATCTCCTAAAAATTTCTGTAAAAGGAGAGGTTTAACCAAAAAATCGAAACCAACTCAAATTATGATGTTTAAGATGAATTAATGAATAATGTATTGTGCTTTTCTTAAGTCAATGAAAAAAAAGGCTGAAGTAAGGCATACCAAATAACAAAAGTTGGAAGAGAATTCCTGTTATTTATGGGCACTGTAATTTGCCTCACAGTGTTACAATACAGACATTAAAATAACGGGCCTATAGGAAATTTTTTTAAGTTCCCAAAATGTTTCCTGCAGGTTACTCATGGTATGAAATCTATTCATTTGAACCAGAGGCAAAGGTACATCTGTGCACCCTTTTAATTTTTCTGCTTTCTGTAGAAGTCATAGGTGCACTAGAACTGGAGGAGTTTTGGTACTCAACCATTTTTTTAAAAAAAATACACAAGGAATATGAAATATTTCTTTCTCCATATTATCGCATTGGTTGGATAAATACTGAAAAACAAAGTTCAGGTGTTCTTATTTGGCTGTCTGTGAGTTTATCTAGATAATAAAGTGGGGATTAATTTTGGAGAAAGGCTGTAACTGGTACAGATACAATTGTACTAAATCAATACGGAGTAAGAATTGCATATACTGACATGCTGAATACTTAATTTTGCTCCAAGCTTTATCAAACAGAAGGGAAAAATAGAGGACACAGGTTTTTTTTCTCCTTCCATTTTCACTGGCAGCTATTAGGAGATAAGCAGTCCTGTTTCTGAAGGCATCTTCCCAAGAGGCACTTGGTAGACAATGCTCTGCCTGCTGACTGCCTTCATGCAGCAGGAATTGCTGCTTTAGCCAACTCACTTCTGTACCCATTGAGAAGTCAGACAGAGAGTGTGACAAAATCGGCTCAGCAACACCCTGACAGTCACCAGTAAATCTGACTACACTGGAATGAAACAGCATTTTGGCAACTGGCTCTGCCTCCTCCTGCTCCCACCATCACAGGACGCCTGCTAGTTCCTCAACCACCTCAGCTTCCAGTGCTAACTATATTTCTCAGTGGTTTAGGCTATCACACCAAAGGCAAAGACAGAGAGGCTGCAGTGCAGTCCAAGCACATGCCCTCCTTGCCAGCTGTGCCATCAGCCTGAGAAGACAGTTCCTAATGCCTTCAAACAGCATTCCAAGACAGTAGAGCTAGCAAGACAATGTAAGGCAACAACAGTATGAAAAACTTTTCTTTTACTTTCCCACAGAGAGCTAACTCAGAGCTTCAACATGTAAAATTTTACTCAATGGAAACGGCTAATGTATAATACTTAACAAATTCAATATTCCATTTAAAGCTTGGGGGTTTTGGGGTATGTTTTTTTTGTTTGTTTGTTTGTTTGTTTGTTTTGGAGTTTTTTGGGTTTTTTTTTGTTTTTTGGGTTTTTTTTTGTTTTGTTTTTGTTTTAACCTACTATTTATATACAAGTTAGTTTATCAAACCCCTAGGGAGAAAAAAAAGCATACAATTGTCAACATGGAATATACACTTTAAACCTGCGATTTCATTATATTTATCAAAAGGTTAGAGAATAGCAACATTATTCATACTGCTTTTATACAACATTGTCCTAAATGGACTGAAAATTTAATGAATTCAGAGTATTCTCATGCAGAAACAGATCAGACAACATTTTTTTCCAACAAAGTTAAGGAATCAGTGTTTCATAGGGTTCTGAGGAGTTGATGGAGGTCAAGGTTTCCACAGAGAGAAAGAACAGGAGAAATGGACAGGGAACTTGGCAAAATATCACAAAACTAGGCGTATGTGTTGAAGACAAACTTTAAAAAATCAAGAAAAAAACTGAATTATTGATCTTTTAAAAGTAAATATGGATTATATTCTTATTTTAAAAAGCCTGCTTTCCATGTAAGAACAAATAAGTAAGAGGCAGAAATGGGTGGAAAAATAAAATCTCACAAAAATAAGTTGTCAGATTTTAAACACCTCTATAAAGGAGGGTTGACAATAAAGTTTGATGTCAGCTTCACAGGAAAATTTTATTTATATAAGATACAATAAAAAAAGACAAAAGGATGGAGAGATGTAAAGATCAGAGGTATGTGTGTACCATGAAGCTGGCTGAAGCATATGACAATCTGATGGTATTCAGCACTGGATTCCTCAAATGTAGCTCATAAACAGGGGACAGAGGGCAGAGAAACATGTTCAGAGTAAGGGAATCTGAAAGTACTGTGGATTTTTCTAATGTCCCTATCAATAAAGTAGGAAATGTTGAGATGAAAATGCAGAAAAAGATTGGCAAAAAAGGAAAAATGCTGAAAAGATTGGACAATATTTGGCGCAGGTAAATTAGAAGTGTAGGGCTAATTTTCTTGCAGTGTGCACAGGAATCCGGTAGCATTAAAAAGATGAGTGAATAAATAATAATTTGGCTGTTAAAGCCTGTACATCCTTCAGAAAACAACAGGGAGCCAGCACATTTCTCCTTCCCCCTCTCGCTGAGAACTGGGGAGCTCCTACCAAAGCATGTGCTTAAAATGGTGATTAAGGTAATGAAGCCATGTGTGTGGGAACTACGTAGTGATGGTGGAAATACAGCACTCACTGCACCCTGTGCCTCGTGCCCAGCAGCTCCCCAGCATCCCTAATGCTGCTGTGACAGCACGGGCTCATCTCTTCAAGTGCTTACTGTCAGCTACCATCTTGGCACACTGACAAGTGTTATCGCCTGAGAATAAGTGAAAAAACAGATTATTTTGTGGGATACAATCATTCTTTTCAATCTAATCTCAAGGGGTTGCTATAAGCAACAGTTGCAGAGGACTTCTTTAAAAAATGAAGCTTTAAAACACTTATTGTATGGTAACAATACTGGAATGTCACAATCTTCCTGCAAGTTAAATTTAGTTAAAAGCAGAGAGGACTGAAGTCTTTCATAAAGCAGCTTTAAAACGTGACAACCTGATCAATGTTAGAAATGTCTGTGGATGTGACAACAGAATTACATTTACCAACTTCTTGTTTCTGACAAAATCTTAACAGATTAAAAAAAAAGCCAAGGACTCTGCAGGGCTAGTTCAAGTTAAAACATGGTGCAACATGTACTGGCAGTTAAATAACACAAGTGATTATTAGGTTGCAAAATGAAAATGAAAGAAAACTAAAAATCTTTAATAAAAACCTGATGATTCGTTGTCATCTGGAATATTGTATTCAAGTCTGGTCTTTGAAGATAGAAAAAAGTTACAAAATAAGTAATTCAGAGAAACAAGAGGAGACTAATTAAGATGTGGAAGGTTTTGGCATCCAGAAAGATTGAATGGAGTTGGACCATTAGTTCAGAAAAGAGACGAATAAAGATGGCATGCAAAATAGTTGACATGGCAAATTATGTATGTGACTGCATTTTCCTCCCCTCTACAAAGGAACATTAATGAAACTTTAAAAAACTGTATTTTAAACTGGAAGAGTTCGAGCACTGCCCCCCCCCAAAAAAAAATTTATTACCTTAACATGAAGATACATGAAGATGTAAATATAGTAGGCTTTAAAGCAGATCAGGTATTTAAAAGAAAACCTTTTTTTTTTTTTTTTTTTTCCCAAAAGCTCTGGAAATTTTCAAGTTTCAGAGAAACATCAACACATTTTGGGAACTAAGAAAATATTTGTGCTACTGGTATTTTATTTCTGAAGTTGTAAATTTCTGTTTCCAAAATATTCTTTAGGGACAACTGATGTGGGCCACTGGCCAGGGTGGAGCGCTGGATTGATTCAGTCTCAGACTCACCTCACCTCCTTATTGGTAAAACATTTTTCACTCTATAAACCACTCATTTTCCAGCCACCTCTCTTTCTCTCATTCTCTTTGATGCTATGAAGCTAAATACACCTTACCCCCATGAGAATCATACAACAGTTACCACTAATTGTTTACTTAACATTAAAGCAGTAAGTATGGCATAACAGTTTCTTCACATAACTAGCAAAATCGATTTGTCAAAACTTTAAATCCTCTTCAACATAGTGACAAGAAAGCAGAAACAATCCTGTGATTCTCAGCAAATACATGATCCTTTACTCTAATTCTTCCACTCAGTTTATCCCTCAATTTCAGAGCATTTCCTTCCTTCCTGCCTTCCTTCCATTTCTCTCCTTAAACTTCCACTCAACAGGAAAGTGTTATTCTCTCTATGATAAGGTCAGCCCACCAATGGTTCAAATCATACCTCGTACAGTATTTTTCTGATTTACTCAAAATCTATCACTGAAGTCAGTTCTGTCACCACACCAACATTCACTGGTGTGCATCTGTTTAATACAAAATTATTGCTACAATTTGATTTTATATCAATTTTCTATACATTTTCTATAATGTTCTACCTCTTCTTACACCTCCGGGGCCAAGTATTGTGATCTGCATTTTATTTAGACAGAACCTACAACCTAGATACAATACAGACAGATAATAGATAGTTTACACTGTATCAGTATGAACTAGTACACTGTATATAGCATGTATATGTATATGTGCACACATAAATCTCTTTATTTTAATGGACTATGGATCTCAGAATGAGATAAAACCTTACTCTGAAAACCAAATGATGTCTAGCCTAGCAGGAAACACTGAGCACCAGTTTGCAATCTGTTAAATGCCTAGTCAAATACTGAAGATGTTGTTACATGGGTAATTTTACCCTCCAGGACAGCAAACTGCTGAAGAACATATCATTCCATGCTTAAAACTCAGGAGCAAGTAAAGAAAAAGTAGAGTCCTAAAAAAGTCAGTCTTCAGTGTCTGTAATCTAGTGGTTTGCACCAGGAATATAGTGAGGAATATTTGACACATACTACTTACTTCTTTCTCACAAAATTTTCCTTTTATGAACATAGATGCACTCAGGCAAGTTAAAATGTCTACATACAACATATTAAATAAAGAAGAAAGTTCTGTGCAGCCTTCCTGGCCACTGTGAATGGATTTTATGAAAGACTCACTTCATTTGCAAGCAGAGGGATTTTTCTGAGAGTGGTGAAAGGTAGAAGTGTTTGTATTGTACAGCTGAATGACTGTATTGGATCATGTAGGGTCAGCCAGGTCAGTATTAACAACAGTAATAATGAACTGACAGATGTGATTATTATTCACATCCTAAGAAGAAACCACGATAGTTCAACCCTGTAATGTTCAAAACCACAGGTCAGACATCAACAAGCCAATTAAAATCTCATCATGGAGCCCTAGTTTTAAACATTCAAAATCATCTTGTATCATCAAAATACTCAAAAGCTATTTCTTCTGAATATTTTCTCCAACTCATTTACTTCAAGTCAAACCTCAGTTACCAGGTTGCCACCACAGCCACTTTCCCACTATTTCCCTGAAGGGAACTCCCAGCTTCCCTTCCAAAACACTGTCCTGCCCATCCCAGAAAAAAAAGATGTTCATGTTGCTATACCTCTGCCCACCTTGTCAGCAAGCTCACCTTTTCCTTTTGCTGCTTGCCTGCACAGATGACAATGCAGCAGTAACTTTTCTACTGTGCCCACACAACCTCTGAGCCACGCTGCTTTTGGACCCTGCTCTTCAGTCACGACATGGCAGTACCTTTTGTATATGACAAACCATGGGACACTACCAGTGTCATGCTCTTCCCTACAAAGCTACCTGCTATTAACACAATGACTACAGTTTACTCTTGCCTTCTCAGATTACCCTCTGAGAGTACTGCTTCAGGCAGAACACTTATTATTGGTGGTGTGGATTGTTGATGCCTCTCTAGTAGGAAGTCTAATAAATAAAGTGACTGAAGGTGAGTGGCACAGTCCAACCCCAACTGGCAACTAAGCCTCACAAAGCTGCTCACTCACCCCCTACAATAGGATGGAGGAGAGAATAAGAAGGTTAAAACTGTGAAAACTCATGGGCTAAGACAACAACAGTTTAATAATTAAAGCAAAAGCTGCAGGCAAAAAAAGCAAAGCAAAGCACAGAATTAATTCACCACTTCCCAAGGGCAGGCAGGTTCAGCCATCTCCAGGAGAGCAGGGCTCTGCCATATGTGACAAACACCATCACTCTGAACCTCTCACTGTTCTTGTTCTCCCCCCAGCTGTATATGCTGAGCATGGTGCCACCTGGTACAGAATATCCCCTGGGTCAGTTGGGGTCAGCTGTCCAGGCTGGGTCCCCTCCCAGCTCGTGCTCTCCAGCCTCCTCTGGTGGAGTTGGGTGAGGACCAGAAAAGGCTTTGGTTCTGTGTAAGCACCACTCAGCAGTACTGAGACCATCTCTGCTTTATCAACACTATTTGCAAAACCAAAACATGGCCTCATACCTACTACTATGAAGAAAACTAATCCTATCTCAGCCAAAAGCAGCATAGAAAGTGACCTTGACGGCAACAGGTTTTACAGCCTGCACTGACAAGCCATTCACTTATAGAAGAGCAAGGACTCCCAAACTTTTTAAACCGATTCAGAATGCAGTTCACTCATGAAATATGAGTAGCCCATACAGAAATAACTCATAAGATAGCGTAAAGATCTTAAATACTTTCATATACCTGCATATTTGTTTTTATATCAGGTTGAAGGTACATAACAAAATTCCTACCCTATACAATGCATAAATTTATACAAATAATGAAAACCAATACATGAGAAAAAAAACGTTTTCTGTAAGTTAATGGAAAAAAAAGTCAGATTACGCACATTTCAGTAATGGTTTCTGGAAGGTTTGTTGGGATCTCCGTAAGGCCTTTCCCACGACAGTCCACAATGTTGTTACTGCAGGTGCATGCAGTAGGGCAGTGCAAGACACTGCAGGATGGAGCCATAAAGGACTGGTGACCTGCAAAGGAAAGCACAACATTTTACACTTGAAAAGTTTTAGGCAGAACTTCTAAAACATTGTAGCCTATCAGTACTTTCAAACTGCATTTATTTAAACATACAGTTAATACTAACATACTAAAAGACATACTCAAATGCAGCTCAAAGAAGTGAAAGACAAACGATCAACTATTGTGACAGCACTACATAATTTTAATTCCATTAACAAGAGCCATTCAAAATCATCTTGTTTAAGAAGACTGTGGTCAATTTTCAGTTATATTTTATTTATTGTATGCTATTAAAAACTAATTACTGATGTATTTAGTTTTCAATATGTTGTATAGTATTAAAAACTGCATGTCAAGAAAAATGAATAAACTTTGCTATGAGCACTGAATGTGACCTGCTTGTTTTGTTCTGTTCTGCAAATATTTACTTGAATATGGTCCTTCAGTTATGTACTGCTTATAGACAATTTTGGAGTTTTCATTCATTTCATGACATTTTCATTCAGTCACACAAAAATACATAGAAGTTTTGACTTCATATCTTTCACTCTGTTTTAGCTCAGCAGACTTCTTACTCCCACAATCTGCCATTCTTACTAACTCGGGTAGTTTATATGAGTTCCTCCTGATTTCTAAGTGTTGTATGTTAAAGTCAAAATTTTTCATTTAATTTAAACTTAATTTCATATTTAGGTATGCTTTAGAAATTAAAAACATTATTATATTCCCTTGCAATCAGTTAGACTGGACATTTTATAAGACATTAATACACTCATTCTTCTCTCAATTTAATGATACAAACCAGTTGTTTTGTAATGATACAGAAGGACATAAAAATATGAGAAAGGCACAAGACCCTTTTCTTCCTTTATTCATTAAGTTAGAAAAAGCTGTAGACAGTTTTGATATTCTCAAGGAAAAAAAAAGAAACAACTTCTTGGCTGTGAAACCTCTAACTTAAGATCTCTCTAACAATATTTAATGTCATATAATAATGTCATATTACTGATTATGTAAGCTGCAGCCAGGGCTGTTCCCACTTAAAGCTTCATATAACTACTGTGCAAGTTCTGAATTGCTGAAAAGATTTTGAGGCCAGATTGGATGGGGCTTTGAGCAATCTAGTCTGGTGAAAGGTGTCCTGGCCATGGCAGGGGAATTGGAAGATGATCTTTAAGGTCTCTTCCAAGCCAATCCATTTTATGATTCTATGGGAGAGAATTTTACAATATAAGAATTTGATTTCACATTTATGTTTGCGTTACAAAAGTATAAACAATAATCAAATCTAGTAACATACACTATTCTTTTTATACGATCAGGAAGGAAATGTTTCACCTACCTTTATTGAACAAAAATACAGTGATTCAGAGAGAAAGCATGGTTATTCCCCTTGCTAATAACCAGAACCATAATGACCAAGTTATAAAACTGTTCTTGACACCCAGGCTCTGCAGCCATAACATTTACATGTAAGATATATGAAATGATCTAGTTAGGAGCCCTTTTAAATGCACATAAAGGCAGAATTAGTGGCAACAATACTGTGAGCATTTGCTGTGTGAAGATGGAAGTGCCTTAGACTTTGATGTCAGAGACTATTGAATAAGGACAGAACATTGTGCTCTCCATAAAACTCTTCTAGAAACATAGACCTGTGCAAATTTTGGCGTATTTGGCAATAGACTTCTGGGGGTTTGCAGGAAATCAACCAGTAGGAGAAGCCCTGCTGAACCACTGAAAAGACAGCAATATTGCAGCTGGTTTTTAATTTTCTTGGCAAAACTCGAAACAGTAGACAAAATTTTCAGAAAATTTTCTATTTGCATGTAAAAATATGTAAATAAGAAAGATAAACTTGCCTTCTTCCTCATCTAGAAGATACAAATAAAGGAAAAAAATTGAATAGAGAAAATGTGATTAGTAATGAACTGTTAGTAATTTCATTATTTCATATTAAAAAATAACCTTATGCATTAAAGCCGAACAATAAAATTCAGAAAGTTACTTAGGGATTCAGAGAAATAATTAAAAGTCAGAAAATAACAAGCCTAGAGCTTTAAAGTTAAAAAAAAGTTCCTTATATTACTAACAGGTTTATGATCTCAATCAGTACACCTTTTATTTAATTTCCTGTATCTCTTCCCCATAATTATACTTTTAGAAGGCTATAAAATCTACGTGAATGCAAAATTGGCAAGGACGCCGGCACCCCCACAAATACCAATAAAATTGATTAGGATTTCCTTAATAAGCATTCACGCTTGGATTATGCAGAAGCTGACACAAGCCAACATGCAGCAGGCGCGGCTCACGGCAGGACGCGCCGGTCTCTCTTACCGCTGCAGACAAACTCGCGCTTCTGCACCTCGGCCACGTTGTGTCCGCGCAGGTGCGAGGGCCCCATGCACTGCGTGTAGAGCCCCACGCGCGGCCGCTGCCGCAGCCAGTCCGACAGCCAGGCCAGGTGGCAGTCGCAGTACAGGTTGTTGGAGTGAAGGCGGCTGCACGGAACCAAACACCTCTGGTCAGGACGGACAACCAGGACAGCAGCCAGCTTGCCCAGCCCTCCCTTCAGCACGCCAACTTGTTAATAAAACTATTAATGGTTCGTAATATACAAACTTTTTACGTCTTTTGTTGAAAGTCTGGGAGATACAAGTTAATAAATAAAACTATACAGGCAGCAAAATTGCTTTTTATTTGAGGCCTAATTAACTGGGAGAAAAAAGAAGGCTTCCCAATAAATCCATTTTTCTGTAGTTTCGTGTTTCTTGTCTAAAAGAAAGAAGTAAATGTGCAATGTACTTGAAAGATGACATGGGACTCTTCAATCCAGATCTCCCTAAACAGTGAATAAGACAAAAATATCCCAAGAAAATTGCCCTGGAGTGGTAATACTATAATGTCAGAAAAAAAGGGTTAATAGAAGATTTTGTTTCCAATTAGATATATCTGTAAGTCTGGCCATTATTAGTCTCTATAGAAACAGCCTGAAAGGTCCCTTTAACAGGTCATACTCATTTTCTGCTGAACAAGATAGAGTAATAACTCAATATAAAGCACCTTCTTTCACATCTCTTTTCTGATTTCTCTCTAGTTGTTTAACAGCAGAAAGTGGGATTAGCTGCTTTTGGCTGCTAGGGATCTACAGTTTAAGCAATGCCTGAAATTAATTAAAAGGCCAAAAGGAAGCAAGTGATGGATTTAAGAAAGTTGTCTCTGTTGGTGTGGTCTGACACAAGATCATGGCTCCTTGCCAAGTGGCAAAAAGCACTTTGCTATTGATAAAATATTGGACAAATGTATCCACTAAATTAGGTAAATTACTCTTCCCCGGCTCTTACATTTTCTTAAACTACCAAAAAGGATGTCCACAGTTATACATCAAACCATTACTCAGAATCATCCGTAACAGGGATATGCCATTTTGGTTCATTTTAGACTACATGCTGAATCCTAACTAAATAACAGGAAAGGAAATGCAGGAAATTCAGAATGTAGACAAAGAGTCTAACTAATCCATTAGAAAATAAATCTGCAAAGCAACATGAAATGTGCAACCAACATAAACTAAAGTATCAACCAACATTTCTCAGCCCCTAATTGACTAGAAATTAAGGTCAATATATTTTCCTATACTAATTCTTGAGTGGGTGCTTTGCAAATACAGCTCACAATATAGCACACTCATTCAGTGCAATCTGTGGCCAGCTGTAGGCATGAAGACCATTGCAAATCAGAAGTAATGCCACTAAGATCAGTATAGTTATACAAGTATATTCTGACTGTAGATGGGATGGTACAGCTATAACCCAGAATTCTCTGTGTCCAGTTTATTTGGCTTATAAAACATATTTTCAGAAAATGAAATATCCTAACCAAAGAAAATGTAAATATTGCTAATTTGAATAACTCTATTTTATGATTCAAAACAGAAACTGTACTTGAAAATTTTAAAAAATTGCATGTTTTCAAGACTCGGGCCTGAAATAACAGAATGAAGTTATATTATCAAAATCTACCTGAGGTCACCAAAAGTCAGGACTATTTAAGCACTCTCGTATTTGTCCAAACAATAATAGTTATAATTCTGTTATGAAATCAACAGAAGTACTCACCTGTGTGAAGTTTCTTCAGTTACAAGCCAAATGTTAACCTAGGTGAACAGTCCTACTGATTTCAGAACAATTATGCAACCCAACATGGGTAAAAGAAACTAGACAGGCTTTTTGTGAAAGTAATTCATTAACATTAACAGCTACTCTTGAGCTCTGATAGAAACATTCCATTCATATTTAATTCCCACTTCACTGGAATATATGTTTAAAAGTGAATCTCTGGACTAAACTAGGTTTTGCCAGTCAACATAATCTAGATTTATTTGTAGTCAGTATAAATATACTAAAACAAACACAGTATTTCCACTGTGCTTTGTTTTAGAAGCCTGAAGTGTTCCTCTGTCAAAGTCATAACCTCTAAAAATGGGGACCTTATTGTAAATGCTGACACAACTTTAATTATAATAGCGCTACCGGATGATGCTATAATTTTATGTTACAAAGAATGTTGGCAAGCCAGTTTAGTTTAATTAGGTCTGCTAGCAGTACAGTAATAAAAGCATAAAGATTTCCCATTTATCACATCTGACAGTCAATCAAAGAATCTCCAATGTWCCTAAATGAAATGTGACCCATTCAAAAGCTCAAAGTAAAACAAATTTTTGGCTTTCAAAAACATCAATTTATTACTCTATATAGCTGTCACACATAAGAAGAATTCCCCCTGCCCTCATCTTTTTTTGGTTAGAAAGTGAAGCTTTTCTGTGACTGACTACAGCACCATGGAAATCCCATATGGGAAAAGGCCATGACACCGTTTTTATAGACTTATTCATTTAATATCCTAAAATAGTTGATGGAAAAGGATACAACTTCTTCTTTATCTCCTGAGCCCCATGTAGCTTTGGGGTCACTTGTTAGGTTTATCTTTCAGAATTAGCTTCCACCAACACACACACAGACTTCACGCTCGTCAGCCTCATGAGACATCAATATTTTTTATTTGAGCTTATGCTTGCTTTGCCTGTATATGTATTTATAGATGCCTGACAAAACTTAATAGGGGTAAAAAATAAAAATATTGCACTGATAAAAATGGCAGCCAGTTCCAGCGGGACTACTCACAATGTTCTGAGTTTGGGCATATGGTTGAAACTTGCCACGGATAGTCGAGTGATGTTGTTATTGTTGAGAGTGCTGCAAAGCCAAGAAGAAACACATTAACATCTTAAGAATTTTATCACATTTTAAAAAGGCACAGTTAATGAAAGTCATGGTGTACTGTTCTTTAGGGATGGATTTAGGAAAAAAACTCCCTGCTTTTTATATTTTTCCTCTCTGTTGAATCCCCAACAAAAAAACATGGCTTTAAAATTACCAGTCCTAAGTAAGAGCTCACAGTAGCCTATAATTCACTCAAAAGGAACTTTCAACCAATATCGATAACATCTATGGCATTCAAGACAAACTTGACAGAGTCCTTGGGAAAATGTCTTGGTTCTAGGATACTGATTTCTCTTTCCAGCTTCTGAGAGTCTGATTTTTGACATATGATACAAGAGCTGAGGGTTTTTTCAAGAATTTTAGACAATACTAACTCTGGGCTGAGCTTAGGTTTTATACGGAATGAGTTATTATAGATAATCCAGCCCTGCATGAACAAAGGGGAGTTTCTAGTATAATAGGAGTCAGGAATTGTAACACTTTAGCAAACCAGTAATTTAAATTTTAGACAAGGTGTTGGGAAATTGAGATGGGAACTAGAAACAAATCTTAGCCAATTCTTGCCTACACAAGCCCATTATACTCAGTACATGTAGTTTGTAAAGATTCAGAAACTTTATGAATTAACTTGCAGTTAAATAATGTCTTTAGGCTGCAAATAAAATGCAAACGAGCTTGACTCCAAAAAAAAGGAAGCAAGCAATAGAATTTACAGATTTGACTTAGAGATTACTCATCTGAGCAGAATGGATAATGAGCTCTATATAACTAGAACAGTAATAAATAATAATGTCCACTGAAAAAAGCTTTTCTCTGTTTTGAAAGAGAAAGCATTTTCCTTTTCCCTTTTTTTCCCTTTTTTTAAGTACAAACTGTAATTTATAACTATTTTGAACAAATTTTTCAGTACTGTCTGATCTTGAAACAAAGAAAGGGAAAATCACAGCACTCTGACCAGGATCAGGCTATGTATCTCCACATTAACCAAGCAATTAATTACTGATGCATACTCATTCCATGTACTAAATCTTTCCTTTGCTGTGCATAAGGGATCTCCTGCATGTTCTTAGGGATACATAAACAGAGAGAAGAATAACAAAAAAAAACCCCAAAAACCCCCAAAAAACCAAGTAAATAGAGGAATTGTGTCCCTTTTCAAAACACAACAAAAATAAAACAACAAAAAAAGGCCAATGTACCGGGTACATCCACAAAAGGTGTCTCAATGAATAAATGTCAGCACATTGTGTCAATAAGAGTTTTCTTACAATGTCCACATGGTAAATGATGGCTCCCACAGTTATTCCTGCATAACTTCTTACAAGATTTTAAAAGCATATATTTTCAATGCAGGGAAGGGAAATCAGCCAATATTTCCATCGCTGTTAAGAGAAGGTGAATCTACACGTTTTAATTTCCAATTTTGGCTGTTCGATGTTTGCCTTGCTATTTTGTATATATGAGCTATCAATTTATTTTTTTCAGAGTAAAGAAAGTTAGATATAGGAATAGGTGTAAGGGATAAATATGGAATTAAATTACTGTTATAGCTATTTCTCTGTAATGACAGATATGCTTAATTTCATTACAGAGATGCAAATAAAAAAAGTTGGCTCAATACTTTTACCTAAGTGTTACATGCTACAGCAAAAAGTGGGTTTTTTTTTTCAATTCTGTGGACACTTTTTTTTTTTAACATGTCAGCAGATTTCCCTTTAAGAAAAGAAAAAACAAAACAAAACAAAACAAAACAAAACAAAACAAANTCTTTAACACTAACAACCTCTAAAATTCTAAAATTATTTAACCAAGACATAAGACTTGTTACTTTGGTAATCATTTCAAACTGTTACTAAACAGGATTACAATCTATTTAAAAGCTTTACCTTAAACTTGAAGTTTGAAGTAATACCCACTTTCTTTGCTTAGTTAGAATGATTGACTCCAAATGAAAACAGTATGCACAGTCTTATTTGCTACTCAGTGTACATACAGTATGGTCTCACCTACACATCTTTCATTCTTTAAGCCATGTTGTAAAGAAAGCTTAATTGGACACAAAACCTTCAGTAGTGTTTGAAATATCCATCTCAATTTCTTAAAATGCCACAAATCTTTACATAATTTTTATCGCATATCATAATTCAAGATAGCAAAGATTTAGTTGTGTATTTGAACAATGCTAATAGATATATTCATTCACAAAAATTCTTAACTACCTACTTTTCAGTAGGCTATTATTTTAGAGGTTTCTTTCCTCTTTTTTCCATTCATTGAAGCCAATGTAAAAATTGTACCCTGACCTCAGCTGCAAGGATGACCTTTTAAAAACACTAAAATTGCACACATTAAAAAATGCAGAAAACATTTGATATATTTATTTTTTAATAAACATTTAACCCTTGCACTTTTAAAAAAAAGGCTCATATTAACCAAAAAAAACCCCCAAAATCAAATCATAATAAGCAGATTAAGCCATCACTGGAAAAAATATTCACATATAAATGTTCCAAACACAAAAATCTCAGAGAACATCACATTTACTGACAGACAACTAATCATCAACTTAACAATTAGATGCAATATTGAATCTATAATATAGTTTACATGGTTTAATAACATAGAGTTAACAATAAGCTTGCTATTCTATGATTGTAAAGTAAAAATATAATATCAAATTTGGCTGCCAGGTTCATTCATTCATAAATAAAATCTACTAGTGTTTAATAATAAAAAACTTTTACCACCAGCTACTCACTCTTTGGTTTCTTAGACATGCAGACACTATCTATTGCTAGAGAAGCTTCTGTTCCTAAGAACATTAAGAAAACCAAAAAGCCCCAAACACAAAAAACCCATTTCCTCACCCTGCTCAAGTTGTGATTTATCAGGTGTGATTCAAATAGAGATGAATCAACACAAATTTTTTCGCTTCTCTTAATTAAGAAAATCCAAATAAAATGTGTCATTTGGACTGACAGAGCAAGTATTTCAGGAACGTGTCCTTTGCCTCAGATTCTTTGAGAAATAAGGCACTTTGCTCATTACAGTAACTATTCTCAGATGATAATTTTGTTGCCTTTAACCTCATTGAAAAAAGTGAAAAAAAAGTGTGCAAAGAAGTGTTGCAATAATAATCTTCTGTGAGACGAAAAAGCTATTTTTCCATACATACAAATACATTTATACACATAAAATTTAAAATGTTTTAAAACGAAGATAATAACATAAACATGCTAAACATCTTAACATATACAGATTGTCAAATAGATATAGCATATTGTTCCTGTCACTGAGTCTGAAAGATCAAATTGATGTTGAGTATACAACAAAGCAATCCTGAAAACATTCAGCACATCAACAGTAATGGATAATTTACAAAATTAATTGGGTTCATTATTACTGCCACGCTCACCCTTTTTAAAATGAAATATATTCTTTTCTTACAGTATCTGCCAATGGTTTTTATTATTATTATTATGTTTAATGGCTGTCACGGAGAGTAAAGGAGTATCTATGCCTCTCCATATCTTCTTACCATTTTATAGCACATCGCAGTGGATTATTTTAAGACATCTTTTCACCAGACCATCCTGACACCAGGCTGCAGCTTGCAGATAAGCTGCTACATTAGCACTCCCCAGATACTGAGCCCTTGCTACAAGTAAGAGATACAAGCAATACTTACAGCACTTCCAGGTCACGCAGAGCCCTGAACGCCCCATCTTCAATACAGCTGATCTGGTTGTAATCCAGTTGCCTGTTAAACAGATTAGGGAGGCATTTGTAAGCAGAGGCGTGCTGGCAAGGCGAGGTGCAGGGGCAGGCTCCCCAAGGGCTGGCAGAGGCAGGCCATGAGCACAGAAAGGCTCTGGCCATCGCTGTGCCCGCTCCAGGCTGTCGCACGCCGCTGGCCTGCACGCTGCCACAGAAATCCCTTTTTGTTCTCAACTGTCTGCGCAAAACAGCGGCGCTGGGAAAGCTCCAGTAAATAATAACTGCACCTTATATTAAATGCCAAAGGAATGCAATTTCATTACATCAAGAAAAGCTATCCATTAAAAGCTCTCAGCGTCATCTCGCTGAAACAATTTCATTAAGGTAAAGGACGGTAAATCACTTAATGTCACACGCATCCCCTCGGTGACCTAACAGAATCCATTTATCAGAGCAGCCCAGCTGCATGTTAATTCCCCCCGCCGCGGCAGGGACCAGGGACACACACCAGTTTTAGGGGTCTCCCTGTGTGTGTGCACGTCTGGAGCAGTGGGAGCTGTTACCCCTGGGTATGCAGGGGATTTAGAGTAATTACCTCCTGGAACATGTCTACATGTAGAAATAACAGTGTCCGACCTGTTTACTTATCTCCTTTAGTTCGGCTTCTAATGAAAGTCGTGTTTCTGCTGTAACCTTCAGAATCTGGTTTTCTACAGACTTTGTGCTGTCTGCAATTATATGCAGATAGTATGTTGTAATGGAGCACTTGAATTCTAGACATAAAACTCAGCAATCCATCCCATACATTATTAATCCTTAAGTATGAAGTTATGAAAAATTTAGATTCGTTTCTCTGAAGATGATTATTACCTTTTCAATTCAAAACATTGATACAGCACATATAGCTCAATTAAAAATGTCTGCTTAAATTAACAACCATGCAAATATAAAATCACATTTTCTCTACTGATAAAAGCTTTCCCTATAAATACTGAAAAGTCTCATGCATTTGAGGGCATGACTTGCAAAGCAGAGACAATAAAAAAATCTCACTTAAAAAACTTCTCCAAGCTGGTAGCTTGTCAGATAATATATATGAGTAAATGTGTGTGAACAATACTAAGAAAATGAACAAAATACAAATGAACTCTGCCCTTCTGTCTTCAATTATATATTAGCTAGCAGGGCTAATGACACTTTTACTAAAGCATTTTCTGTGATTCTTCTGAATCTATGATAACATTTTACTTTATTAATAAATCATCACACCCATTGCTGAATGTAATGTACCAACTTCTATAAAGTTCTTCTAGTTTCATCTGAATTACTACTATAAAGGAAAAAAATATTATCATAATTGTAACAGTGCCTGTGTTTCTCTGTATTAAAAGCTAAATGCAAACTATCAGTTGCTGAATATGATCTTTAATCATTTTGGTGCAATGTTACAACGCCAGTGCTGCAGTGTCAGAATATTTAGGTCTACTTTCTAAGGCTTCTTCAATTTTTGGTAATGAATTTCACTTAACAATTAAGCTAATAGCCTTTTTATCTTAAAGAGGTAAAATATATACACAGTACAATTCTCTAACCTCTCAAACAATTTATCAAAGCTATTTAAATTACTACAATAGCATGAAATGTTACCCTTGACACAATACAAAAGAGAAATTGTTTCCAGACAAATTGGAAAAATCTTTTAATGCCATCAAATTTGCCTAATGCAGTCTGCAGGTTAATCTGTAAAAGGGTGCGCTGTATGTTTGCCCATATCTTATTATCCTTAGCTGTCAGTGTATAAATCAGTGCTGACACAGCTTCTTCTAAATCATCCATATTATACACAAAGGAAAATCTTTTAAAGCGGAGAAAGCACTTGAGCAAATCTTGTCCTACACAAACTGAAAGGCAGATTTCTTCTACTAGACTGGCAACAGTGGTGATCCCGAAAACTTTTGGACTTCTTCCTTTAATGAGTCACCATGATCACAACCTTAGTGAAGGGTGAGTTGTTTCCATTTAAACTTCTTACCAAAAAGATGACTCTGTTTGCACTGAACTAACAAATTGGTTTCAGTTTGAGGAAGGGAAGTTTGCAGATGGGAGAAGAAAAATATTCCCTAGTTTTATAAATTAATGTCTTTGAAAGATGTTATCGTCTTTATGTTTTAAATTATCTTCCATCAGTTACATGATAAAAAATGATTACACACACATCATGAAGAACAATTGGTGTGATACATATATCTATATTTATTTTTTTAATTATGAAAGGGACATGACTTTGAAGACTGTATGACTGGCTTGAATAGCAATTTATGGCAAAAGTAAAGGTTAATGATACCTACACTGCATATATGATCCAAACAGAAAGTCAGACAATATTCCACAACCAGTGTAACTTATGATGTCCTTTTAACAGATATACTGAAGCGATGTGATTGTGTTTTTTGATAAAACTGGTTCTCAATAGCAAGTATCTATTAAGCTATGTCTTAAGACACAAGCAAGAATACTAGAAAATACAAAGTATATATTTATCTAATTTTATGTTAATTTGTTTATTTTAAACATGACTCTAAAAGCCACACATAAAATATCTCCAATACCATAAAAAAACCTTTCTCACCACTAAGCCATTGAGCATACCAATAACCCTAATTTCATCTTAGAAAGCTTTTTTCCCCCCAAGGACTTTTCTTCTTTCCAAATTATTAAAACACTCTGAGAACCGAAGCTGACTAGACAGGGACCAGCAGCTCTGGCCCATTCTCATCCTTTCCCTCTTCCCAGTTTGTCTTAATCATCTTTCTGTCTACTCCATCTCCATTTTGGGTTTTTTCTATGAGGGACCTCTCCATGCTTTTGTAAATTTGATGTTCTTTTCTGCCTCCAACATTCACAAAGCTTCAGCACTGCCATTCTTGTGAAGCTCGTAAGATACCAAACAACAGTTGTAATATTCAAAATCCTTCCACCACCACAGAGAATTAACTCGATTTTGCACTCATGTCTGCAGCATTACCTGGGTATTTTGTATATGAAATAATCTAACTGAATTAATCTACTGCTGCTTAAAATGTCAATGTTTATGTGAGTTCAGCAAAAAGAACTAGTAAGAATAAAAAGTATTCAACTAATAATATGCCTACTTTAGAATATTTTTATTTATTGGTCTCATAGATACATCTTATGCTGTAGAAACATGTTGCTAGCTTACATTTTCTTCCTTTCTGGCATATGTTGTTTACCAGATAATGATAAATAAATATCTTAAAATAAACTTTGTTATCCCACAAGAACATTTAATGACTAACAGAAGATTTTGCATACATTTAAAAACTACTGCCTTCACACAGGAAAAATCGGTCATTTGTCTCTTGACAGAGAAAACCTCCTTTACTCATTCCTAGAAAGTTGAAAGTTGGAACAATTTAAACAATTGTCTACTTTTCTCTCTTGTTCTTCACATTTTGAAGACACTTTGTGGTCCTGTATGAAAGCTACTTTTTTCAACACAACTGAGTCGTTTTGTATTTCTTATTTCTCAATTTCAATTTCAAGACAAATCGATAATTTTAGAGGAATTAGTTAAAACGATGTAAAAAACAAAAACATGCTAGAATTTATTCTGTCTTTATCAAGCGTCAAAGTACTGCTTGTTTCTCATTCCCATGAGTATTAATATTTACCTCCAAGTAATGCATACTTGCTGAACAAACTAGAAGTTTTAGAAACAAAAGATTCATAATCCAATTGCTCAATCCTCTAAAAATTCTCTAGCACTCTACTTGGTTAATCCGAGAATTATCTTACAGGAAGAAAATACTATTAAAAAAAAAGTAGAAATTAAACAAAAGAATCTCCTCAAAAGGAGGATGTATACAAAATGAAAAATCTGTGTGATATGATTCAAAGATATCACCACGTCAATAAGAAATAACTTTTTAAAAGAAAACAAAACTTAAAAAATAGTAATGAAATGCTATTTATTTTAACTATCAGTAAGAACAAGTTGCTTTTTTTCCCCAAAGGTCAAAGGGTCACCAACCTGCTTGGCAACAAGAGGTTTAGGAGGCACTAGAAAAGTGCAACTATTCTTTCCTTCATGGTTTCAGAGCTGTTTTTTATTGTTAAAAAAATCTTAAGCATACACAGAATATAGTTGTGTACACCCTGTGAAAATCCTTCTCTATGTAAACTTGAAATGCAGGTGGCTAAATAGACTAGCAGTCCAATTGACATTCCCAGTAAGAACAAGCATGAGAAATATTGAATTCTAGATTATTTAAGCATATCTTAGACAAGCAATGCATTTGGAACAGCTCTTGTACAGATGAATAGACAGCTATACTTCCAGTTGCAGTGGAATTCTATGCATGATCTGGGAAGAAATAAGAAATGAAAACATTCAACAGGAACCTCTTTTTCAACTGCAAATAATTGAAATTTTGAAAAGTCCAATTATTCCCAAAAAAAGATTAATACAAAATTCATTTATGTCATTAGTGGCAGTTTTAAATATTTCACAATCAGCATAAGAGGCATAGGGACAACAACAAGTAATATCAATCAAAGTTTTGGACAAAGCATAGTACAATGGGAAGGACTTAGATTGGATGCTAGTGACTGCCTCCCTCTTCACTAATTCTTCATTTTCCCAGGCAATTTAATGTGTGAAGTTACTATATTGCTCTGCAGCCTTTATCCCTGACATGACAGTTAGAGTCTCCCCCACTTGCTGGGAAAAAATGGAACCAAGTGGAACACAAAGAAGAGAGTAATCAAAAGAAAGGCCAAGAGCACGACAAGAAAAACAGGGCACAAGATCCTTGCATGAGATATTGTGAAAACGTACCCTGCTATTTTTGGGAACATTTGAGATTGCATATATTTAGCATCAGCATTTCATGATATTGGTATATTCCTTTCCATCCTCTGCCAAGTATTGATTACACAGAGAAAGAGAAAATTGGAATCTTACAAAATTTTACACACTTGAAATGGAAAAGTCATAAGGCCAAAATCTACTCAAAAGGAGAGCATGGAACTATTGTTCTTTCAGTGGTGGCTTACATTTGTTAGTAATTCAGTTATTTTTCTTCCTAATTCAACCAGCTTCAAAAACAACCCCATTAAAGCTTACAATCTGGTGCACTTAAACCCTTTTCTTACCATCTTAAATACAAATAAAATTCCTGAGGTTGGGAAAATTTAAAGAATCTTTCACATCCAGTGTGAACAGTATATCACCAAGGAGTGTTATGAGACATTCATTAATATGTATATTAAAAAAAAAATTGTGTTTAGATTTTTATATGATAAAAATTCTCACTTATATGATAATTTTTGTTTATTTTTTTTTAATAAGTGGGTGTCACTGTGTTCTCTGAAGAATCTAATGTCCTGGTGAATACTTTTCTCCCTGAAAAACTAGCAAATTAGGGGTAACTTTCAGAATTATATTTCCAGAATTTCACTCTAATTTCTCTCAAGTCCCAGATCAGTAGCTATAATGTATACAGTGTATTACTCTTTAAATCATTCAAGAATACTTGAATAGAAAAATTGAGACTTTGACACACTGCAGCTATTTTGCTTTTCTGTATTTGAGCTGCCAGAATACTGAATACTGGGTTTTCAGTCTGGAGAACTACTACAACATAAGCTTCCCTCATTTTTATTTTGTTTTTACTGAAGAACTTAGTATGTTACAAACAGCTGGGCTACATTGCTGAGACTGAAGCCAGGGACACTGGTACTTTTGAGATGATTTCTGAGTTTGTGAGATGTCACCTGATGTTGGCCTCCCCAGCAGAACACAGAGTCCAAAGAGGGTCACCAAAATGAGGATTGAAGCAGATGAAATTTGGGGATGGGCTGCAAGAAATGCATTTGTTTGGCCTTCAAAGAGAGGGGAAAGGGGGATCTTATTGCTGCCTACAGCTCCTTCAAGTGAGGGTACAGACAGAGTCAAACTCCTCTCAGTTAAACGACGAAAGGCTTAAGAAATTGGAAACTGGGTAATTCCAATTACACGTAAATTACATTTATGAGGTCTGAATGTTTCTCAGGGTTTGTTACTCTTTTTACTGCAAGGGTGTGGCAGGTTGCCCATGTTGTCAATTCTCATAATGTCTTGCTCATTTTGCTTTTATCTTCTACAGAACCTATATGGTGAGCGTTATTAGGATGTCCAGCAAGAAAACACCGTGGATGAATTGTATGGAAACTAGACAGCTTCTTCTGAGAAACATCAAGAGAGTCTGCAGCTAACATACTGCAGGAGGTTATAGTGGTATTATCAACCTTATAGGAAGCAGTTTCCTTCAGATTATCTGAGTTAACACCTCATTTGCTCTGCAAAGATTAAGAAGTATACAATAAGATGTTTTCCAAAGTATTCTAACTCCTGATTCAGAAAGGAAGGTATTTGGTGGAAATGAAAAGGGTGAGTCTCCATTCAGGAACATGAAATACTTTATCAGGTCAAATTCTGTGAAATTTATTAACTACCTTCAAAACAGCTTAATAGTGCTACTGTTCTGGAAGGTTATCAGTCAGTGTTTAAAAGAAGGCTCAGTAATTTAAATTGAAACTGATGCAATTAATGCTGTTACACAATTTTTTAAAAAATATATACATTACAATATGCTCTAATAGATTTCTTTTCTCTTTGTACCTTCACCTACCTCATCGATGAGTTTGGAAGACATAAATCTTTAACATCATGCTCAGTTACTGGGCAATTTCTAGAACAAATGTTCAAAACTAGAACAAATACGGAATTCTGTTTATGACAAATCTTACTGAGGATATACAAATATTTGGTTCCTGGACCTTAGGTTAATCACCTTCACAGACTCACGGAATCCTTAAGGTTGGAAAAGACCTCTAAGATCATGGAGTTTATCTGTAAACCCAACACTGCCAAGTCCACTGCTCAGTCATTTCTCTCAGTGCCACAACTACACATTTTTGAATACCTCCAGTTTATGGTGACTCAATCTCTTCCCCCAGCCACCTGTTCCAAAACTTAAAAAAATTTTCCTCATATCCAATCTAAACTTCCCCTGGTGCCATTCTAGGGCATTTCCTCTTATGCTCTCACTTGTTATTTGGGAAAGAGACTGACACACACCTGGTTACAACCTCCTGGCAGAGAGCTCAATTCCTGTTTGAAAAGCGACACCTTCTATACCTCTCACTTATCAATTCACTCCTTAATTTTCTTGAACAATGATATGCAACCAGTAAAATTCTTACTATACCTCTCTTCTCTAAGTAATGATCAAGGCTAGATGGAAGGCTGGGGTTTGTCTCTCCTCACCAAAGATTCTGGAAAGGCACAGCAGTCTGATCCAGTTACATAAATGCTGTGCTAGAATCCTCCCAACTCTCCCCACGAACTCATTGGTCATTGCGCAAAGCGATTTTAGAGAGATCATGAAGTTTTCAGATTAGGGGTTTGATGGCTTTTTTTTTTTTTTTTTTTTTGTGACAACTTCTGAGGAGATAACTGTAGTATTTATCCTTTCACAATAAAAAAAAAATATGTCACAGATATGATTCGGAATTTGTGGCAATGCTATGGTGTTTATGATTTTTCTTAAATTATCTCCTGAAAAGAGAAACACTTTAAAGAGCAGATCTACTGCACACTAAGAGAAAAACAGTATCTCAGATAAAGATTAGTATCCTAACGGAGTTTTTAACTGCGGTTTTCTTACAATATGTAAGTACACCTGTATTCTAAACTACTGCTTTGCCACTAGAATACTTTCAATGATGCTGCTACTTTTACTACCAAAGTTCCTTTCTGTGGCTGTATACATTTTCAAACACAAAAGATCATGCAGAAAAATGCAGGCTTCTCGTAGCCAAACCTCTTTTTGACCATGCATAGTGATGGAACTAGTTCTGAATGAAAACTCATAAACTGTCAATTAAACAAAGTAACTAAACTACTTTCAGAGTCACCGGCACTTGCATGTTTTGGAACGCAACAGAGTTGAACATAATGTTTTTTTCCACTAAGGTATGACAGAATTTCACTGCCAGGAAGAACTGTACTAGACCAAATTCTTGGGGAATCTGCTAAATCTTCAAAAAGAAATTTTCCTCACCAGTTTGTGTGCAGTGCTGCAGGCAGCAGAATGAAGTGGATTCCATCACAGGCAGACAGAAAAGTGAAGGGCTTCCTATCCCATCCTCTCCTACTGAGGATACATCACAACTATCCCTTCACAATCACAGAGCCCTTCTGTTTTCAAAGCAGCACAACTAGAAAGTTTGTCTTTCTGTTTTTTAGCACTGGCAACTTCAATTAATTACAATTATTTCAGCAGAAATTACATTAAAGCCTCCTATAACCCAATATTTCCCTGTATTTATTGATGCCACGTAAGAAGGCAATCATATTTTTTCACAGTTGCATCACACAGGAAGCTCCATAGTCTTTCTAAAACCCACTATTGTATGACCTCTGTCTTTTTAGGTTGTTTATGAGTCCTTAGCTTACAGCAGGGGTTATAGCTTTTGAGAACATGACCTATTGTATCCTACTGCAGAACTTCATCACAGTTTCAGGTTGTTTGGCTTGTTCAATCCACTAAAACGACCTACCACTCTGAACAGAAAGTCAAAAAGTCACTGCTTTGCTTTGTCTTGAAACTCACATATCTCCACATTTAGAAACCATAAGAATTCAAAACCCATGAACTCCAAAGCTACTATCTCCAGGAAAGTATCTTTCTTTCAGAAAAGACAACAGAAGAAAACTGAACAATAAAAATAGTCACACAAGTCTAGAAACATATGCTAGCAAAACTAGATAATAGCATGACCTTTCTTTTATGCCATCAAACAAAAGGCAAACTTTTAAAAACAAGGCAAATTTTTTTTCCACACATTTTTTTTTTCCACACAAAACTATAAAATGTTTCAAATTGCCTGATATTTAAATATTAAACTCAGGTTTTATAAACTAATAGTTGTAATGCCATGTTGTCTTCAACTCAATTTCAGTGTGTGAAACACATTTCCATAAGGCAATACGAGGATGTTTAAGATATGTTAAATTATTTCGCCAAAGCAAATTATAAACAACAGTTTTATGAAGATATTCCTTAAGTAGCTATGACAGTTCTTACAAAAAAGATATCTGATACAAAAAAGAGCACTGTACAAAAAAAGCATTATCATCAGAATATATGGAAGGAAGAAAATACTTACAGATTTTTTATATCTACCGCTCCTCGGAATGCCTTCCTTGGTATTGCTTGAATCTGATTTTCACTAAGATCACTAAGAAAAAAAAATAAATTAAATGTAAAAATGTTATATATATATATATATATATTTAGTTTTGTGTATAACAAAAAAATTTCAGCCATTATGGTTCAGTCAATATTTCCAATGAAGCATATTTTATTACATTAAGTGATTTGTAATTGAAGTAATAGCAATAATAGTCAAAAAAGATTATCTGTGTCACACATTAGTTCCTTTAGAAAATAGCAACATATATTAAAAAAAAAATTGAAACAGCAGAAAAAGCAGTTTTCACTTTTCAACCATTTTAAATCCCTGTTTGATGGTACGTTCAGCTTTACATAAGAAAGACTGAAATCAAGCAAAAAGAAAAATAGTGAGATATTGAGAAGCAACGATGAAGCTGTGTAACATCTGAGATCAATGATTCTGACTTTTGTTTCAGCTTCAAGCACCATATATTTTAAAAGAAGGAATTACAATACATTCTACAGCAGATATCTAATATTCCTCCCCAAAATCCTTGTATGATCAGCTATACCAGGTTATCTGAAATTATTATCTTTTACAAAAGAGAAATATTATTAAAATACTTTTAAAATTAGTGGGTGTTTTTTTGTTTGTTTGTTTGTTTTCTATATGAATAAACAACCCTTTAACTTTTCTGAAATCCAGACATATTTTTGTCCTTCACGTATCAATATTGTAAATAAAATCTAGAGAACTGAAGATAGTAGCAGAGGAGACAGAGAAAATAAGAAAGAAAATAGCAAAAGTAAACTAGGATCCAGAACTTTCCATTTATGCTTTGCACTATTAAAGATGCAGTGCAATAGAAGATGACCAACACACTGAAGTCTTTATTGCTGTATCTATACCACCTGCAGTTGGGAGGTTTCACCTCAGAGAATAGTTTGCTACCCTGGACCAAATACACCTATCACACATGGTACATGAATGTTTGAAGTCTTGCAAGGGGGCCTATCTACCTTGCTGCATTAAAATGATGAAATCAGACCTTCTTTTGGAAACCTTCCAAGATGCATTTATCTATACATATTATAGGGAACACAATTACATGAAGAAGCTTTCATGAGCATCTGAATAAAAATGTACAAACAAATCAGATGCCGACAGGTGCCTCTACAGAGGGATTTAAAGTCCATTTGCACAGCAGTTTTCTTGTGGTTAACTAGATTTCATTTTGCTAAAACCAATCCAGGATCTTCACTCTAAAAGCACACCAAATACAATCCAGCTCCTAACAAAAGTAAAGTTTCTCTATCTTGATCCTTAGAGAAATATTTAGAGGACCTTTTTCAGAGAGTAGGTTTTAGAGAAACATTGCAAAACTGTGCAGAGAAATAAGAAATCTAGTTCAGAGTAAGTGAACAAGCAAGAATCATTTAGTCGATTAGACATAAAAAGTCATGCTTTTGATATATTCTTTCTCTAAAATGCAATCTAGCATGAGCTCATATTTTCAGTTCTGAGCAATCACTCCTGAATATCCCTTTCAGATTTATGAACTTGCAAAAAATAATTTGAGGACTTTATAAAACCCCATGCTGCCCAAGTTTAACAAAATTTATATCAATGTAATTATTTTGAAAAGAATTCCACATACATTGACAGCAATTTTGTTTTATCCAATTCACTGTTAATTTATGGAAAATCACTTTCTATTTACTAAATCTTTCATAGTTCATGCACCTAATTGCACTGCAATATTCTTGCAAAGTATACTTAAAACTAGACCCAATTTTAGTATTATTAATCGTGTGTGAAAAAAGAGAATTTGTGAGCTGTGATTTAATTTTCAAGCCACCTAAGTAATCTTGAAATGGGATATGACTGCACTGCTCTGACAATAAATTCAGTGGCAATGAATGAAAAAGCAGCCTTCAGCATTTGTTACGGTAACATGATTTAACAGCCTACTTCCTTGGAAAAAATTCCCTTATAAGCATGAAACGCAAATATCTATATTTACACTTCTGTTTAATTGACTAATACATTCTACCTCTATAAAAACTGTGTGTGAGGTGGGTAAGCTAGCAGTAGTGATTTGTATCATGATCAATGATTAGTTTATAACACAGATATATGTATGTATCTATGTAAGCCACTGCCATATTCATAAATATAAACAACAGGAGATAATGGGTAATGGTGCATTACGCTTTTCATGGCATTTGATAGAGAATCATCATTCACCATTTTATATAATTTTAAAAAGTGAAAGATGAGCAATATTGAGGCCAAATGGAAATGATTTTTAAAATCTAATAGAAAATTTCAATGGTCAAAATCTTTGTTTCCGTGGGAAATTCTGGCACAATGCAAGGGCTTGCAGGTGACAGCTACTGTGTCTCACCAGACAATCCACCGAGGCTGTCTGTGAGCACAGGTGTGTCTGTGTGTATGCAAATGCAAAAGACAGCAGACTAACTAATTGCATGCTAGATTTACTGCTGGGTCAGCGCAGTCATCACCACTTCCATGTAGCACAAGCTCAAGCAGACTGAAGTATAGTGTTCCCTGGTAATTTTAGATCATTTCAAATGTAAACTACTTGACTGCAAAGGTTCCCAACCTTGCTGAACAAGGCATTGTTTAAAAGCATACATTTAAACATGGAGAGCTAAGTAAGGTTGGCAAATGTTGTTTTCCAAAAACAATTTTTTGCAATGCATTAGCTGGTTTTAGAAACTTGGACCTGTTTCTGTAACAGAAGCCTAAGTTCATTTCTGTACTGCTAAATTTTACTTTCCATAAAAAATCTGATTTTCCATATAGCAGGAAAAAAATAGTAATTATTTATTCATTGCTTCAAGTTTTCATCTGCTCAGTGTAAAAAAGTTTCCTTACAAAAACCTTTAGAGGCTTAAACAAACATTCAACTTTTTCTTCTTGCATAAATTTCACCTACATTTCACAACTCAGAAGCTGAGTGTGGTCTTTTTTATTGATCTTTGAACCCATTCCACCGCAATTCTTAGACTGCTCAAAAAAAAGGTCACAAGAAGCACAAGGTGCATTGTGACTTTCAAGGGAAATGGGGCAAAAAATCTATTTTGTAGATAAAAACAGCCAATTTTGCACGCCATTACATTACATTGATTTGACTTTGCAACTAATATTCTGCAGTGAAGAAAGGTGCAAAACTCCTTTTTAGCCTGATGGCCATTGTATTGCTGCACTTGTAACTATCATCATCTTCCATTTCAAAAATAGGCAGCCTTTGAATAGAGGCTCTATGATGGCAATTGATCCCACTAAAATGAAAGAATGTCTAAGCATTTCAATTATATTTAAGCCAAGATATAACAAAACATCCTACTTTTATAAGAACAGATCTGTATTTTTTTAAAAGAAGGCATGAACTTCACATTAGAAAGCAGCAATCTGACCAAGATATTTTTATTGGAACAAATTATACTCCATTAATATTACAGCCCAAGACCTTACATTAAAATCTAGAATATCGCTGGAACAGCAGCATTGATTAAAATATACCGCTAGAGTGAAAAAGCCAAGGCTATCTGAGAATTTCTTTCTTATATAGAGCACAATGATCTAGTGAGATGTTTTGACAAATTCATCTTTATGCAGATTCTAGCTGTCGTAGAGGCCTCTTTCAACCAAATTTTCCTTGACTTATTATATAATTCCTAGAGAGATACACATCAAATTATTATGTCTGAAGGGGAGTATCTTAGACATTGACCTTTCAAGAAGATTCCTTAGTGCAACTTTGTGGACTTCATTATGTCATTCAGTGGCGGGCGGAGCACCTTCACTCCTTTCCTCCACTGCTCCTCCTTGCTCCAGCATCACCAGCCCTGTGCTCAGGGCCAGGTGTAACTTCAGGCCCTCTGAATGTGAGATGTTCTCAGGGACAACTCTCAGGTTTGTTTCCTTAAGTTAACAGGTAGTACAGGGGTTAACTAGCAGAGTGGCACCAAAAGCCATCTGGGTGAGTTAGACGGGCAGCAGCTGACAGAGTTTTCAGAGGAGGCACAAATGAGCATTGCTGCTGCTCGAGATGCACAAACTAGCCTGGGTAAAGAGGATTGTTTCAGAAAAGTTTAGGATGTATATATGTCCAACATTCTTCTGATTTGTAATATTCTGGTCACAACCCCATTCTCTCAAATGTAAAAACAGAAAACCAAATCCATATAGCAAATAAAACTGAATCCCACTACAAGTGAAGATAGAGAGTGGAGAATGCACAAAGATTTCTGAATTTTGGCCCAACTACAGCAATGCTTTGAAAAACTTGCATATTATTTTTTTTCTCTCTTTGAAGGTCAGGTGTGTGTTTCTAAATCGAAGACTAAATATGCTGCATCTAAATAATTAATTTTATAATTAACATAAACTATCCAAGTATTCAAACTCATCAATAAAAAACAGAACAACTATAGATTCTCCAAAAATCGTGAGGAAGTAAATTCTGAAATTACCATGCTTATGTAAAATATAATTTATTTTTAAATGAACTGGATAAAAGTAATTTGCATGCAACGGATTCTAATAAGCATATAAACCTCAGCTTTTAAACCAATTTCCAAAGATTAAAGATTTAATTTGGATATTCCGACAAAGCAACTTAACTTGTCTAATTTGAAATGATGCCTAAAAAAACTGTAGATTTCTGCATTTCAAAAACTGATGAACTAGGAAAAAAATCAGTAACAAAAACAACGTCATCAAAAAAAGCCCAAACACCTCTGCCCCACACTTCCTCCCCCAGCTTCATTTTGTGTATGCAGATGTTTTTTCTCCAAGAATACATTGGTAATGATAATGTACTAAGCTTCTGGAAATAGCAGAAGACCTTGCCAAAAACCTTGTTACTACTGAATCCTTCCTAAGAACAGGATGGAAATGGTACTGTTATATTTATCACATTTACTGGTTAGCAGATAGAGGTGTATCAGGGAAAAAACCTCACAGCTTAGAGTCTTGCAAACATTTGAAATTCATACCAATAGAAGATGCTAACCTGTTCTCAGAAAAAAAAAAGACTTGAAGACATATATACAGTATTGCTTTCTTATCTGAAGATAAAACCCTGAGATAACCTGAAATTATTGATTCTGATGGAATGTTTCAGCTCTTAAAAAATGCAAACAGTACTGCATTGCAGTTATTTAATTACTTACCACGTATGGTTCTCAGCTGAATATCCTATAGACCCTTTAAAATGGGTGCTCAATTTTTAATTATATAAATTGAAACATCACATAAAATATCTATATCATAAACTGCTAAGGCTGTATTACAGTTTTGTTGTGTGGCCAAAGTATTGTTCGTTCTGAAACACTAAATCTTTTGAAGATGGCAAACTTGCTTGTAAATTTAATTACTTGTAATTTTATTTTCCTCTATGGTTTAACCTCCCTCTGCATCTGACCAGTGATATCATAAATCTATACTGCCATTCTGTAGTATGCAAAATACTGAGTACTGGGAATGAGTAATGTGCCCGGACTTTTAAAGGAAAAGGCAGAAATACTCAGCCCAACTAAGTACTGAATGCTTGCCAGTTTATTTATGCCAGTTTAAAAAAACATCTCAGAAAGTGCTACTTCATGACTGGCATCCTAATAATTATCTACATATTAGTAACATAAATGAAGCAAGCCTTGCTAAGTCCTTCTCTCTAACTGGAAAGGAACCATTTTTACATTAGGTAACTATATTTTGCATTAAATTCTCCATGCCTGTAAAAGGTGGCAAAGTCTCATAGATAATGAGACTACTGGGTATTCAAAAGATATAAGGAATTATAATTATTTAAATTATGAGACTGAAAATCAAATATATTAATTTGGACTGGGGGATTTCACTTGGAATACAAAGATGGTGAAAAAAACAAACAACGTATTTTAGAATAGGATAGTTCAGTTGAAACAGAATTTCAATTATCACCTAGGCCAATCAGATTATTTTGATGGAACAAGTAATAACTTCCTTCCAGGAACATTAAGTATCAATCAGACATTTACCCCAAAATAGCAAAACCAACCAAACAATAATTTATGAATATCAAATTGTCCTGTCCATTTCAGCTGTTTTTATTATGATTGGCTTTTTCTTCAGTAATGGTCAATGTTCCTAAAATATTTCTGTATTTGAGTACACCTCAAAAAATACAGGTGGGAGGGAGAAGGCATGCACTACCTATTCATTAAGAAGCTCCTTGCAGAAAAAGGCTGTGAAACACGCTATGGTATAGGCTACTAGCTGGATCCTGGACTTCATTAAGATCTCTGTGAGGTATTGCATGATCTGAGATATTTCTCTAGTCACAATCACATTAATGAGGCATATCATCTAAAACCTCAAAGCTATTCCAGAGCAAGAACCAAGAGCTATTATTTATTCCCCTGGCTTTGATCTTCGGGAAAACAAAGTACTCTGCCTCACTGGGAGGCACTGAAAACACCAGTAGTAAAATCTGAGATATGGAAGGTGTGAACATGCTGCAACATGACAGCATAAGACAAGAGAGCCACAGCCCAAGTTCCAAGTGTGTCTTGAAATGTCTCCAGAGAAGTATGGCAAAGGTTATTTCCCGTTATCATGACCACTGGCAGCTGCCTCTCTTTGCAAAAGCTGCCATAGCCGAGGGCTTTCCAATGTAAAGGGGAGAGAATGAAAAGACAAAGTAGATTTTTCATGTTTCATTGGATCTCTGACTTGGATTTCACTTCTTAAATGCCAGTATTCTACTTTCAAAACTTGAGTAAATACATTTTTCTACTCTGTATTAGGTTTCTTGGGCAAACATGGAAAAGTTCTGATCTGTTTTTTTGTTTTTTCTTCTCGTGAGACTTCATTTATCACTATACAACCATACTCCTAAACTGCAAAGTTCCAGCATGACTAGGAATTTAATCTAAGACCTTTTCTGAATGCTACGGAGACATGTTTTGACAACCACAAGTTTTACTGTACTAGGATAAAGTATGTAAGTACAAAAATTATTTTCAAAACTACGTAATGAAAATCAAAGCAAAGTACAAAGTCATCAGATGCTACTGAGCATTGAGGTGTTAATGCAGGAGAAGTATCTTGGAGAGACAGTTCCTTTAAATTAGTAGCTGGTGAATTAAAACCTTTAAATTAAATTAAGTGAACTGGAGCCACTGAAGCCTATTAGGAATTCCATCATGGCAGCAATATATCATACTGTAACATGAACTTACTAAACAAACACAAATGTTTTAATTAAAACACATTTTTTATCCCATGTTCAGCAAATACATTAATATATGCAAACAACTAAGTACCTTTCCCATCAGGCAAGCAAGGCTTAGCCAGTTAATTGTTGGAATACTGACATATGCTTGGCTTTAACTTTATACAGTTACTGTATAACAAGTTACAGTATGGCATCACTTATTCATGAAGATAATCTTATACCCAAATGGCTTGTCATGTCTTTTTAGTAGGTATAGCTTTCTGGCAGATTACAGATCAATTATGATGGAACAAGGAAATGCTTAAAAATAGATACTTTAAAATTCAGTCTAAACTCTTGTTCTGAGAAGGTAAACAAAAGAAACAAAGAAAGAAACAACCAACAACTCTGCTGTAGCACTATTCTTTGACTGTGAAATAAACTAGTTAGCTTCCTATTAATTTCAATGTTTTTTTCTTCTGTTCTTTAGTAAAACAATCATTACAGCTATTTCTCTTAATATTGAAGACACAAAAGGTGCCCAATAATACCAGCAGTAGCTAATAGGTCTCTAAGGCACATATATATCCCCTTATGAAGATAAAACCTACAAACTGTAATTTCAAACATTAGTTCTGTAAATCATTATCACTGCAGCTTCCCATAGGAGGATTAAAATGTATGAGAAAGCTACTCTTAACCTCCTTTTACAGATGGGAAGACCAAGGCAGTACGTATCAGCTGTAGCATGGATCAGTACCATGCTGAGGAGCACAAAACTGATGAGAAAGATTTAGATGACAGAATTTCAGGTTCTCTCTGCATCACTAATTTCCATTTGCCCTAGGGATTCAGATGCTGCATACAGTAGGCACATAACCTATTCTCACGCTAAAGCAGGATCACTCCCTGGGCCATGGTGTGCTACATTGCCCAAGTGAATATTTCACATTTCACAACACAGGGTAATCATCACTGCAACACGGACTGAATGGTTAGTCACCGCAATTCCCATGGTAAGGAATGTTTTTTTTATTTTTTTTCCTAAGAATATTTAGACTGAATTTCCCTGCCTACTTTCATCTTATTTTTTAATGCTAGTACTTTTGATTATATCATTCATGCTTCTTTCATTCTTAATGCATGAGGATTTTAAATGTCATCCATTTATAAATCTGTTATGGAGTCAGAATGTACTTCTTGTTATAACATCAGAATGTATCTTATTATTTTGGCATACTATTATCTGTATTATTTAAGCATTTATTAAAGATGAGAGATCATTTATGTATAAGTATAGAACATATACAGCAAAAGAGAAAAAGTAGTGCACTATATAATAGCAGTACTGGTAGCCTGGTAATCTCCAGAGTTTATCAGTACCATCAACCTTAACATTTAGTATAAATCATACAGAATTTAAACCCTGATAATTAGTGCTGGTGTTTTTTCTTTTATTTGAGAAACAGTCTGACTCTTCCTACCCATGCAATATAATCCACAACTTATTTATAATTTTTAGTATTAGTAATTGATGATTTCTGCAGAATCTAAATAGCACAGAGTACAAGTACTAGGCCTCTTACTTATTAATAGGAATACATTTTGGGTTTTGTCTAAGCCAAAACCTCCAGTCTCAGTCTTGGCAGAAAAGTTAACCCATGGGCTGCAAAATCAATTCCACTCTACAATATCTCCAAAAGTGTACTTAAATCAATTTGTATTCTCTGATACTACTGTAAATAATTGCTTAAGTAGATTCACCATTTCTTCTTCTTTATTGTTCTAGAGTGGCCTAGGGCAAATGCTAATTGTGCAATAAAATAGGATATTAGGACCACACATGTATTTTATTGGAGTCTTAGAAATTATTTTTGAAAAGGAAAGTATTCTTTAATAGTCTGTTCCACTAAATTAATATATAATTCTCTTTTGTTTAGACTACAAAAACCCCAAAACAAAACAGGAAAGGAAATTACATGTTGTAGCTCCTAAAGAGGAAAAGACCACCCACAGTTTCAGAGAGAATTGAAATACTACTTCAAATTTGGTTTCCACATAATCCTTTTCATAGAAAAGCTTGAAGCTCTTAAGAACACCCCTCACCCCTGAAAGAAAAAACCTGACAATTCTTTATCCTTCATGCAGTCTCAAACTGGTCGAGCTGAAGGAAGGCACTGAGTGACATTTTACTGACTGCTGCTTACCATGCATCCCTAATGGCACAATTCTTCCCTAATAGGGCCCAGGACAGCAGCACAGCTGTGATGTGTGAGGGCATCACTGACCCACAGCCCTACTCGCAGACTGCAGAGCGGAAAATGACTTTTACCCATAAGGATGCATACCCTTGTGGTGAGGCTGCACTCAGGGGCTGTGTCCAGATCTGGGCCCTGCATTGAGGAGTTGGTGTCCAAGGGGCAATGGAGGTGCTGAAAAGTCTGGAGCACAAATCTCAGGAAAACCTTTTTGCTCTCTAGCACTGTCTCAAAGGAGGTTGTGGGCAGGTGGGGATCAGTATCTTCTCCTGCACAAGTGACAGAACAGGAGCAAATAGTCTCAAATTGTGCCAGGGGACAGAATCACAGAATCACAGAATGACTAGGTTGGAAGAGACCTTCAAGATCATCAAGTCCAACCCATGCCCTCACATCTCCTCTACACCATGGCACCGAGTGCCACATCCAGTCTTTTCTTAAACACATCCAGGGATGGTGACACCAACGCCTCCCTGGGCAGAGCATTCCAGTATTTATCACTCCTTCTGTGAAAGACTTTTTCCTAATATCCAACCTGTATCTCCCCTGGCACAGCTTGAGACTGTGTCCTCTCGTTCTGTCGGTTGCTGCCTGGGATGTTTAGGTTTGATATGGGTTTCATTCATAGATTTTCTTCTCCTTTGTCTTTAACCAGGTTGGAATTGAAAGAAAAATTTAAAAAAATATATTAAAACCTTAAATCTTTTGTGTAATTTTTTCATACAAGGCCACAAAAGAGTGTTTTTAAGTAGGGAAAGGTGAAGATTCTGCTATTTTCATTTTACTAGTCTCTGATAGGTGATTTGGTGATTAATTTTTAATCAACTATTACATTTGACAGACTTGAAAATGCATTATAAGTTAAGAACTTTAAAAGAATAAAACAAGATTCTGCCAGGTAACTTTCACTTCTTCTGGTACGTTAGACACTCAGCATATGCATGGCTGAAACATCCATTTGGCTTGGCTGGGGATCTGCTCACATTAAGAATAGATGAGATAGCATATTTAATTTTCCAAAAGACCTCTTCAACAGTATCTGAAAAATCTATCACTACTTTCCTCTTTAACAGAACTTCTCTTTTAGAACAAGTTTGCAGCTGTCAACATGTCTTTAATATTTAATATTGTTTCACCTTCTTTGGAATTGAAACTGTAAGCACTTTCAGGAACTGATTGAAAGGTTGTCTAGTACATCGTCTAGTTTCACTACACAGCCTAAAACCCTGTATATTCTCTTCTGAAATATCACTCAGCAAGCTGTGGCAATTTCTGTTTCTTCAAAACAGCAGAGTGGACTCCTGATCCAACCCCATCATGCAGAGCTGCAATTCCAATACAGACAAGTAATAATTGCATCCCTGGACACAGACTTTTTTATGCAGTATAGCTCCAAACTTTTACTCTGATAATAGTCTGAGTAGTTCAAGTGTTTCCTAACAGTAAAACTAACCTTGAACAATTTGTCAAGGGACAGGGAAAAACTTGGAAAGGAAACCAGAAAAGATCTTGCAGACCATTAATGTTGAATAGCACTGTGCTCACTCTTCCTTCATTTGACTTGAATGATGCAATTTGGGGATTGTCTCTTGAGATGGGCTGATTGTTTGATAAGATTTATTGTACCATCTTAGCTTTATACAATATATGTAGGTGCATAATATATATGAAGCACTGATGCTTCAAGCTTTAAGGCTGTTGCTTGCCAGTGCCAAAAAAAGCAAACTAAAACAGTGGAAGAAACCAAATGAAATTATTAAAAGGATTACCATGGATGATTTAAAAAATCTGACAACAGCCAAGCTACAATTATTGCTGCTTATCAAGATGACCAATTCCATATGACTGCTTTTCTGGTCTTTACCCATCTGCTTATACCCATATAGCATTTATTAGACTGTAATATCTTTCACAGAAACTTTTTTTGTTTTACTGTGTGCTGGTCCGTTGGTATTTTCCTTATTTTGTGTAACAAAATACAGTGATTTTTTCTGTGTAACAAAGCACCACTGGGCTTCTGGACCAAAGAACTAGGACTTTAAGCTTTTCTATGAGAAAACTATAAATTTTCAGGACAAGAAATGACAAGAAACGTATGTTCATATTATCCTCCACTTCACTGACAATGAACTACAAAACAGCAATAACAAGCTCAATTATTTGAGTAATGGAATGACTGGATTTTTTTTTTGTTTATTCTATTTCTTTTGTGCTATATATGTGCTTGTTAATACAACTCAATTAAAAGCTCTTAGGAGAAAAAAGAAATTGTGGAGAAACTTCAGGGCAATTTTTGATACATATGTTCAGGTACTCTGGAAGTTAAATTTTCACACTGACCAGGATTAAATTACGGTAATTTCACGAGTGTAAGGCGCACCAGAGTATAAAGCGCACTTCTGGGTGTCGGCAAATTTCCGAATTGTCCATATATAAGGCGCACCGGTGTATAAGGTGCACTTTTTTTGGAAGCAAGGATCCAAGTGCAACAAAGTAACGAATTAGTAATGGAATTGTGTGATCGTGGGGTTTACTGGCTCGGCTCAGGGCTGGGCGGGCTCGGTCCTGCTCAGGGTTGCTGCGGGCTCACACTTCTGGGTTGGCAAATTTCCCAACTTTGTCCATATATAAGGCGCTCTGGGGTATAAGGCACGCTTCTGGGTTCAACCCAAAATTTTAGTCAAAAGTGTGCACCTTATACGCGTGAAATTACTGTACTTTAGTACTCTAGCTTTGCATCCCAGAAGCGTCAAGCCTCAAGTTTCTTCTTTCAGGCTCCAGGTTTTCCTTTCTTCTTGAGCCTGCATTCTCTTTCTGGGATTGCTCCAGCCCCTTCCCCCAAACTTCTGTCACCACAATTTTTTCTCTTTCAGTGCCATACAAAGAATCAGAATTTCAAGAGATATTTTTCTCTAATAAAAGGACCTGAGAATACAGCAGAGGCAGTACAACTGCTCTGTATAAGAAGAAGAATACATCCTAGCTGGATTCAGGGGCTATTTAGTATTTAAAACCCTCTTAAAAATGGTAAAAATATATGTAAGCAATACAGAGAAAATTCACCATTCCAGAATGAATTAATCTTAAAATGAACAACCATAGATAAAAAATCGAGAGAATCAGAGAACTCCCATTCCACATCTCAAGAATGTGAAAAATCCCATTTCTTCTTAATAAACCTGTCTGTATGCTGTTGCCACAATACCAGTATGTAAATTACATTAAAATGTTCTGGGAAAAAATAATCCATGCAGAATTGAATTTAGTATACTTTATAGAAAAGCTTAAATTTTATTGCTACTTCTGCCATATTTATCCCCTTTCGCCCCAAACTTGCAAAAAGGTTCAGCTGCTTGCACTAGAAATAATTTCCATTCAGACATTTTTTTTAAGCTTGAAGTCTACAAAGCTGATTTTCTGTTCCAGAACTGCATTTTTCCACTGACAGCATCAAAAAAGTGGCTGCTCTTAATTGCACTTTAAAACCCATCTTCCCTCTTTTCATACATTTTTTCTCCATCTGTATGTTTTCAAGTCTTTTTTTTCCAAATTGCTAAATTCTTTCCTTTCAACCAATATCCACACTCTCCTAAGTAGCTGATGGAGCTTTGCCTCAAGTAACTATCCAGAAAATTCCACTGAGAAGCCCTAATAATTAGGGTGAGAGTGGCTGTGTGGAGGGTGTGGTGGTTTTTTGTTGTTGTTTGAGGGTGTTTTCATTCAGGAGGATGGGTGTTGAGTTTTGCTGTACCAGGGCACACGAAGCAGTTGGATGGGATGGATGAGAGTTAAGCAATTGCAATCAAATGAGAGCACAGCACATTCAGAATGAGCAAGGGTGACACCAATGTCTCCATTCACAAGACAACACACATTCCTGCAGTGAGCCAGTGAGTCTCTTTTCAGAAAAGAGAGGTCCAGGGGACCACATACACACTGAGAACAGCTATGGTAAGAGGAAAAGAGACTATTAAATTTTAAAAAGCCCAAATCAAAACAAAACAATGAACAATGCATATGCTTCCCTATTGCTTAAGGACTAGTACAGAAATATAAAATGTTTCAATACTTAGATTAACTGCATTTTTTTTTGAAGCATAAATGTTAAAAAGGAATTTAAGAAATAAGTCTAAATACAAGAACACATGGCTTTGTACCTGTATCAATAATACCGACTAAACAGATCAACATCTCAGCACTATGCAGCAAGGCTTTTTGCAGCATTCAGTGAATCCATTTGTACTTCTAGGGAATTCAGGAAGACTTCCACCAGCTCAAAAAACCCAGGACATGCATCTTACAACAGCAGGAGCATCTGTAATCACTCTTTTAATTGAGTATGAACAGATCTCCTCTTGGAACAGGACTGGCTCTGAGCTCTGAGGTGATTGAATTTAAGTGATATTTACACAGATAGCTGAGAAGGTGTGAGAATTTGCTTCATAGGCTCTACTGCACTTGCTATCTGTTGCCATATGGCTAATTTCTTCTCATGCTTATTCTTCTGTTTCATTTCATGTTACAGCACACTCTTTTTACAGACCTGCAGCTTCAAACATCTGTAGCAAAGGTCCCAGAAATTGATTTAGAGGCTGAAACACAAGCATACCCAATCCTGCTCCTACACAAGGCTATATATCTTTGTTGGAAGACTGACACATGGTCCCCATATGCATCAGTGATAACATAAGCCTGCCAGGCACAGATGTACTTATAGCTCCAGAGAGATGCAATCCAATGATGGATAGGAATAACCCAATCATACGAACATTTGTATTTGTAAACCCTACCTAGTGCTACAGACAGTGTGTCTACATTTCACTGCCACGTTTCTTCAAGGATATCAAGATGTTCCTAAGGTATGACAGGCATACGATGAAACTTAATGGTATGTAAGATAGAGAGACTGCTTTCTGAAGCACAACTTCATAGTTTGAAGTTCTAAAAATTAATTGCTCTTCTGGCAAACCCAATGAAAATTAAATTAAATTAGATACTGGAACTTTTTCATTAGAAGGCTCTGGCAAAATAAAGTTAATGGATGGAAAGCTTTCTGCAATTAAAAATGACAGGTGCATTGCTTTCTCTAAGCTTTTAAATCACGTCTGTCAAAAAGCCCACTAAAATGCATTTTTTAAGCTACTTCCAATCTACTCAACTTTTATGAATCAAAATACTGTGGAATTATTGAAGATAAATTACTTAAGTCACAGCTTTATGGCAGTAAAGAGCTAAAATTTCTATAGAGTTATACATCTAACATATTTAGGACAATGTATTAAATCCCCAAGTAACTCTGTCTCCTGTTCCCATTCATTTCATTTTTCAGCATGATTTCCTGCTTCAATTCCTAACCAGTGCACAAGAAATACACAACCTGATTTGCCTAATTTAAAAACAAGTTTATAGTAAATTCAGGCTACTCAAGTTAATTATCTACTCCATGTGTTTAAGGTGATTTAGCAGAGAGATGGTTAACAGTATTTGTGCTTTTGAAGAAACTTTATCTTCAAAGTGTCTTGGAAAGAGGCAGCAAAGTTGGAGGTCAGGTTTTGCTGTGCTTCTTAAAAGTGAAACTATTTTCAATGCACATGTGTTACAACAGTGGGAGGAATATTGCACATCTTCCCCCCGCCCTTCAGACATACCTGAGCCAATCCTCTACCTCTCATTCCTCACTGACAAAAGACAGGGAGTAATTAAGCCCAAACCCCAAAAATCTCTAACTCAAACTCCAAACTCTCTAATGATTATTTCCAGGTTTTTGGTGTATTTTTTTTTGTTTATTTTGTTTTGGGGATTATTTTAGTTGTGGGGGTTTTTTTGTTGTTGTTATTTTGTGTTTTCATTTTGGTTTTGCTTGCTCTTTTACTATTGGGGTTTTTTTTTGGGTCTTTTTTTTTGGGGGTGCCGGGGTTTATCAACAACCAATCCTAATTTTCATAGGTTAGGAATGAAGTTTATTTAGGAAATGGTTCTCATCCCTACTAATTGTGAAAATAAACTAAAGCATTACTCTTCAAAGATCCTAATTAGCAGCTAAATGTAAAGCTGTTACACATTTTAAGATGACCTGTGACAATATGAATTGTATAAGCTATGGCACAGCACCTTCAAAGACACAGGATGGAAAATTACACTAGCTCAATTGTACATAGTCCTTATGAACAACAAACATACAAATAATCTCATCCCAATTCAGGAGAGGACTGAAGCACGTACAATTTAATATGTGCACTTAAATCCCATTAAATTCCTTGTAACTACTCACAAGTTTAGAGTCAAGTATGTGAAGAAATAAATCTTTCAATCACAGACTACTTACAGAAAATCAGCAGTGAACACACTTAAATCATAGGCTTCCCTAATTTAAGCATATATGAAAAAAGACAAAATTCTCTTCTCGATGGGGAAACAGAACAAGAAAAATAAGGAAACTGGTTTTTGTAATCCATCTATAAATTTTCATCACACCCCATAACAAATTATTGTGACACCAAAGCCATTATTTCAGACAACTGGACCATGTGCAAGTCCTTAATATAATTATTTTTCATATTTAACAAAACTCAGGGGTTTGGTGCTGCTTTTTGGGTTTTCTTTGAGGAATGCGGGTGAATCTTGCCAAGTTCTCAGTTAACCTTGTAAAAAAAAATAAAAATTTTGAAAGTGCAAAGTCTCACATACTTCTCCCTATCACTCCTTATGAGTTCAAGGGATTTCACTCAGAGATAGAAATCTCTTCCAGTGGCCAGGGAGATGAAGGCTTTGGGGTGGAAGGTCAGTATTTCAGGAAGACTGACCATTCAACATAATACTATACTTCAAAATTATGTGTCAGGTCTGCATCCCTGTAGAATAACACAGGAACTGTGCTATCGAGAACAGCATTCTGAGGAGGAATAAAAACAGTTAACATATACACTGGAAGAGTATATATATTGCTGGAAAAGTAAACACAGATAAGGATTCATCCCTGACTTGCAACTAAGTCTGAGAGCTGAACTGCAGTGCTACTGAGTGCTTCACATATGTAAACTAAAAATACACCAAAACCATCAAAGGAGCCAAGGTGTCATGAGGATATGTCTACAAACATTTGCTCCAAACAGGGAAAAAATATTTAAATATTTTCCCTTAGTATCAATTTTAACTAGACCGTGGGTGAGAATGAAAGGTCTGCAATCTGTGAAAACGAAAAGATCAAATTCAGCATTCAGTAGGGATACAGAATATCTAATTAAGCCCTGGATCTGTAGCTTTTTTTTTTTTTTTTCCAGTTTTTCTTCTCTTTTGCCCTCTGTTAACTATCTTCTCATCCATATCTATAAATAATGAAAATAAGCCAAAGTTTCCTCATTGGTATGTTTCACATAAATATCTGACTGGAAAATATGTCCAGAACTTCTTTGATGAACTGTATTAATTGAACAGTTTAAATAAACATAAAAGATCATATAGAAATATGGACTTGAAAAAAGATATTAGATAACCCTATTGTAAACAAAACTTAAAATAGTGGTACCTTAAGGAATAGGACTTACCAGATACAAAGCCAGCATTCAAAACACAAAATGAAATCTGTGTGTTGGTCATATTGATTTTATTCAAGTGTGAAGTCTTAGCTTAAAAATAAATGTTCTGATGAACTTCAGGATATGCATTTTACTCTCCCACATTTTTTTTTCCTTTCCTTCAACCTAGCTGAAATTTCATTATACATACTTACTATTTATAATACTGATTAACACCTATATTTTAAAAAGATAAGGAAGAAGAGTCTTATATCGACTTCTGCATACCTATACAACTTTCTGCTTGTTGGATTTTTTTTTGTTTTGGTTCTACTTTTTAAATTAAGAACACATCACTTCCAGTGGGAAATTACCCTCTACTATGAAAACGAATGTATGTATGGTACAACACCTGTCCTGAAGAACCAGAAAACACCTCACAGAGCCTGTTTTCCACACTATTTTTAATATGCATAATTTCCTTTTCCATACTTACAATAATAACCAACACAAAATAGAGATTCCCAGTTGAGGCAGAGTGACATGTTAGCTTGCAGTTGTGAACAAAGAAACAGAAAAAGCATTTGAACAACAAAAGAAACTGGCTTGTTTTTTGGTTTTTTTTTTTAACAAAATCAGGATAAACCTCTGTGTAAATGTGCTTAACAATGAAAATCACAATAGCCAGGATTACAGTATAAGGATTTCATATTACTGCCAGGTAAGTACATGTCTAACAGTGAATGTCTTTGTCTTCCTTACATTTATGAACAGATAAAGATTATAGTAATAAAGCCCCATGCTGAAATAAAACTGAGACTAATCTCAAGATTAGGAATTTAATCTCCATTAGAAATAAGATATAGGTATTTAAAATGAATAGGAGGTCAATTTGCTACAAGCAACATGACATTCTGTATTGTTCTGTACTGCATATGCAGTGCATATTCCTGCACCACAGCTGAAGTATGTTAAAACTTACAAGCTGACACAAAAAGCAATAGCTTGAAAGAAGAGTTTCATTAAAAGAAACCTAATGTGTCAGCAGCCATCTTCAACTTGAATTTTGGTCATACAGTTCCCTGGTATTTTTTGCTTTGCTTTTCTAACTAGTTCCCCTATGGATTAACCTCTTCTCACCTCTGGTTGTATATACACTGCAAGATAGAGCTGCTGGACAGTTCATTAGAGAAGCTCCTGCTGTTTCTTCCACTGGAGAGGAGGCACCTCTAAGTTATCATACACAGGCAGGCCCAAGTCGACATGTCTTCTAACAACTTCTGGCAGCTTTGATCACGCTGGTGGTTCATACAAGTTTCACAGGGGAAAAAAAAAAAAAAAAGGGCAGGAACTTTGAGGCATTTCCTGCTACTCCTTTGGAAACCAAATACCATCACTTAGTGATTCATGCACCATTCTAGTATCACCGGGTGGGGGCAGTGGGGGACTGGATGTGGGGGCTTTTTCTGTCTGGCACATCTTAAAACTAGAAAAAAAATATATTTAAATGCAATGCTTAAATGTACTGCTAGAAAATTTATGTTTTAGATAATTCCCAGATAGATGTTCAAACACAACACTAAATCTAAATTAATTTTTTTGATTCAATATTTCAGTTGCCTGTTTCTGAGATGTTATCCACCTCAAGGTTTACAAGAAGCTTTGCTTTTACAGTCTCAGCCTTGTAAACTGCTAGAGGCTGCTTCACTTTCTAGAGTTGCTCTATGTGGCATGGTGGCAAAGAACATTAAGGTGCACTTTAGCACTTTTAACAGGCTCCTTCGTATCCAGCAACACTTCCCACTGCTCAGTTCAGCCTCTTTCCTTGACACCTCTGGTGGCCAAGCCAAAAAAGTCAACAGTCTGCAGCAATGAATGAATCCTGCAGGATCCTTTCATAATGGTGCAGCTGACTGAAGCCCCGTTTGAGAGGCCTTACCTCATTTCCCACACATTTTGTGACCCATTTTGTCCGCCTCTTCTCAGAGGGGTTTTGCCTGTTATATTGTGGGCTAAGCAGTAAACTAATTATCTTGTTCGAATCCCTTTGCAACGCCTCTAATCCTATTAGTTATAAGAATGTGTGAATACCGATTGCACAACTTAAAACAGGGAGAAACAGAAAAAGAGACAGAGGCAGAGGGAAAAAGCCAAAAGGCAGGATCTGGGAAGATCTGCTAGCCACTTCAGCTTTTCAAGACTTGTCAGGACGCTCAAGACTCCCGTCCATCACAAGACAGGACAATTTGTAAGGTCCATATTTTCATTTTCTGTCAGTCTTTCGTGTCTGCCCCAGAAGTGCCTCTATTATCCGAGGCAGCTCCGAGTCTTTTGCTCACAGCAGAACTTGCTGACCCTTGACTCCAGTTAACAGTTACATTTTCTCTCTTTCACCTTTCATAATGAACATTTTAATGAAGGGGATGACAATATTACAATGTGTCAAAGAAGCCATATGAAGTACCGGAAATGAATGAATGTTAGTGCAGGCATCCATAGGCCCTGTGAGCCCCACTTCTTTTCTTCAAAGAAGCCTCACAAGTCTCATTAAAGGGCCCTGTCGCCCTCTCCCTCAGCTGAAGATACCCGAGCAGTTGCCTCCTGCAGTCCAGCACTGAGTGAACTTTAATCACTTTTCCTATTTTGTTCACACTGGGGAAGGAGCCAGACTTCAGTGAAAAGCCTGCAGTCACAGTTGATGTTAAAGAGCATGAAATTTATCTGACTTCCATAAAAGATGAGCTCTGCCCTTCCATTCCTGCTTTTGCTAAGCTGGCTGCTCCGGGGACAGCCATTCTCTGCTCCAAAAACAAATATTTGCTTTTAGCGTGGATGGATGCTGCTGCCTAGGAGCGCCTTTTCCCTTGCTTTTTCAACGGTACACTTAGTTGTTTCCACCTACAAAGAAGACTTGTGGTCTTGGGAAAGAAATTTAACTTTATCATTTAGACATGCTGTTTTGCAAATGAAGGTTTTAAAAATGCAAACAGTTCCTGTTTTACATGAGTAATAAGCTCTGGCTAACTGGTTACCATAGAAGCAAATCCACCAGAATTCTGAGAGTAGGAGATTTACCTTTATTTTTTTGACCCTCCTTCCCTGCAGAAATGCCTATATCAGTGCAAACTTAACTCTTAGGATAAAATACAAAGTTTATTTTCTCACATACCATACTTGGAGATTTGAGACATCATTTATCTGGTGAAAATTATAATAAATTGTATTATTACATAGCATTTCATCATTTGGCTGTAAAATCTTGCTATTTGGATTTGGCTCTACAATTCCATTATTAATGCTTGCTTTCCTCACAATGACAAATCAATGACACATTTTTTGTACATATCTCACAGTGCACATCTTCTCTAAGGATCACTGCTATATAAATAGGTGTTTTCAAAACAACTGACTGTATAACTTTAGAAATGTGTATTTCAGAAGTAGTAACATTTCTGTGCCATTTAATTACTCACATATTTCAAATCCTGTAGCGAAATGGAATTCAGAGAACCCAGCAACAATTCCAGAAGCAATTTATCTCCAAAACATTTTATGTATATAAAAAACCTGAAAAGCTGTAACAAAATGCATCAATAAGCATGATAAAAAAAACAATTGAGCTAAAAAGGAATGAAAAGTGGTACTGATCCACTGACCATCCACTCTGCATGCCATAATCCCCAACTGATACTGACAACTGCAATGACAAGGGCTAAATTGGAGCCATAAGTGGGAGTAATGATAGACTGCCACTTCAGTATGTCAGCAATTGCCTGATTAAAATTAATACCACACAAACATTCTCCTGTAAAGCAGAGAACGAGCAAAAGGAAAAAAGTGCTTATTTAACTGTGACACCTCCTGAAAATGTACCTCAGTGGGCGGGATGTGCTGCCAGTGCCCAGCAGAGGTGAGCTGGCCCTCAGCAGGAGCCAGGTGCACAGGGGAGGCTTTTCTTGCTGTACTTTTAGCTGTGACCACCTAGGGGCACTCAGTGTCCTACATATCCATTGCAAATCTCAGCTTTTGATCCAGCCCCATTCCGGTGTAGAGCACAAAACATATTTCCTGTCAAGCATCCTGCCTTACGTTCAACTTGAAGAACAATTATGAGTATTGTTTATTAATACTTTATTACTGGCAGATAACCAGCCAGACAGCCTTGTTCCCTCTAAATGATTCTAAAGAGCTTTTTTTCATAAAGGTTTTAATATACCATGAAGATTTTCAATCAATAGGCAAAAACATACAGACCATATCTTTTGAGAAAGCAATTTCAGATTTTAAGGCTGGACTTCCTCCAAACTGCCAAGAAACTTCCAAACTGTCTAAAAGCTGTCTAGAGGGAGTTCACTTGGTTATGATTCACAACCACTTTGAAAAGGACATGGCAAAATGGACAGCAATATAAAACTGAGAAAGCACCACGAGGTCAAGAGAACTGCAACTTTTCCTTCTTCACATACATTCTTCCTTTCTACATTATATTTCTTATATACAAAATGTAAATGTAAATATAACTGTAGTCCTTTATTTTGGGATTCTCTGAATTCTTTTTTTAAAAAATGGTATCATTAGTCTTCCAAATTTTCATTAAAAAAACCCTAAAGATTTTCAGTGTAGCAATCAGCAAAATCAGCAAAGTTTTAGATTGAAGCAAATGGTTAGTTTAGGCTAAACTGCAGCAACCTACTAGCCAATCCTATCTGATATTTTATGGTCAAGTTTTATAGCATGAAAATTCTGAGTTTATGCCACATTTTTTTCCGTTCAAACAGGGTTCACTTAACAAGCAGAATGCAGACCTGCTGCTTTCCCTTGTGGCCAACTTCACTTGTTCAAAGTCTTTGAGAATTTTGGAACACGGCAATAGCTCTTAAAAGAACTTTGGCCTGCAGCTGTTATTAACTAGCTTTGGACGTATGGACCTCCGTTGACAAGCACCTCATGTAGAGAGGTTAAAAAATTGCTACCATATGCTTTCAGCTTCTTTAACCTACAATGTAAAGTCTCAAAAGAAAAAAAAAAAAAAAACAACAAAACCAAACCCCTTTCAGTACTTTAAAAATACAAATCAATTTACACATAAGCCAACACTTCTATCTTCTACTGCCTTACAGTTATGAAATATATATGTCATTTTTAAAAGGGTACTGCAGTGTTCCAAAAGGCAAGAGCTGATTTCAATGAAAAGAACAATTGGTTATAGGTACAAAGATCTCAACAGGCTTTATTGCTGCACACAAATTAAAAGCCAACACATACTTAAAACCAGTATTAAAAAACAATAAAAATTTGTGTCATGAGAAAATTTCTACTGCACAGAAAAGCATTCTCTCCTCAATGAAAGCTAAAGCTAGCACTGTTTATTACACCTTTACTTTAGCCTCATGTGCGTACACCTTACATTAGATTTCATTTCTGTGATCCAGCTCAGATCTGAAGGTGGAGCTGTATGCTCAACTCCTTTTTCCTGTTTTCCAGACAGACTCACTGGTTTACAGAAAGGCATTAATTCTCTGGACAAGAAGAGGGTCATCATGAGACCACAGAACTTTTCTCATTGAAGGAAGAAAGGTACAAGTACTTTCAGTACCAGTACTGGAATGGATGTACAGTATTTTTAACCTTGCTGGAATAAACACCCCAGAAAAGTTAATTGCTGAACTCTTACATCTCTGTTCCATAGATTTCCAATTCATTCTCTGGAAACACCTTAAGAGTGTAGTGAAGAGGTTAGTGAGCCTCATTTCAGCATACATCACATCTGGGTTTTAAGATTTCAGATTCTAGAAGTACAGATTTCCTTATTTACTGGAGGATCCTCATGGAGTATCAACAGAAGTTTATCTTTTAATTTTAATTTATCAGGGAGTTAAAATGCCTGATCAGACTGCTAGACAAAAGAAATATTAGCATGTAATCAATCACCTTATATACAAGACATTTTTGCCATTTGTGGGGTAGCCAAATATCCCAAGCAGTAATCAACCATCAATCAGAAGTATGCTCAAAAATGCAAGCTACTGCTCTAGGAGATGACAAGAAAAGCCAAGGAGACTTACTTTCTCTTCTACCACAATAAGCTTTAACTTCATGTATTTAAATCCAGGTCAGTTTTCTCAAAATCCAGGAATATTCCATGTGCCAGATATATTTTTTAGTCAGATAACAGAATACTCACTGGGAATAATACTAAAACTGCCAAGAATTATGTCCAGACAAATGGGCAGGAAACTATAGATCTAGAAGCAATCACTAAAGAAAGATTTTCTGTCTATCATGAGTACTTACAGAATTTCATTATCATGTTGCCTAAATACTATACATATTTAATACTGTTATAGCAAAATAAAATTCGTCCTGCAAAGTACATAAAAACAGTATATTAATTTCACTTTAAGATGGGGGAAAAAAGGGATCGGGAATAGCAGAGGGAGTCACCTCACCCATCATCAGCCAGATAGAAACCAGATAATATAGTCTTAATTGTCTACAGAAAGATGAAGACACCTTTAGAAGAAGAGTATCTCTATCTCTGTCTCCACATTTGAGAATACAAGAAGTTTTCAAAGGCAGCTTGGACTTAGCACCTCAGTTTTAGGGAAGGTAAGCTGGAAATCCACCCAGACTGCCCCTGGCACGCTGCCTAGTCAAGGTCAGAGAGCAGTCCATGTCAGCTGTGAACTGAACTGATGTCTCCTAAATACCAGCATGGTTCCCCAAGTATTTGTACATTAGGATATGCATTCTCTAATAAAGCTGGTTTATCCAGGATTTCTCTGAGTAGTGGAAACAATCCAGCACTCTGTTCTCTAGCCAAACTGGAGCATCTAGTAGAACATCTCCTGAGCCCCACAGTCTGCTCTAAGTATGACAGACAGCCTGTATTGTAAACCTTGCAACTGCTTAAAGCTTGAGTCAGCTACCCCAAAATCGCACTGCCTCTAAGAGATTTAATTAACAACTTTTAAATGCCAACAAGCGCTATATATTTTTATGCTAATTACAAGAAACACAACCTGTCTATTTCCCAAGAGGTACTGGAATGTCATCCCAGAGACTTTTGATACTATTTACCACTCAGACCTGCTCTTCAGCCACCAGGAGAGCTAATCTTTTCATTTAAATTATTAGCTGGATCAACAGTTAGCACTTAAACATGCAAATCTGCTTACCACTTCAGGCTCAAAAGCCTTAGTTGAATTCCACCCATATAAAAAAAAAATCAGAAATTGCTAAGACTTAGAAATACAATGCTTTTGAACAGCCACATAAACTTCCTCTTAAAACAAACTTAAAAAAGAAAATCTGTTATATATTACTAATATTACAGCATTTGTCAATTTATGCACATATTGCCTTCTAACAAAATTGCACTAAAATATTAAGGTGGGGCAGGGAGGGATGGAGTGTGTGCATGAAGTTGATTTTTTGTGCTTGTTAAGCTGTGAAGCTTTTCTTAATTTGGTTTTTGGACAAATTCTTAGACCATGACTTCCAGGATTACACAGCTTCACCACACAGGCACCCCTAAGGGAGCGATCCCCATTCTCCACGAACAGCACAAAGACAAAACACAGGGGGTTGATGGAGGGGCTCCATCTCTGCAGACATTCCCTGGCACACAGCCAGCAGCCTGACAGCCTCAGCCCAGGAAAGTGCTGGGGATGCTCCCCAAAGTCAGCTTCCCCAGCCCAGGAAGCCTACCAGAGCAGGGCAGCCGTGGGAACCTCCACTTTCCCACCAAAAAAAGTCAAACACTTAAGTTTGAATTTTTTCAATTTGGAAAAATATTTAGGGTGGACCTCCAGAAGTGATAAAAAACGTCAAGGCTATGTTTTGTCACTGTGAAATATGAATATGAAATATTCCCAATATGAATATGAAATGCAGGAAGATCCATTAGAGCACAAGCCCACTTACAGAATAACGCTCTATTTCTAAAACACTTCACCTATTTTGGCTCTATGCACCATCTGATCATTCAAAAACTAAACCCACAAGATCAAGACAGAAAAAGATAAATTTTCAAAAATGTATCAACATGTATAGGCGACTTACAGAAAAAACAGGTACTTTTCAAATCTTTCAATAAATCTCATCTAATTCTCCAACAGCAGCATCAGCTAGCTAAAGCAACCAATTGAAATTTATCTTACCTTCCCACACTGATTAAGGCAGTAAAAATAGGATGAATATCCTGACTGGCATTCCTCCTCATATACTCTGAGAACTTAGCCAGTAGTAGATGGCATAAACCATCTCCTTTTATATTTCTTAAACACATCATCAGTATTAAAAGTTTAGTACGTTGGAATGGGGACCTTTTAAGTAAAGAAAAAGAAAATAAAATAATAACAATAAAATAAAAGTTCCTTTCTAGACCACTGCCTTTATATGCTTTTCTGTGTGAGACTATTGAGTAACTCACAATTATCTTACTCTAAAAAGTTGTCAGCAGTAAGGTCCTTACAATTTATTCAGTATAATAATTTAAGTATTTTAATTAAGCTTGATAAAAATAGGCCTCAATTCTTTATTAATTTTGCCATTGTTAAGAAGAGTAAGAGTGTTACAGAAGAGCAAAATATCTTGACTAGATTAATAATATTTTTATATTTTACCTAAACAGGATTTAACTCTGTAATGGAAGTTTCAGTGATAAAAACACACTAGATCTTAAAGCTACTTGCAGGTGTGAAGCTAAGAATTTGATAATTACAGCAAACATCAAATTCAAGATGTACTAAGCAAATAATTAACTTGTTTACAGAACAGACCTTTTCATTGCAATGTGCAATACAAAATATTTCCTATTATGGTAAAATGGATATTTTAACAGTAGCAGAGCTAAATATAGGAGAATATTGTGATTTAGGAGGAAAATTTGTTTTACCTGAATTTAATAAAGTCACGATGGTTTAGATACAGCTGTTTTATCAGTGAAAGCCACAAGAAGTTGAAGTTTGGTTATTTGCAAGTTTAATTAATTTAGTGAACTCATTCTATTACCTTAAAATGTGGTATTCTTTCCAGAAGCAAGTTACTTTCTATGAAGTAGTTTTATGTATATCTACTAGCTCTCATAATCTGGTTGACAAATCACCAGCTCCTGAAAGGAACCAGTCCTGATGTGCACGTTTAAAAAATTTAACAAAAAAAAAAATGTTCCCAGAACAACAGGATTGCCAAAACAGGGAAACTTTTGTGATCTTATACATTCCCATTCGGGTCTTGCAGTACTAGTACCATTTCTAATGGACACCTGACAAATATTTTAATTCATGTATGATTTAGCATCAGTACAAATTTGCCAATATGAGCAATTCTTGAATGAGAAAACACAGTTCTTTAAAGAACAGGCATTCTTTAATGGATTATTCCTCTGTGTTGCTTCCTGGGTTTAGATTTAATCAGGGCAACTATTACAGCAGGCACCTCCATTCCTGGGGGATGCCAATTCCATCTCATGCAGCTGAACACCAGGCAGGCTTGGACTATTTATCTGGATGTCAATAGCATTGTACAGTGTCATACAACTGACTAAGCAAAGATTGAAAATCTGCTATTCAACAATCATGTCTTCATGGTCACTTGCACATGTATTATGTTTCATGCAACAGATATTATAACAATTGTGCAAATATACTTTATGGGTAGCCAAGCACTTTTTAGAGTAAATGCAGCCCAATTACCTCTTCCAACAAGCAATAGGAAGTTATTTCATAGAGAGGTGATGAGTAAATATCATTAAGAAAATTTATGATGGGGTTTTTTTTTTAATTATTGTTTTCGTATGTATAAATTCTTTTGTTACTTACTGCATGTTAGCAATCAACTTTTCAGGATCCTAGTATGAAAGCTCTTTGGAGATTTCAGCAGTACTGCAAGGCATAATTATCCCTTGTATCTGCACAATGTTAAACTAATTGCCCTCACATTTCACATGCAACATCAGAGCCACATGATGGTTTAAACTGAGCTCTGCCTTGTGAGCCAGCCCATCAGGCTGGCAATAGAGTGCAAACATTTTGCTCCTTGCAGCTTGCTTTCACAGCTCCATCCTGAAGTACACCGACTATTTATAAGGGAGAAGGAAAAAGAAAAGACCAACCAGAGTCATGTTAGCACCTTTAACAACTGTCAAGGATATTCTGCTTCATAAGAAAGCAAGTCTAATTTTGACACATATGTCCACAGTTATTTCTAAAGAAAAATGACAGAATTTTTAAGGAAGTGATCTTTCTGAAGTTATCAGAGCAATATAAATGAAAAAAAAAAGCATAAATAACAGTAGCCAAACTCCAAATTCTGAATTTATCCTTTTAACACATTTCTTTGACTGCCAGAAGCTTTGATGGGATACCAATAGCAAAACACTAAAAGCAATTTCTTCTGGATTCTGATAAGTCATCTGTCCAGAATCTGAAAAGCAAAGCAATGACAAGTTTTGAAATGAGAGCAATTACGTGTCATATATGCCATGAGGGCACGTGCAAGTTCTATAAAAACAGCAAAAGAAATAGGAAACTACACCAAGGGGAATTTCAGATCACTTCACATAAATTTTTGCCTGTGGCAGATTTGATATACTACATTACTGAATCACAAGATGCTCATCAGGTTTTCTTATTCCTGTCTGCAATAGAATAAAGCTAATCTATTTATCATTTTTATTTTCCAAATCTTTTGAAAAAATACACAACCTGAACAACTGGAGAGCTAAATGAAAGACTGAAAATCAATATTTTTTCTTTCTGTACCAGCATTCTCCAACAAAGAGAACAGAATCAGAAACATTCTTTTAGATTACTTTAATTATAACCTTTTCACATGCAGGGACCTAGAGAAAAACTGCAATCAGTACAAGTTCTCACCTTTCGGTCTGCTCAGTTACAACCCTGTCTCCCACATAATTCGACCCAAGTGTATTCCTGCTAAAACATTTTAAACTTCAAATTTAGTCCAGTGTGAAGCAGCAGCCAGCCTAGCAAGTACTGTCCTGAAGGATTCAATTTGTAATAAATTAAATACATTTTAAGTAAGTAAATACAGTTAAGTAAGTTAAGTAAGTTAAGTGATATTAAGGAAAAAAACCCTAAAATTAAGTTAGGCTTGAGGTATGATAGTGATTCCAAGGATATCATATAAAGAGGAAAAGTTTTTGAAATATTAAATAAAAGTAGTTTCTAAACATGAATATCAAACTCTTTAAACATCTGCAATCTAGCAAACTATGGAACACTTCAGCTGCTGGTCTCTCAGCTCCATGCTAATTTAAATTTAGTTTCTAGGAAATGATACATTATTCAAAAATTCCAAGGAAATATATTCTAGATGACTGTGATAGGTTTATCTACTTCAAAAGTTTAGGAAATGCTGAAATTCACTCTACAACTGCAATCTGTTTTAAAGAACACTAAGAAACACAGAGGTTTTTAAGTTGCAGTTGAAGGTAAAGAAGAAGGAATAAGATGAATCTGTATCTCTGAAAAAGGAATTTTCACACTCAGGAATTTAATTAATTAATTAATGACACTGTGAAGTGGAAGATGGTGAACATCAGTCACACCAGAATTTTTCATCATAGAATTTTGTGTTTGATTTCTAGAAACAAGGCACCATTTTACTGAACAATTTTTAAAAATCTACCAAAACCAACCAAAAGCTCCACTGCATGTAAAGCCTTTGTCAATCAGCCTAATTACTTATGCAAGACCCTTATTTAGTTAAAATAGAATATCTTATGCCAGTATACAGATTTGTTTAATATTGGCTGAACTGTTTTCCATAGTTTCATAAAAATTGGCTCGGAAGCACACTAAAAATACATATTTCAAATCAATACAAGATAGTCCACCACCTCTAACAATTAACGTGATGCAGCGCCCAGAATTAAATAATATTTTCAAAGGATTTAAGTGTTTAGTAACTTGTATAAAGTCTCAAATAGGGGAGATCCCCTGCCTCTCACAGGCTGTAGAAAGGGCTGAATAAAAACTTTGGAAGGAAAAGCAGAAGAAATGAAGGACAGCACCTTTTTGGCACGTATTATTAATGAAAGCCTGCATCTACACTGCAAAATTTGGAAGCAGATCTGTCTTACAGTCTTTGTGTCTATAGTAATTCTAGTGTTTAAAATCTCTTCTGCCTGGGAAATTATCTTAAATGGAAACCATCTAACCCACAAGCCACCATACAACACTTGAAAGCACTGAGCATCTAAATCAGAATCATACGACCTCTTGGTGTTGAACTGAAACCAAGGTGTGCTTCAATCTGGCTCCTCAAAATGGTAAAGAGATGAGACAAATATTGACCAGCTCAAAGAATCTGGGAAAAAACACTGAAAAAATGATGCTTATGCGTCAACACACGACCATAGGTAAAATGCTTACATGTGTAATATGCTTTCACATATTTGCATCAACTAAAAAAGAGACCTGTGCAAACCATAGCTCTTACTAGATGCTGATGCCTCATCAGCAAAACTTGGGAGTTATTCAAAACATTAGGACTTCAGATGACTACCACTGTCACAATAAAACTTTGAGGAACAATCCAACGCCAGTCTTTCATGCAGATGTTATCAAAGATAATGATTTCGCCCAAACACCATTTCAGCAGAGCATTAGGCCACCACTGACATTTTCTCCAGGAAGACAAAGGTTACTCAGAGGAGGCAAGTATACCACATTTCACCACTATTTTCTCCTTGATGCCTAGATTACATCTCCTGGAAGTGCCTGACTAAAAATAAAATCAAGTTTCCTATATTTGTTTAGAGGAATCTAAAGGGAAAGCATGGGAAACAAATTAATAAATAAATTTGTCCAAGGGAGAGAGGCATAGACATATATTGAAACAGCTGCTGAGAGACTGCTGTGGACCACAAAACACACAGAAAGGAGGCTTTGAACAGGGTTGTGGTTTCTAAGCTCCTGGGAACTTCTCAGGCAAGAGATGGAAAATAACAGGACCACAGATACCAGGCTTTCAGAAGGAACAGCTCTTTGGAGGATGCTCGCAAGCCCTCAGTACTCTCTTCAGAAGGCTGAAGATCTTATAAATTGGAGAAAGTGTTGTAAAATTCATGTTGTTCCCGAAAAGTAGCGACAACTTCAAACTTTGCCATGCCATTGAGACTTCCTTTCTCCTTTTTCCAAGGATGAATGAAGAGAAGGAAAACTTGGGAAAGCACTTGCGTTGTCCCCTTGTAAAACTGTCCATGGAAATCACTTCAGCAGAGCTGGCCCTCCAAGCTGTTGGAATGCCTCCTCGTATATCAAAGTAGGAATGAAAGGAGGTAGCAAGAAACTCTCTAACAAATTCCTACTCAGTCAAACCATGCATTTCTATACTAAACTACACAACATCTTTTAGCATAATTTTTTTCCTTTTACAAAGAGCCGTCCCTAAAAATAACTGTGAGATTTTTAACATCTTTTCCTGGCCATTATTAACAGCCTTCACAGTTATTCTCCAAAAATAATATTCCACATGGATTTATTTAACTATTTAAAAATCAAAGTTTTAATTCAGAAGGAGAATAGTCATCAGATCCTACCTTAAATAAAATTTGAAAATTTCATGCCAGTGCAGAATGGAAATGAGTATTAATTTCCCCACGGAAAATACTTAACACACATAAGACAGTTAATGGAAACAGAACTGTGCTAATGTATTTTACATTTTGAATACACATACATATGTTATTACTTCACACTTACATCATGTCCCTTATCTGATAATCCTCAAATGTGTTTAAAACATTAATGACTTTATCCTCTCAGAAGCTCTGCTATGTTGGAAACATGTTCCTGTTTAATTCATTCCCCTTGTGTGCGCTCTCTGGGCACACAATGCTACATTGTACCTGTTTGGACAGTGCCTATCAATACCATGGAGAAACCATCATTAGCAAGTTCACAATAATTAAGAAGTCACCCTGGAACACTGAAATTTTGCAGTGTGGAGACACCTAGAAATTATTTATATTTAAAACCATACCATATTCCTGTTTCTATCTGCTTCATAACTTTACATCAGAGCTGTTTCTACTGCGTTACACACTGGATAAATCTATCATGAAAAGAACAAGTTCACTCTTTCAGAGAATTTACATCTGAATTTAAAGCAAAAAGACTAGGGAAGAGAAAAAAAGACAACACATAATGTGATTGTAAAGCCACAGTCTACCGGTATCTATAATTACAGCTATTACGACACTGGCAAGTTCTCTTCTACCCTGCTTGCAAAGATCACTTATGTGTGAAAGCCACTTAACTTGACCCAAATGACTGACTAACAAAGAGGATCTTAACAGGATAGTAAAACCCACACTTTTTGACAGATAAAAAACCATGCCTTTGAATGATATTTTTTAATTATGGTCTATATAACTGAGGTTTATAGATACTAGAAAAAGATTTTAAATATTAAAGACTTTTCTTTAAAATTGATATTATTCCTCAGAGGATATCTATGTTAGTAGAAGATACTGGAAAAACTGGATTTGATAAACAAATAATCGTATTTTTTTAAAAAACCTGAACACCAGAAATTAAAACACCAACTAGAGAGAATTCATGCTCTTCTTAGACTGAAGAAAACTGTGATTGATAGAATTTGAAGAAAATTTGATATATGATACACATACTGGTGCACTTAGAAATGAGCTCTCCCCTCCACAATCTCCATGCTTTGAGATTTAAATAAATAAAAAATCACTTTAAGGATGCTATTTACAGTTCTTTTCTACAGGTTAAGATACAATTCCCACCTCAGTAGACAGCCTTAGTGAAACATTTAATGAATTAGTTCTGGAAACAGATTTCCAAGCAGCTGTAAAGACCTCAGTCCTCCAGTTGTCTGGGGAAAAAAAGTCACACATGATTTTATTTCACATTGTATTTGAAGTTGTTTTGTACAATATGTTCCCATCTTTATTTCTACCAATGTATATGCCAAAAGAAGATAAACAGCTCTCTTATCATCCTCCCAAATGTCAGTCTCCAGGAGGTTATCTTACATCTGACTCTCAGTGTTCCTCTTGGAAACTGGACATAAATGATTACCAGCAGTGCTTGGAAAGCTTTGGTCGAGCAGCAGCTCTGGTCAGGCTTTGTAACATAAACCTTCATCCTTCATGTCCAGAGTCAGAGTGTTCATCACCTGAATCCAGATGCCAAAAACTTGAAGGCTGAGAATCTGAGTGGATTGGACTGAGTATTGCTGTGCCTTCAAAGAACAGGAAGGAGTTTTACGCCAAGTATTCACTTTATTGCCAGTCCCTGGAAGCTTCAGCAGAGCTATTTCTCTGGCTCAGAAAACTTATATGGCTTATACACCTACATGAATTAACTGGAATAGTGCTCATTAGGCCATTAAGATTTGTAATAGGCACAAGAGTATTTACTGGAAATAAAGAATATCATATCCATTTTATTAAAGACTAGGTAAAAACACCCAGGCTGTATATTTATTTGTGCTTCTGTATCAATTACTGCTTTGGAAGAAAGAGACCTGTGCTTTGGATTTCAAAATTTCTTTCTCATTTCCTAGTCTAGAAATAATTTTGTAGCCTACCTGTACCAATTCCAGTATTACATAATTTGAAAGGTTTTTAAACCAGATTATATTCCTGTTTCTATAAGATCCATCAGTTTCTAGGACACAAACTAAGGCACTGCACTTCTCAAACTGTCATGATTCAATGAGATTCCAAAGGTCCTTCCTTGCTGAGGCACTCAATTTGTAATTATTGTGATTTACGGTAGGGAACAGCATTGTTATAAGATCAGAAGAGGCAACACTTGTATTGTCGTAAAATGAATAAGTGATATCACAAGACAAAGAAGCGACTTGTCAAAACCCCAAAACAAAACAACACAGAAACTCAATATTCAAGAATCATGATTCTGCACTGTAAGATAGATTTGAAGTTCAATACAATTGTATGACACCCAATAGCCCATACCACGAACGGTTCACAGGCTGTGAATCTGTGAATCATTATGGTAAGTTTGTTTCATATGACAGGACATAGGCTCTCTAAGTTAATGACAAAGAATAAAGACTGAAGTGCTGAACTTGTTGACCACAGAATTAGAATTGTAAGCAACTACATTACGTAGTCATGCAGGATTTTTTGTTATAAATGCAAATGCATCTGTATGCTTGTATTCAGCATGTCACAGCAACTGCATACATTTACAATAGCTCAAAGATATTTTGCTCAAAAATCTCACAAAAATGCACTTGTAAATTTACAGTTCTTATTCTAAAAAAATTTCAGATCTAACCAGACGGATTGTACTTAAAAAATTGTTTTACTCAAATGAATATTTTACAGTCTTTACTAAGTCAATCTTCAGCCATTAATCCATTTGTTACAATTCTCTTCAAACTTATTCTTGTTTTAAAGTGATAGATAACAATTGATGCAATCCATAAAACAGGTTACCTACAAACAGAGTTGCAAGGAGAGGGTTTACTAAAGCCTCTGCAAATGACCACAAATTGAATATGCTAGGAATAATGAAAAAATGTTTGCAAAATCAATTTCTGTGGAAAACGAGTTAAAGAATCCTCCTCTCAATGAGTTTAATCAGAAACCAGGATTTGTTTCTCTACAGAAAATACTATGACTGCATCTGCAATCTTTAGAATGCTATTTAATGTACACACATGAGATGCTTAAGTGTGGGGCAGAATGAGAGAGTAATACAAAGATAATGATTTTTTTTCATTCTATAGCTTGTCAATTTTATCCTGGAGAGGAATTACCAAACAAAGTTATAACAAATGCAGAATCTATACATTCTGAAGATAATGGAAAATATCCATTTTAGAATGAATATGGGTTTCTAGAAGTCATGTACAGAAAGAGAGGATCTTTGGAAATACTAATGACCTAAGTGTCTTGTGAGACCTACACAGAATATAGTTTTGACATAATGTAAACATATTTCACCCTAGAATTTGTTATTTTAAATTAGTTTCAGCAAAGAGAAGTTCTCACCTGACAATGAAATTAGTTAGATGACCTAACACATTCTCCAATGCTGTTTTCTATTACTTTAGCTTACAGAAATAGAATTATTGGGTCACAAAGGAACATTCAGAGGTCTCTACTCCAACTCTGCTCCAACCAGGGATCAGGTGGTTCAGGACCACATCCAGTTAGATCTTGGAACACCTCCAAGGAAAGACATCTCATAATCAATATGGATTTGTTTCAGCCTTTCTTCAAGGTAAATTTTTGCCCTCACTTATGTAATCAGAATTAGATATATTTGTCTTCTTTATTCCCACTTGTTTTAGTAAGGTGTGCAGCTCTGAGGAGAAGGGCTCTGTCTTCTCTGCATCCCTCAATCACGACATTGCACACAGCAACAAGGTTCTGCCTCCAGCTGCTCTTCTCTGCGCAGAACAGCCCCAGATCCCTGTGCCTCCTGTGCCCCAGCCTCCACTGCAGTGTGATCTTTTTCTAATGAGGAGCCCAAACCTGATCACAGTTACCAAATTACTTGAGAATACACATTCAAAAAGAGTACTGCCTGAAAGAAAGCTTTAAATCACGCTCTAAAAGAAGAAAGAATTAAAATAGAAGATTTTTTAAAATCTGTATCTTCTCTCTGATTGTATTTTCACAGTTAATAATTTCAAAGATTCAAAATTAATATAAATAAATATAAAATACTGGTTAGAATTTTTGAATGAAGTATTATGAGTTGTTGTAAAAAAATACAATTCCAAACAATACTACAGATGGTAATATGCCAGCAGAATTTTAATAGATCCCAATTAGACATCTTTTAGGCACTAGATAAGCGAGACATCAAGATGACTATAAGATATTATGAAAGTCAAATAGAATCTCTATGGTGATCACTTCAAAGGCCAGTTTCCTGCATCCATAAAATTAAGTTTAAATTATGTGTTGCATGGATCTTTTGTATGTGGTCCTGTTACCATGAACAACCAAATTCCATTACAGATCTATGAGCAATTGTTTTCCATCTTTCATGACAGTAAGAAAAATTCTTGTTAGATAGACTTTCATTTTTCTTTTGATCTTACAATATTAACACTGATAGACATTAAAGGTTGGCTGGAAAGGACTGATAGAGCATTTCTATGAACTTTTATTTCAACTCAGACTTAGGACAAAAGCTTTAATCCTGGTAAATAGAAAATTTCTCTCGATGCAATTTGGTATTTTGTCAAGGAACAAAAATTGCAGAATCATGTCTGCTTTGAATTATTCTACACTTTTTTTTGCTTACTATATCTAGTTTCATGACTGTGATGAATTAACTTCAAAGCAAATAATGAAAGCAACACATTTGAAATGTCTTTTCCTTGGAAGTCAGCTTATATATTAACAGAAAATAAATTAGAATTCTAAAATTACAAATTACTTATTACCAATTACAAATTACTATCATCTCATTAAAAGAACAAAGTAATGCTCAAGCCTCATTATTTGAACATTTTGGGATTTGTTTTTAACCTGTTTCCTCTCATCATGGATCAACTTAAATGGAAATAATTTCTCAGAACTATCTATAGTCATGAAACTAGACAGAAAAACTGAATGCATGTGGGACTTATAAGGCCCTTCAACTCATTCCTGCTCTTCCTTAAGATTCTCCTCTAGAAAATTAAGACTGACCTTTGCCAACATTATATGAATTTACACCAAGAATTTTCAGCAAGAATTGTCAGATTGTGCACATTTTAAGATGTCTTTTACCCCAAATGATGCATTCCTCCCATGCACCTGGAACTTAACCAAGATTTAACTTTCAAGGTCATTATAGTTTCTCACTTCAGTTACACCAGACAAGGATAAATCAAAAGCATTTTGCTCCTTCTCCTTTCAGTGGTGACTGACAGTGGATTAAAACATTTCCTGTTTGCAGTGATTTCAATGTACAATTCTCAGAGCTACATAAAATGGTTGTACAATGATGAATTTAACCTACAGCAGATGATGCAGACCTCGGAACAGTAAAACATTCAAATTCATGCTAATTTTGACATTCTGCAAGTGTGTCATCAAATGATACCTTACAGATAGATGTTCAAATTTTCAAAATATTTTTTGAGTGTCTTAATCCTGTAAGCATTTAAATGCATGAACTCAACAGGACTTCTATTACTGAATTCAATAGAACCAAGATTTCATCCTCTGATTCACAGCACCTATGCTGGATTAATCACAGCAGCTAATTTTAGGCTCCTACACATAACCTTGCAAGAATACCACACTCATTAATATTTATTCATGCAAGTTTTTCTACAAAATTTTTCAAATATTTTTTAATAGCAAGAGAAAAAAAATCCACTCTCTTGCATTCTCATTCTTTTGCTGTTATACTTTCAGTCACAGAAACTGTCTTCACCAATACTTTTTTGTCTAGATTTCTGCTGGTGTTACAGGACATGATTTAACAAACTTCTATTACAGGAAATAATGAGAAAGACAATTTACAACATCTCTTTTGAAACATCATTTAAACATTCCAATCCCTATGTTTTTGAAAACTGGTCTTAACAAAAAATCATAAGTATATATTGCTCTTCCTTTCCCCTCACCCATCATTTTCTTTTAAAAACTAATGGAGTAGCTCGCCTTTCCAGTCCAACAAGCTCTTTTCATCAAACCATGCTGACTATCTCTTCCTCCCTTTTTTTTAATCCCCACAATAAAATTCATGCCTTGCAGAACTGTATTTCCTGACACACTCAGCTTAGTAAATCTTAAAATTCATGTGCTTCTTTTACAAAGGTGATTTTCACTCTTTCCAATGACTGCTGTTAAGTGTCTAATTCAAGACTGGCAAAAATTTTCTTTCCTGAAATTTAGTAAGCTTATGATGTTAGTATTCTTTTAGCCAACTCTGTGGAATGCCAGTTTTCAGCTACTGGATCCACGTTTTTCTATTCTCACATTCTCAAGTTTTAGTAGTATGCAGAACTAAAAATTAACTTTTAACAGTCGTGGATCATCTCACCAAGTTTATTTATGCTTAAATCAACCTGTCAGTGGATGACATAATGGAACTTTTTGTACTTTTATGTATATATCATTTGAATTATAAAGCTATTAATTTTGACACGGGCTCTTCTTGGGCCAACATTTGTGGTAATCTCACTTGGTTTATCTGGTGGATTTTCCATTCAAGATGCAACTTCCCTTATTCCACCTACTCTTTCATGTCCCCTCAAGCATCTGCATGCAGCTCTTGTTCTCTAGCCAATACCATTTTGAAGGCAAATTCTTCTCTACTAATGCAACCATCTGGCCCCTTCCTTTACCCTCTACATATGTATGTGCACCTTAAACTTCCACTCTACTCATTTGTCAAAACCCACATGAACTTCCTATAATCTTCTTTCCAAACCTGTCTCTACATCCAGCTGCAGGATAAATTAATTGTCACTGTTTATGTATGTTTCAGGAAGGAAGTAAGCAGTAAGCAATCCTTTGAAAATCTGCATACAAGAATCTTATTTTCATCCATTTACAGCTGAACAACTGAAAAGAAATTCCTAAAATGCATTGGTAGTATTTCACTTTCTTGTATACACAATGGTCATACTCTTGTGATTTCACAGTCCTGTCATCTACAGAAGTAGATGCCCATAAATAAAGAATAGTAAAAAAATTGATTTTTAATTTTTTCTTTTATAATTGAAATAGGCCCATTTTATCCTCAAGTTAATTAGCTTTCCTATTTAAAAGGAAACACCATGTTTTATTATAATGAAAAGATTATTACTTGGATAAAATATCAAACCAAATAGAGTTGTAGAAGTGTTGTAAATAATTTCCCTAAAAATTACATTGGATATATTTTTCTTGGATACAGCCAAAAGCTTAAATGGACATTAAATTAACATTCTCTGAAGAGTTATACAAATGTTAAAATTTCTTTCAACTCCTGTGGGAAGCAAGAAAATAAGTACTGTTATTTCTATTTTATGGCTAAAGAAACACAGACAGAAGTTAAGTGACTTGCCCATAGCAATGCCGTGAATCAATGTCAGTGCCAGGACGAAAATTTATGAGTTCCTTTTTCCTACCAAGAATGCTAAGACACACACTGCTCTTTAAAATATATACTACTTAATATTTATTACTACAAAAATATGCAGTGTGCACCTGGAATTGGATTAGTACAAATATGAGTTAAAGTTTACAGTCCTTTGCTATTAGGTAAGTTGGTAGACGGATAAAAATACACATTTAGCTACCTCATTACAGCTTTACAATAACACATTTTAGGCCAAGTCAATATTCTGCTGATCATCTGCCTTCCCTTAAAGCTCCTCCCCACTGAGCTGAATAACATTCAGTAACAATCACTGGCATTTGAAAATTGCTGCACTGGGTGGTCGTCATTCCCAATGCAGATATCCATATACATGCATTTCAAATAGCTAACTTCTCCTTAGATCAATATTTCTATTTATAAATAATGTTAGGGTTTTTTTCATGTGAACCCAGTAGTATCTGGAGACCAAAACTGAAAGGAAAGCAGAATTCCCAGTAGCACTTCACAAAGGCTCAGCAAGAAAGGAACTCAGGTAGACAAAAGTAAAAAAATGAAGAGGAAGCAAAGCAAATTTAAGTTGTTCATTACAGAAGTCTCAAAGATGGTCAGGAATTCAACCCTCCGTCTATTGCTGTTATGGTTGTTTAATGAACAGCTTTGCCCCTCATCTGACTTGCATGCTTCTCCCCTGAAGGTCCAGGTACCAAATTTTCCTTTCAAACCCAGGATGACCCTCTCCACAGGGTGGCATGGAACAGTTCAAAATACAGTTTTCTTTGTCAAAGCTGAGCCTGGATAATTCTCCAGTGCTGGTCCAAAGTCTATATACAACAGTCTATATTAACATATGTATAACAAAAATTAGGCAGGAAAAATAACTTTATCAACAACCAAAAAAAAGCAAATCCGGGCAAAGGAAACAACAAAATTCTATCAGCACAGAAAGCTGTAGCATGGTTTACTATATCTAAAATTAAATATACTTCAATGCATTATGCTCGGAATATTTCCCTCAAAGACAATTTTTTAAAACAAATTAACCTCCAACACAGAATTATTCCACATAATAACTGGTACTTAATGTTGTATGAAAATGTAATTTGGAGTTTAAATTAAATCTTGTTAAAATGCTTATCTGAGATATTTACCCAATCAGCATGAAACAACAGTTAATCAGTGAAACAGTGATAGCAGTGTTGTGTAAGTACAGAATCACCTACCAAAACTAAAGAAAGTACAAGACAAAACAATCTGTGAGTGCTACCTATTTTGGTATGAACAATTTAAATATCTGTGGGAACTTCATCTTGCTACAGGGGATATGACATGTGATATGCAATGTATTCCCCCAGACAGCCAACACGGATTTTCTCAGTACTGAATAGTTGTGAGACTGAACAGAAGGAAAACAGGAGTTGTTAAAGGGACGCTGAAGAAAGAGACAGCAAAGAAATGTGTTCAGTTCAAGTCAAAACATGCAAGAAAGTCACAACAAAGCCTCAAATAAAGAAGAGCACAAGCACTGCATCACAAATTTCTTTCCTACAATTTAAAAGTACTGAAAAAACATTTGAGCAGTTTTGCCTGGCCATGCTATTCTGCATGAATTTAGGAATATTTTCTTCTTAAGCTCTATGCCTTACTGAAAACTCTAAGCAGTGACAGCAATAAAATCTATTTGTACTTACAACAATGCCACTTAAACCAAAAGCTGCTGCTAGTTTAGCTAAACACAGATTTAAGCTCCCTTTGCCTTCATATCTCTCTCCTGCAGTTCTAAACCTACTCTTCTTCAACCCTGCTATAAATCAATAAACAGCAACTTTAATATAAAGAAATAAATATTCAACAATAAGTTTTCTAAGAAATTATGACCTCATTATATTTATGTTAATAATGTCACAGATACTTTAATTTTACTTGTCTATAAACACTCAAAATGCCTAAATCTTAAGCAGTTAGGTGCTAATGCAAAACAATAGCACATCTTTGTGGCTTGATATATGAGGTTTGACTGAACACTTACATTGTACAAGAAACCCCTATACAAAACAGAAAATGAGCATTGCCCAGCCTGATGTGAGGCTTCTTCTGAGTGACCAAAGCCTTCCAATAGAGCCAATGATAGTGCCCCAAGCAAAAAAAACCTATCACATTGAAGAAACATTGCATCTAAATGGAGAAAATACGCTTGTGGTAGAGTTATTAAGAACAGTCTCCAAAGACTGTTCATCATAAACCTCAAAAGTATTGAAACTTAGCAATAAGGTTGCTTCGTTATATATAGCCTGATCATAACGTTATTCACTTACATTGGCCTGTAAAACAAGAGGAAGGAAAGGTTCAATGAAGCACTGTACAAATGGCTATGTAACATTTTAAAAGTCCTCTCAGACACACTACCCCTCACACAATTATAAATTAAAAAAAAAAAAAAATACATCATACCTTTATTTTAGCACAAATGTAATCCTGTTTTATAGATGAGTTGGAGAGCAATAAAATTACATTTAAAATGCCTTACAAAAAAGAAGTTTTAATTTTAATATGTATTTATACACATCATAAAAGATCCTCTTCCTTTGACTTCCCTTTATCAAACCATCAGCATACCAACCCTTTACAGCACAGGTTAAAAAACCTCCCCAAATTAAATACCTGAAACAACAAAAGAGTTTTACCATAAATGACATTGATCTTATAGGAAAAGATAACTATCACAGAAGGCTCTGCAAGTATCCCACAAACATCAACAATTAATTCATTTCACAGTACTTTCTGAATAAAGTTTTTAATCTCATTATGAGATGCTTCAAATTTAATTGCTTCATATTTTTCATTATTATTCCTGTTATAAGATAAAAAACTATTTGGCAGCCTGCCTGCTCTGATCAAAGTATCTGATTTAAGAGAGGAAAAAAAATGAAAATTGAGCATTAAATACTTTGGCAATGAAAATTTCTGTGTGCACAAACATACTGGATTTCTTAATAGCATTAATGTCTGTTCTTATACAATAGCAAGTATTTGCCTTTACTTTTCCTTTGTAATTTCTTTAAGTACCTCTTATCCTGGCACTTGAAAATTACTGGCATAAATTAAAACACAATTTCACACAGATTTCTTCCAAGCAGTAGAAAGAGACAGTTTGGGAAATTTCATCACATGTGCAGAGATTTCTTGCAGTTTACAACATGTTTACTTTGCAGCTCTATATTCCAGCCATGCTGAATGCAGCATACAAATTATCAAAGAAGAAGATGTGTCTGTGGCTACAGGGAACTGTAGAAGTCATGTACAAAACTTCTATCAGAAAGAGTGTTCTACTGCTAGCCCATTTCTCAGTCTCATCTAGGATCTTCCAGCATTTGGAGCCAGAATTATCAGGAATACAAACAATAATTGGGACAGAAACACAGACAACATAATGCTAAGGAACACAATGTCTTTCCTAACTTTCACCAAGAGCAGTCATGCCCCTGAGTATCCATCACCAAGGATAATTAACTATGTTTCAAACACATTCAAATGTGCCACAGTTTACCCACAGACTGAGCCTCAGGATCTGCAGATCCCAAAGGAGTATTCTGGATTGCTAATCTATTTGCCTAAAAAGTGAAATCATTTGTTTAATTTATCCACACCCTGGAGATAATGATTTTTTTAATGAAACTGATAAATAACTTGATGCAGGCAAAAAAATCTTGCACCACATGTTAAAAATGGTGTGCCTATATAGGTGTATTTTATATATATATTTAAATATATATGTAAACAGACGCGCAAACACACACACACATTCTCCTTCTCCACAAAAATTCTAGCTTACCAACCTTCCCCAAATAAAAAAAGGTTTCACCGATATAAATGCATTCTCAGACTATGGTTTACTTGCTTAGTAAGTTCCTGGACATTTATGTTCAACTTTCCTAAAATTAAAATCTTAAAAGTCTCTCAATGACTTTATCAATCAAAAGACTTACTTAGTCTTGAAGCTGCATTGAAGGGGATGAGAACAAGATACCAGTTTGTAAGAGTGAAAACCTCCACTATTAATTAAAACATTGAAGTGAATTTTCTCATACAAGAGATCCAATGGTTTCCGTAAGATATTAATAGAGAATCATTTTTCTATACAAATGGAATATAATTCTTCTATATGTGTAATTTCTACAGCACTGATTCCTCATGTGAAAGTCAAAGAATTTTCATATTATATGTAATTCCCATACAAATAGAAAAAAATTATAGGAACATTTTTGTAATCTAAAACACAATTAGTAGTCCCCATATAGTTCTATGTAACTCAGACAGAAAAGACATTTTGATCAATTAGGTTCTTCAGAGATTAATCTCATTTGAAAAGGTTTCTCTGTGTGTTGCATTCATGGATCTTTGCAAATACCACAATTTGGAATGAAAATCTGTTTAGCTAAAAGGTTCAAATATAGAGGAGTTGGTGTTAACACTAACAGAAACCTACCCCACCACAATGTTGGTGGATCATTTGAAATTCAACAGCAGACGTGTCTTAGGAATAAATAAGAGGAAAAAAAACGAAACCAAACACCATAGATCACAGCCACCACTAAATTCTAATCTTGTCTTCTGCTCTACATGCAGTTTTCCAGCATTTTCAACCAAAGAAATTTTTCAAATATATTCCTTTGAAGTATCTGAATTTGTATGCATGAAATCCAGGGATCCAAGAGGAAGAGAATGAACAAGAAACCCACAGAATGGCTACCTACAAATTTCTGAACATTGTTCTCCTTAAGCTGTAACAGCCAAATAAGTACATTTTCTTTAGAGCTATGGCCAATAAGCATGGCAAAATAATGCTGTCTTCTAGAAGCTAATCTGTTATCTTTATTCTTTGCCTTTGAAAAAAGGTGTCTTCTGTCTTCTCCAGGAATATCAAAAAATACAATCCTTTCAGAGACAGAGATGAGACCATCCTACCCCTGCCATCCCTTTTGGTCTCCCAGACCAATACCACTGCACTTCCCCATTTCCTGTCCCCCTCTTGTCCTGCTCCTTCCCTCAGCACATCACCATTACGCTCATGGACAGGTAAGTTAAGTGGATGCCTTTTAGTATTTTCTGTGCATGTTTACATCTAACACTCAGAAATTATGTGTAAAGATTCTTAAAAAAACACAAAATAGAATAAATGGAAAATAAAGGGAAACTAGAGCAGTTTTCTGTGTTTTGTATGTTTTCTGAGCAAAATGAAAGCATTATTTCAGTTTTGATTTCAACATCACACTACCAAAGACCGAACTCAGGTACCAGAACAAACAAAATTCAGATGTTTACCATTAACTTTTAACTGATGGCTCTGCCCTTTTTCATGATGGCAAAACCTTCCCTCATTGAGTTGCAGGGAATATCTTGGTTTCTATACCAGTCTCAGTCCCATAACCTCTAAAAATCAACACAGAAGTAAAAATTGTATAACATCATACTTTTCCTTTGCTTAGAAGGAAACCTTTCCTTCCATAAGCTTAGAAATATGAACTTGTGTAAAACAAAATTAGATTACTCCCTGTGATTTTTTTTACTATGAATACAGATTTGTAAATCATTGATATGGCCTCTCTGATGAAATCTTTCCTTGCCTTTAACTTCCTGGAATAAACCTACAGCCACTGCTATTTGAAATTTGTTATTATTACTTCAGAATGTTAAATTTAGTATCTGAAATCAGAGAATGTTTATGCTGAAAAAACTGCCTCCACACTAAGCAGCTTTCTGCAGTATTATTTCTCTTACGCCTTCTGCTTTGAAACTTATTATTCTGAGAAGACTTGTCAGCATTAAACTTTAGAAAAGGAGAATTTATTCAATTGTTTCTTTAAAAGAATCCCAAGAATTTTTCCTTTGAGTCAACAAAATCATTCTTTTTCATGTGTACACAAAAGTGAACTCAAAAAGTCTGGTGAAAAATAAGTCTAAAATGCTGCAAGGATAAAAATTTAAACACTTAATTTCAGCATATTTTGATGGAATATAGCTCAGGGACAAAAAAAAAAAAAAGAGATGTATAAATGTGTGTGTCTTGTTAAGAAAAAAATAAAAAAAGAGGCAGCCTTAATAATAATATTATGATGGTGTCTTATGATGGCAGAGCCCAGCAAACTCTTAAGGTTTGCCTCTTTTCACAGATAAGCACAAACTCCTCCGAGCAAATAGCATTAATTACTGTTACTAATTAAGTCTAGACAAGCTAGATCTCTTCCCCTGGGATGTTTTCTCCAAACCTTTAATACCTGCAGACGTCAGCCTGGGTGTTATCCCAAGTGCAGCACTCCAGGCTCGCCGGAGGTTTGTGCTAACTTTGCACCTGCGCAGGGCCCCCGGCTCGAGAGGGTCCGTGGGATCAAGCGCTCCTGCCACTGGGTCACTCAGCTGTATCAAAATCACAGCAGACTCCCTCCTAACAAAGTCTCTTTTTTGTTGTTAATTAAGACAGTACCAAAAAAATAAAGTTACTTATTCAGTCATGAGGGCTGAATGCTCCCAGTAGGTAGTCTTTTCACAATTCAATTTCCCTGATGGGACTCGAAGAGGAAATGAAACAAGAAATTGTGCTCCTGATGATCTAAGCAGAAGCTGCAATTCCACGGGGAGTCCTGCTAGGTCAATTAGTTCATCAGGCTAACAGAGTGCCAATCCAGAAACCAGTGTCCCACCAACAAAGGTTTGAAAAAGTGAAGTTCGAGGCCCAGTTGTAAGGCAGTATCCAGTAGATATTATTGTTAGGCTTGGCAAAAGCACAAATATTGAGTATAAAACCAGGGCAGCAGCACTTAATAGCCATGGGGATATGCCTGTTCTGCCAGATTCATTCTTTTGAATGCAGCAGACGGAGCCCACCTTTGCAAGATCTCTAATGAACACTCCTGAACAAAAGAAGTTCATCTCAACAAAATGTTTCCTTCTTAAATTAGTTATTGAAGAGGTAAGTACCTTTAAGCAAGCCTTTCTCTGAAAAGTCAAAGTGCAGTGCTGCACCTGTTGTTTTCTTCTTTTAAAGCGTTTTGATATTCTGTAAACTGAAGTATTATTTCATGTTCTATTCTTATTGCATAATAACATTTCACAAATCTGTTGGAAAAATAATTAACAGGAAAATTTTCTTACTATACCATCCAATAACGTTGTAAAGCAACTGACAGCATTTAAATATTTTTAAAGCCCCACTTCAAGCAAATATATCAACCTGTGCCAAGTTTTTACCCTTTATATTTTGAATAAGAACTTGATACTTCAATGGTAATTTTATAAATTGCAAGCACTATTTCTGTTCCAAAAGAATATGCTTCAAAAGAAAAGATGGTCTAACAGACTGTGCAAACTCCCAACTTTCACCTATAGCCCTGTGAATGTCCCCAAAATATCCAAGCACCCATTTTGTTGCTGTAACATATCAGATCTGAACTACAGAACTCATTTTTACCAGCCTTGGATCAGGACTCTGGGATTAACAACTCTTCTCAGTTTGGGAACAGAAAGGACTATAAATTCCAGGCAGCTGTACTCCTTCCATCTGCTTATACTGCTGCAATATAGTTGTCTTACTTGAACAGGTCAAACATGAGGCAGCTAAATCTGAAAATTGTCATCAATCCTGTTATGTTTATAAATAATTATTGCATTTTCTGCTGCAAAGCCACTCTAGATAGTCCAAGTTTTTGCAAAAACAAAACAAAAAAATTTTTTTTTTTCCTTTACTGGTCACAGCTGTAAACAAAGCAGCATAAAGAAAAGCACATTATTTGGTTCTAGTTTACTTTATTGCTATCAGCTACTGCAATATTAGACCTTGATGCTTTATTTACAGAACTCCTCACTGACAAAAAATAGCACTGCATAATGAGTAGACAAATGCATTTCAAGAGCACATCTTGAAAGCTGTTTTTGTAAAACGCCTTCTGGCTGCAGTATTTGAATGTACTCTACGCTGACAGTCAGTAGGGACAACAACACAGATGTGCTTTGTTTGGCTCCTAATGGATTCAATCCTGAAAAGCATTAAAAAGAAAGAGCATGGAGAAAATTTAAGCTTTACCTTTTCATGAAACTCTGATCATGCACTCTCGCTCTGGCCACGTGGGTTGAAACAGGACAGAACAATAATACAGTCTATTTATCAGAGAACAAATTCTCATTTATTTGGAAAAAAAAATAAAGCTACAATATCTATCCACAGAAAACTATCCTTAGATTTAATTTTATTTTCTTATGAACTGGTCAATTTAATTTTAATTAAAAGTAATGCACTGAAACAAGATTCTTTATATTGTCTGTCTAGAAATAACACTTCAATTGTTTGTAAATCCTGCTGATATTGTAAAATTTCTTTTACTTAATTAGATTTTTATAATTAACAAGAACTGTTTTTACTCACAGCATCTTCAAATAATTTGAGTGTTTCAACAGAGTAAATATAAGTGGTTGCTGAAAAGAAATTCACAGTTGATGATCCATTCTAAAATCAGTCACAGAAGTTAAGAGTATTAATGGAAATGCCATTTGCCAGTCAGATCATAATACAGAATAAACCAAAGAAGCACCTTTGAACAGGATTGTCTCGTTTTACACTGGAAATCTGCAATTTGATGCAAACACAGACTATCACTATCTCTGATCAATTATCCAGCTGTTCTGTTATAAAACTGGAACTAGAAAATAAGGTAACATTATGAGATCAATTGCTACTGATCATGTTCTATGAAAACCTGATCTCTGTTAAGACTGCTGTTTTGAAAAACTCTTACCTTTTCAAGAGATACACAAGAGATACTGACTTCAATCCCTTTTAAAAGTTTCTGTCAGGAAGACTGGTGTGACAGTGCACACAAGATTGTAAGTGCAAAGTAAACCTGAGGTGGGCTACAAGTTTAGCTCCTAAACTTACAGAATGTCACAATTTCTTTCACATTTCTAGGCACCATGCTCAACTGTCAGTTCTAAGAGCCTGTGTCAGGAGGGACTAAGAATACAGGCATGTGAATAAATAGAGAGTATGGAAATATAATACAAACATCATAATCACAACCATTAAGTCTTCCAGATGCCAGCAAAGAAGCAGAAATAGTATCACAGAAACTTGTGTGAAAAGTCTTGCTGATAGCAGGTTATACTGTTAGTTTATATCAGATGATGGCTTTGTAAATAGTGATATCTTCTTCATTGTCACAGACCACAGTAGAAAGGATAGAAAGTGGAGTAGTAGCCTTAGGCCAATTATATTCATCCCAACAGAACCAGATCTTTTCTTCAAGTAAAAAAATATCAGTGTACAAGACCACCACTGACTTATATATCAGTATACAAGGTTCTCAACTGATTCTCTAGTGTTTTCCTACAAGGAAGAGAAGGAGACATTCCAGAAACTATAAAAAGGCTGCTGTCTTCACTGTAAGAAAGTTCAAGTGACCTTTTCAAATGATGATACTTCCATACGACAGCTACCAGGAGCACTAATTAATGCCCTATGGTCTTCACATCTGTGGGCCCATTAACAATTATTAGCTCACAGGACTTTGGATGATTGCTTTATTTCTGTCTACAATAGATGCTGTACTCCAAAGCTTCATCTAAGAACCATTCATACAACTGTTTGAAAACATCTCTCAGAAATGTCAGGCTACCATTAAATTGCATTTTAAATGACAAATAGAACATGTAAGTGGAAACTTGCTCTAAATTACAAGGTAATCATAAGATGTTGGGTACTTAATGAGAAAATGCTCTAGGTCCTAGATTCTCTTCTGCTTAGTAATGAATACAATTTCACTTGATTATGGACTCTAAATTCAGTCTAGGAGACAAAGAAATTCTGTAGAAAGAACACAAACATGATGAATGTTCTCATCAGTGAATTTCTCAGGAAAAAAGTTCTTGTTAAAATATGATGTTTGATAGACTCATTGTATCAATCGACAAAGGCAACATCATTAATAGAAATGACTTCTGTAACCTCTGTAATGCAGGCAGTGATACTGCTATGATCTGGAGCATAGAAGAAATTCTTCTGAAATTACATTATTTCCAGTTCCAGTATTTTTAAATACTGTGTTGGAGAAGTGGAAAGGAGAAAACAAAATGAAATAAGAAAGCAGCTCTTTAATGACAGTACTTCAGATGCTCATGTTACATACTCAGCAGACATTCTGAAGGTTAATTGAGCATTGACGCTGCAAAAAAAATTTAAAAGACCCTATACTTAGAATATGGAGATAGATAACCTACAGGAAGCAAGGTACATTTTTAACAGTAAACAATAAAAAAAAACCTGGAAAATCTCCTGGGTAAAAAACAGTTTTTCATGATGTCTTTACATGAAAAAAGAAAAAAAAGTGCTTTTAAAATAAAATTTTCATTTTAACATTCTTTTTGAAAACATGTTGAGAACCACTTAGGTCCTTGAGAAAAACATACTAGTCAATTCTAAATCTTTATACTCCTTACCTAAAACATTCAGTAAAATTTAATTATGCCAAAATGTATTATATGTCAGGTTTATAAATTTTGGAGCAATGAGACAGGTGGGATTTCACTTGGTGCTCTCAGCTCTTCTCTGTTTTCCTGTCTGCCTACATGTCCACATCACACAGTGTTCTTATTGTTCACACAAGTCATTTCAAGTGTCAAGAATATTGTGATGGTTCTTGGATGAGGTAATAAATTATACTGATTTATTTTAAGAGAAGACCAAAACACTGATATAAATGACAGCTTGGAATGTAGAGATGATTTCACAATATAATATAGAAAATATCTGCCTTTGTTATATGATTATCATGCTACTTATATTTGCAAGATAAACTACAACAAAGGGGCCAGAATTAAAAATATGTTTTAAATTTATATTGAGATTTTAAATTCTGAGCCCAAAGTACCTCCACAAAATTAGGTGTGCCATAGTAGAAGCGAAAAGAAGTAAAACCCAATTTAAACCCCCAATACCGTTACACTTTCTACAACTACCAATGATGCAGAGTAGTAACTTTTTATGATTTCAACGTGAATAATGTGACCCAGTGGATATGCCACAGGAAAAATATTGTAGCTCTTCCTCACACCCACACCTCAGGATTTATTCAGTCTACTGCAGCCAATGATAGAAGCAATGTTATTCTGTGCCACACAATCTTCAGATAGCTTTATGGAATGTACCATATCTTATTCCCCATTTCATATGGAATTGGTAAAACCTCCCTCTTCCTTGGATTTTTATATACACACTTGCATTTTCATTTCCCTCAGAATATAATCAGAATTCTATAATAAAAATGCAGAAGATTACTACATTTCAGAGGCACCCACACTCTTTTCAGGAAAGGAACCAGTGCATTTATCCAAAACTTTTTACAAGGTATTTTGAAAGATACAGAAGTAAAAGGAAAAAAAATGTAATACTAAGGTTTTGACTTTGATTTTACTTTAAAAGAGTTAGAGCAAAATGCTAAGTACTAAGTAGCATTCTAACAAAGAATTGTCAAAATACTTTGAGAATTCAGAAATGTTTGTGGGTTAAGAATTGCTGAACAGAACACTACACCAGTTCTATTATCCTGTGCATAAGTATCCCCTGCAGTGCCATAGGAGCTTTTTGATGTATTTTTCAAAAGGTTTTCAACTCAACCAACCAGGTGGTTTTAGAAACTCAAATTCTTGTGCTGAAGCCCTGTGCCAGCAGTTATCAAAAATGTGTGGCATGCACCCTAATACTCTTCCTGTGTGATCAGTCTGTTTCTATATTTGTGTGCATATGTATGCTTATTCCCATATTTATTGTCCAAATCTTGTGATATTGAAAATTAAATGGTGTAGTGTTTTACTACAGCTATGTACATTGCAGTGTCTCACCAACAGAAGCTTTTCAAGCAGCCATTAACTGACCTCACTAGAATGGTTTGAAAAGTAGTCTTTTCATTTCTAATGGTTTAACAATAATGGGGTTTTTTATCCAAAAGAGATGTAAAGTTCAGTTTAGTGCTAAAACAGATTAATTCTCTCAGGTTTCTACTTCCACACCATGGGAGATTTGACTAGGTTAAATATTGCCATGGTTTAAGCCCAGTTGGAAGTTAAACACCATGCAGCTGCTCATTCAACCCTCCCTCTCTCTCTGGCCCAGTAGAATGGTGAGGACAATAACATTAAAACTTGTATGTTGCGATAAGAACAGTTCAATAATTGAAAATCAAGTAAGATAATATAATAATGGTAAATAATAAATTAAGGATAGTAAAAAAGGAAAAACAATTCAGGTACAATGCAATTGTTCACCACCCAATGACCAATGCCAGACCCCCTTTCCCAAATCCACATCAGCACCTCTTCAAGGTAACTCCCACCAGTTTATATATATATATATATATTTATAAATATATGTAAATATATATAAATATATGTAAATATATATAAATATAAACTGTATCTTTGTTTAAATTATTATAAGGAAAACAACAAGTAATTTAGTATTCTGTTCTTGATGTCTTGTAGTTATCTGAGCTTCCAATAAATGTATATACAGCTATTAAAAATGAGAGCTGTGAAATATTTGGTCTTTCTGCTTTATCATGGGATACTCATGTGAGAGAAAGTATAATTATTACAATCTACTTTTAACTGGTTATAGTATCTGGTCACAGCCAATGATCAACTCTCATACAAAAAAATATCTAACTCTTTGACTTCAATGTGAACAGGAATGGGGATGAAGGACATCTCCATGATGCCACATCAAGGGAAGTGCACGTTGTGAAAAGCTTCTTGCTGCTCACGCTGCAGACACCGTATAAATTCTGTACTACTGCTACCTGTGGCACTGAATACAGCACCTCCATGAGTAGCAGGAACTAGACCAGGCAGATTCCTGGAAAGTCTTTTTTCAGAAAAGGTAATTTCAGCTCCTTGAATTGCCTGGAAACTGGCTCTCAGGGAAGCTATAATAATGTGTGTTTGCTCTTGAAATTTTGACTGCTGACAACTAAGGCTAAGGATCTGGGATCAAAATTTACTGCTACACCCACATATTCCTCTGTACCAACTCTGTCTTAGCACTTTCATCAGTTAATACAAAAAACCTACGTTTGACTTTATTCAAATAATTTTGTTTAATGATCAGCCCATCTAAAGTTGGACAATTAGAAAATGCTTCTTCACTTCCAAAGCTGCATATATTTGAGGTGCTAGAGGACAGCACTTAACAGTTCTAAAAGCAGACAGAAGAGCACTCGGTATCCAAACCTCTATGAATAAGACGCCTTCCCCCCTCTTCCCTTTCATGCTTATATTCTTTTGTACAACAAGAAAAAATTTTCTACCAATAAATGTAATTTTTAAAAGCTGGTCCTCGGCATTTTAATGCATGTAAATTTTTATGAAGTGTATTACATTCAGGTTTATCTGTTAAAGTGTGCAGAGTTAATACATAATTTTTCGCAACATGAAAACTGGTAAAGATTAAATTGTGTATGACATTTCATAACAGGTTTGAACTATTACTATCAAGTATTCTCAGGTGAGAAAGACAAAAACCACACACTAGGGAATAAAGCCTTCACCTGCACACAAATAACACTGCTTGATCCCATTCACCTGCCAACCATGTGGGCTTTCTGGGGCAATTGTCTTTATGAGTTCTATCTCTTAACAAAGTCCACTACTTGTCTCTGAGTAAATTTTTTCCTCCACTGTAAGATATGTTGTCCTATCACACTAATGACAAAATCTGCATGCATCAGGCTGAAAGTTAGTGTGGCTAACTTATGGAAATCCCTTCCAGCACATGGAGAAATCCACTTTCCACCATAAACATGTCTTTCTGCCTAAAGTCAGCTCTTAAGAGCTGCAAAAGGTAGTTCAAATGCCTCTACTTAGTGCAAAAGTAATGATTTCCCAATAGATAGTAATTTTAGGTCTATGAGGGTGTGCTCCAGAACTGGACGAGTAATTAGAACAAGAAAACAAGCATTGTTAAGCCTTCTGCCAGTGCTCTTTTCTGTGTGCCATCATAGCTGCTTACAATGCAGCATGGAACAGGAGTATGGGAAAATCTAATACAAACCATGACTGATGCAATTCTTAAAAAAGAAAAATTTAACTATGGCTAGCAGAAAGTACTCAGCAGGCTTATAAGGAAGTGTAGGCAGAAATAAAAAAATTGAAAATTGTGTGCAAGACTGTCTGGACAACTAAGAATCTCAAAGTATAAAAGCATATTAAACTAGCAAAAAAAAGCTCAAGTAGGATTTAGTTAGAAATTTCAGTGGTTAAATTCAATTTGGAGTAGGACAGAAGCAGTCCACAGTCAGTCCACCTTACAGTTTCCCCTAGCTCAGCACCAATCCTGATGAGTGCTTACACAAAGAATCACCTTGAAGGAGGTGATTGTCCTGCTCTGCTCTGCACTCTGCTCACCCCCAGTGCTGCATGCAGTTGGCTGCCACAATAAAAGGATATAAAGCTATTAAAGAGCATCCAAAGCTTGCCATGAGGACAGTGAAGGCTCTGGAGGGGAACTTGTGTGAGGAATGGCTGAGCTCACTTGGTCTGTGCAGCCTGGAGAAAAGAAGACTTGAGGGGAGACCTCACTGCAGTCAGAACTTCCCCATGAGGAAAAGAGGAGGGGACAGGCTCTGATCTCTGCTCTGTGGTGACAGTGACAGAACCCCAGGGAATGGGCTGAAGCTGAGTCAGGTTGAATATTGGGAAATGGCTCTTCACCCAGAGGGTGGCTGGACACTGAAACAGGCTTCCCAGGGAAGCACCAAACCTGACACAGCTCAAAAAGCATTTGGACAATACTCCCAGGCACGTCAGGCAATACTTGGGAGTTCCCATATAAGGCCAGGATTTGGACTCTGATGCAAAAAAAGTGAGGGCAGTGCAGTGAGGCACTGAAATTGTTTGCTTGGGGAAGTTGTGGATGACCCATCCCTGGAACTGTTCAATGCTGGGCTGGATGCAGCTCTCAGCAACCAGGTCCAGTGAAAGGTCTCCCTGTCCATGGCAGGGTGATTGGATCTAATGATCTTTAAGGTCTTTTCCAACCCAGGACATTCTATGATTCTGTGATCTCTATGGGACCCTTCTAACTCAGGGCATTCTGAGATTCTAGGAATGATTTAGTTCAAATATTACAGCATACTGTGTAACATGTGCTCTGAAGCCAACCCGGAAATTTTAAATAAATAACACTAAAGGCAGCACTAATGTACATACTTGAAAGATATTGTAAAAAGAGAGGTGAAAATTATGTGTCCTGCTTTGCCAAGTACCTATTAATATGCAACACTAATCACCATAGAATTCAGAGCCATTTAGAAGTGGTTCAGGATCATCTCCTAATTATTCTTTATCTTGATCTTTAGGTATTCTAAAGAATGAACCATGCACACATTAAGAATTCTCAGTATAAAAAACAAGCTGTTGAAAAACTATCTTTCAATATTTGTTTCACTATTATGCCGCAGAAGACTGTAAAAATGCACATACATCTACAGTAAAAAAGAGGAGTATTCAAAATAATACTGAAATATATTAACCCCTTTCCAGAGAGCACAAAAGGTCCTAAGCTATATTTCAATTTATATAGCAGAATTATAAAAAATAATAAAAATAGAAGTCATGCTTATTTGAGCTCCCTTCAGTAGATGGATTTCACAGCTATGCAATTTTTTCAGCTATCAGTGTTGAAATTACCTAGGTGATTTGAAATATATAGATATGTGATCTGTATATATATATATGTATATATGCATATAGATATACACAATCAACAGCAGTTCAGGTTTTACACCAGTAACAACTGAAGAAGCAGGCATGAGGTTACACAAATATGTCTGCATGTCTACAGACTACTAATAAAGATAGACAGTGTTATGCTGGGGTCTAATTGTTGGCAGCTTTTATTAATTACAAACAGAGAGAGAATTTTCATGCCACACCTAATCCATTTCATGGTTAACTATTCCCTACTGTCCACAAATGTACAGTCACCTTCCCTGCATCAGGTGTAACAGATAGGCAGCCCCATCCATAGAAAAACAAATCATGTTTTCTTTTGGATTGTCTGTGGGTCCAGCTCAGTGCGTGCCACCTTTTCGGTATCAAGAACTCAACCACAGACTCAAGAAGCAAGCAGAACAGCACCACTTAAAGAAAAATGCCTTTATTTTGGATCCACCACTTTGGGAAATTATATCCCTAGTAAGAACGAACCAGACCAAATGTGGCCACAGAAATACATGGTAGTAAATCAAAAGAGCATGGGATCAACAGCAATGATGTGCTAATGCACCCTGTGCTCACAGCATTATCCACTGAAATGCAATTCATAAAACCATGCATTAGAACAACATCATCCCTGTGCTTCAGGACCACACAGACTTACGGCCTTTCCTCTCCGAAATCAAGTGTGAACCACATTATTCAGGTAATATTAGCTGGACCCAATCCTCCCATGAGTGCCTAACTTGATCCAGCTTTTACCCTGCTTACGCCCCACTGCCAAAACTTGTAACAGATTTTATATTTTTTAGCAAGAGTACATGAGTACCTAAAATGTATGTTGTGAGCCATTAATATCAATAGACTAGAACAAAATACCACATTATTTTCAGCCCCCGACTGTCTGGATTTAAGTCAGTATACTCATGGGAGAGGCTTTATGGAATAATCAATAAAGAAGTAAAAAAGACAGCACAGCATCTTCTGTAAAGGAAGGAACAGAGGGCACACGGCAATTTAAAAACCATGCCAGTAACAAAAAAGGAAAAACTAAAGTGGAAAAGGAAGCCCAAAACATATCCTCTTAACAGAGCTCCCAGCAGAGTAGAAGACAAATCCATAAAATATAATTTTTGGTATCCAGTTGAGATACAGCAGCAAGCTCTCTCTAAGTACTCAGTGATCCACATCAGATAGGTGCCCAACAAACACAGCTGTCCAAAACAATCCACCATGTGAACAGTAACCACCTAACCAGTGATCTGCAATATAATCCCCTACTGGTCTGTTCTGCTGCAGGAAAAACCAGCAAATCCTATTCCCAATCTAGGCAGGTTACCCTCTAAGAGCAGATTTATTCAGCTCTTAGCAAAATGCACAGCAACTCTTAAACTTTCTCTCTTGCACACCACGTTATTCTAATTAGACTTGTTCCTAGCTCCAACCTCTGCCCACTACCTAGGCACTAACAAAGCGCACACAAACCATAGTGCTGCTACCATCCTCCTCTCAAAAACGGAAAGGTCAGAAAATAACTCCTGGAACATCCCCACAAAACAGATCTGTGAAGTCACACAGAAGCTCATAAATCTACTCAGAAATAGAGATAGGTAGTTATAATAATCAAAAACTTCTAAATATATAGAGAAGGATGGCACTGAAGTGGAATAACAGACTTCAAAAATGTTGGATTTGCTAACACATTCTGTAGTGACCTTAGTTTGTTTCGTTCTTGCAGAGATGAAAACAGGAAGGTCATGATGAGCTGTCAGAACCTAACAGCACACTGGCATGGGAGTGATGCATCAGAGGCCTCATCCTTACTCCAATTAAATTGTGACACACTAACATCGATTTTAATAGGCTCAGGGTGGGATCTCTGTTGGAGTTTCTGTCACCATTGACCCAAATCAGAGCTCAGCTGCTTTGCTTGAAGCAAAAAAAGCTGGTGTCTACTAATCTCTGAAGCCCTTCTCTACACAGTAATGCATTTTTCAGGAAGATTTTCTGTGTAAATATATCTTCTGTTCAAACTCTACTCTTTTTCAGCAGTCTTTCAAAAGATCAATAAATTTTCTGTAGCATCTAATGATAATGTGATAATGATAATTGTGAACTTTTTCAAATTTTGAAGTTTACATATTAAAAATGTTCTGCAGGATTTAAACATACATCATAAATTATTAAAGGAGAACCCATTTTAAAAAATAAACACAAAACCATTGTGGTTTATATATACTTCAGCATAATTTCTCCAGAGTTAACCTCTCAATGCGTGCAACATCTACACAAGATGGGTGAGTTAGACAAAAAACACAGTACTTACTTCTCTGGTTTTGGCCATATCTCTAAATAATCATTACACATTTTTGTCATTCAAAGATCTAAACTCTTGAGGAGGTACAATGGAAAGATCCAGTACTTGAACATAATCATCACTCAAGTACGGATTTAACAAACTGTATTTCAATGATTTGAGGTCCCAGTACAATGAACAAACAAAATGAAATTATTAACGGAGTTTTTCACAGTTATTTGTTAATTAATCATTGTATTCAGACACGAAAACTAGTGCCACAGGACATTACCAGAATACTATATCTGATGCATATGCATAGTTTTTTTTTCATAGATTCCTTGTGGCAGTGCTACCTTTTCAAATCCTGCTCATGTTTCATATCGCTGCACATCAATGCACAACTACAATTGTGCTATTCTTTGTACATACTAAGGGACATAGATAAAGTCTATACAGTAATCTTCTGGTATTTTTTAATATTACAAATTGTAGAAGGAAAAGCCCTGCTGTGATCATTGAACCATGTCGTGATCCTTCCTAGGAAATCTCTACAGAGATAAAGATAACACAGACTGACCTTTAGAAATCAGATGAGGGACACAGCTATCATAACAATGGTAGCTGAGTTCAAATGCTCAGTCTACAGAGAACAGGAATATAGCACACTCTACAAACAATTTTTTTTTCTTTATTTATTTAATCCAAGTGGAAATGGTTTTTTCAAGCCTCCACTTGAAAGTTGGAGGTAAAAAACAAAGATAAATATGCCCAATGACTTCATTAGAGATAACATTTTTTGATTTGTTTGAAATGTAAATTAAGAGATGTAATTTGTACTTATCTGCATTATTATGCTGGAGACCAACAAGAAGCAGCAGAAGCATGAGATTCTGCCTTCTATGCACTTTCAGAGACTGGGTGACATGACAGCATGCATAGAAGATCTGCCTGACTGCTTTTTAAACCAAAAAGTGCAATGGAAAAAGCAGTAATTTTTTTGGTTTTCAAAGAATAAGTGTTCTCCCTACAAGCTGATACCCTGAAAAATGGAACATCCACAGATAAAACCACGTATTTGGCAATCTGAGTAATTTTCATATGGATTGACCAGGGGTGGGGCATTAAGCAATTATATAAATGTGTTTGTAGTACATTCACAGCCAGCCAGAATGAGGATATTGGTAAACATAAATTCTTGCATCTACACTAATTGATTCAGAATGGTGTTGAGTATGTGCATGCAATGAATGAAGCCATACAAGACAGGACATACGGGGTAAGATGCAAGTAGTGAAATAACTCACTTGGCATAAAATGCCAGAAAAATATCACTTCCTGTAAAAATGCAAAAGTGTCTAATAATTACAACCTGTTTTTTGTTAATATGTATTACCATACATTAGAAACGCTTCATCTGGTCTTAACTATGACTATATTCCCTGTTTCTGATATAAATTTAAAAGCTACATAAAAGTCTTAACCTTTTATCTTTATTAATATAGAAGTTTAGCTTATAGCAGTGGAAGCCTTTTTATGCATGTCCATCAGCATATTTATAGGTGCCTAAATATAAGCAGCTCAATGGCTTTTTTTCATGGTACCATCGAATTATTCTGTCAGCAGCAAGCATTCAGTGCCTAAAAACATTAATAACTATAAGATATCTGAATTTGGAGCTGGAAATAACAGTCATATTGAAATATTCCATTACTCTATTCAGAAGCATGCATTTGAATCAAGTTTCTAGTTTGCTAACTGAAGTGCTATAGATAGACCATGAGTAAAATGCTACTGGCTGACACATGAATGACTGCACATAAAGGAACTCTTTTTAGAGGCCAAAAGGAGATTGAACAAAAAAAGTATCATTTTCATTGAGAAGTTACTAAAAGTCTTAAGAACTTGCATCAAGGAAAGATGTATCTGTTTAGACAGCACATGTGTATGCCTTCAGGAGAAAAGAGATAAAATCCGTCTTAAATTTTACACCTGGAAGGTCTTTTGGTTAAGCATTTCTATTTTCCTTCTGTATTCTTTCCTGCAATAAAGACATCATGGGTTCTGAAATAAGACAAAATGACCTATGTAAGGGAGAAATACTGTAAAAATTGCTATACTTATTTTTTTCATTTCTTTGCAAGACCTCCTTTGCACACCCATAAAGGAGTTTACAGGTATGTTCCAATGCTCCAAAGCATTTCTGAATACATAAACAAGGTATTTAAGATCTGAGAAGAACTAAAACAAAACATAAAGCAGGAAAAAAATTGCATCTCATGTTACTGAGATGCTGCAGAGGCCTCTTGGTTATCTGAGGCATTTTGCATCAGATAATAGATAAATTTGATAAAATAGATAAAATGCATCAGATAAATTTGAGGATGTTCTGTCAATGGAGTTTGCAGATAACAAAAAGGCTAGGTGAAAGCACTTATGTTTTAAACAATTTAACTAATATTTCTGTATGAATATTGCAAATAATGAATTTTCACTGGTGAAAATGTGTTGGTTTTTTCCCCTCAGGTCAGGCAAGAAACTCAAGTCCTATAGGAAGACTTACCTTCATCTCAAATATTTTGCTGGAGCTATGTCAAGTCATACAATCTGGGTTTTTTTTCCCTATGCTGAAAGAGTTTCTAGATAAAAAAATTGCTTTTAGCCCCAAATTATATTTTTGGGGTAGATCTTATCTCTTCTGCCAAGCATTTCATCACATTGTTATAATGTTTTGTAAGGTTGCCAGATCCACACCAAAATGAAGATCAGACAACCCTCAGACAATTAAGCATTCTTTGAAATACCATTAAATAAATTAACTTAAATTGACTTTGAGATAAATATAGGGCAAAGAACCACAAATTAATAGTAGCAAAGTTTCAGGTATCAGGCACTTTCTATTCCTCCTGTTCACTCTTCATCAGAATGAATGAAGTTAATAAGTAGTGTAAGTGCCTTTATTAAAAAACCACAAGTCTTCCATGTTCTTTCCATGATCCTGAAAGACAGCCTCACACACTATAAAGCCAGAGGGACCACTCTTCTTGTCTCACACTCATTTCCAACAAAATCCTCTGGATTTGTTTGCAAATTGCCTAATGCTAAGGACACATGCTATTTACAATCCTGATTTTAACTTAAAATCCGTTTATCTTTTACAAATTAGCTTGCTTACTACGACTCCCAAGTGTTTTATGATGTATCCAACATTCATAGGGCTCCTCAGAAAAGTACTTGAAATCTTAGATGCAAGTAATCTGTATTTGGAGATTAAAATTACCTTTTTTAGCAGCTGTGGCTTACCACGATCCTCAGTTATCAATGAAATTTAAAGCAGGTTGGAAATCATCATTGATTTTTTGATGTTAAATGAACAAGGTTAGGTCATTCACCATTCAGATCTTGTAGGTAGTACCAGCCATTGACCACTGTCTAGTATTGTATGTAACACCATTTAAAGCACAGATTTTTACACTCTTAAGCTTATTTTCTTCTGAATTGTCATGACTAATAAACATACAATGTCATTTTAGATTCAGAAGGCTATTTTCTCTTTTATTGACTCTGTTCTGGGCTTCTGTGACTCATGAATGTTGAATTTTGCCAGGACAGAGAGCCCACAAAGATGCAAGGAAAGTCATCACCTCCATTTGTTTTCTCCCCAAACCAGTTTTCAAAACCAGAAACAACCTAATCCTCTTGCAAAGAGCAAGTTCTCATGAAAGAGCCTCCTGGCCCCAGTGTTACGAGCAAAAGGATGAAATGAATGTATCTAGTCTCTGTAAGCTTTTAATCACCAGCATCGACCTATTCACTGCTGAGCAGGTCAACAACAACTACGTGAAGATATAACAAAAACCTAAACATCCCTCCCTTTCCAGAATTGCTGGTAAAGGGGTTTGCTAGTTAACAGGTATGAGCCTCTCAACAACAACAAAAAATAGTTTTGAAAATGCGACTAAGAAAAATCAACACACAATGGTCATGAAATGGAACACAAACAAGACCAGGGTTAGAGAAAACTGGATTTTGTTGGCACAATGTACAGAGCAGAGAACTAAGAGCTGATTAAGTAAATTAATCACTTATGCAACCAAGTGGAACTTTAACTATGGAGCAATAAAAACACCTCATATAAAGGGCAAAGGCATTCAGGATATCCACTAATTCAAAAGACTGTTAATCTTCAAACTTGATAGTTAGAATGAACCTCCCCTCTTTAAACCCTGGGGGTTAGATATAGCTCATATGAACTGCTGAAATGAGAAAATGCAAGGCATGTATTAAATATCCCAGAGGCAGCAGTACTTAGTCCTCCAACAGCCATTCAGACAAGCTCTTTATACCTGAATGCTCCAGTGAACTCTTTGTGTTTGCTATACTAGATGGTATTTTAACCATGACATCAACAACTATATATCATCCCTCTTTTACTCGTCTTAGGTGGACTCTAATTTTCTGCACTCAATGCAGATTCATCTGTAAACCTTTCTCTAAAACCGCTTTCATTCTCTTCAGGAAGCAAAGCAAGGAAGTTGTAAGAGCATGTGCTTTTTATGAATTCCAAAAGAAAAAGTGTTTTTTTAAAAAATCAAGTTTATACTATAACTAAGAAAAACTGAAGACTTGCACTTTAGACGAGAAAAAGAAAAAAAAACAAAACAACAAAACTAAACACAAATATTTATAGAGGGAAATAGGACTGCTGAGTTCAAGATAATATTTAGTTATGAAAACAAGGGAGCAGCAATAGTAGCTCACTGAACTCCTACTGAATATGTGCACTTCTACAGGGCAACTAATATATGCTTCTTTTATAGTCAGAGAGCAACAAAAATTTATGGGACACAAATGATCAAAGCAATTTCAGATTTTATCAGCATCACAGAAATTATACCCATTATTCATGTATACCTCTGACTCCTTTTTCTCTCAACTGATTTAAAGGGAGCTTAGATGAATAGCTCTAATTCACATGTCTTTGTTGTAGAGAACAGCTCTGGTCCTTAGGCTTCACAGGAGCTTGTCTTTCCAGTCCAGCAATTAAATTCAGTTGCGATGTACAACAACACTTAGTTAAGGAAATTTTTATTTGATTTCAATAGGACTTTGACATCAATGGGTGTTAGTACGATCACACTTCAGGATCACTAACTTTATCAGCTCTGAGATCTGTCCAGGGCCTTACACATATAGAAACAAAGAGAGTAATATGCAAATATAGCAGAGGGTTAACAAAAAATCTGAAGCACAACCTTTATATCAGGTGTTCCTTACCACCTATATGGGCTAAAGAGAAGTTTTATATATACTTTTAAGGGTAAATGAAAGGATATACATATAGAGGGTATTAATGATCAGAGGTTCTTGTTTATAACCTGCAGAAAGAGAAAGTCCTTAAATATTGAAAATCTCATTGCACTAGTCCTATTGAATTCTAATATGTTCAAAACATTTAAGCTTACAAATATTTACTGATATAATTTACAACTAGTAAGTAAATTTATGTCTTAATACAATCAGTTTTCACAACTGTTTTAGCAGCAGTCAAATCTTAGAAGGAGCCAGAAAATTTTTAAAATGCCCTATAGAAATCCCTGAAGAGGTGGTTGCTGTTTTATCCTATATGAAAAGAAAAACAACCTATAACTACTTAAATATGAAAATAAAAAATCTTGAAAAATTTCAAGAGTAGAGGGAGGCAGTCCTACATATTTTTTTTGCTTAAACTCAACTCCAGCTCATGTAAGTATCAGTGATACTTCCCTCATTAACTTCACAGGAGATACAGCATCCTCTGCAATGCAAAACTTTCTGCACAAATAAACAGATATTGCCAAAAAAAGATGAAGATGTGTTATTGTCTAAACACAGTATGACACAAACATTTGGATCTCACCCTGTAACTGTTGCCCCAGTTACTTCTGTAAAAACTCTTCACAAAATAGATGAGAGGAAAATTGTGGTGACAGTATTTCACTGAGAAATAAAGAATTTCTCATCACTAGATATACAGAGAGGCGCATGTCTATACTTTAGGGAAACAAAAAAAAAACCAAAGAAACCACCCTTCAACAAAATTTTTGGTAAAATAGGGTGTGATTTTAAATACCAATGAAAACTGATCTTTCATTTTTAACATTAACTGAAGATGCCATTTTTAAATGCAATGTAATTTACCACCCAAATAAGAATTAGTATGGAGTCCAAAGGTAATCACTGGCTTTTGTGAAATGCTTCAATATGATCTGAAAATTCAAAAATATATGTGAGAGAAAACCAATTTGAGTAGTGATGGACAAAACAAAAAACCCAATTACAACATTGTGCTGAGGCCAAATTCTTCCCTTCAACAATCCACTAACCATTACTCATGGACAGAAAAGGGAGCCATGAACAGAGATTTGTGAAATACAGAACTGGCTGAAGCTGCTGCACTCAGCACATTCTACTAGCTGAGCTGCAGCTGCCACAATGTCCCATATCTTATCTGATGCAAACAGTCATCAAAAGGGGGCTTAGAAGAAAGATGGAAAGAAACTTTTCACCAAGGCCTGTAGTGATAGGACAAGAGGCAATGGCTTCAAATGGAAAGAGGGTAGATTTAGACTGGATATAAGGAAGAAATTTGTTTTTAATGAGTGTTATGAGACCATGCAACAAGTTGTCCAGAGAAGTTGTGTATATTCCACTCTACAAGTGGTCGGGACCAGGGTGGATAGGGCTTTGAGCAAATTGGTCTAGTGGAAAGTGTCCTTGCTCATGGCAGGGACTTTGGAACTAGATGATCTTAAGAGGTTCCTTCCAGCCCAAACCATTCTATGATTCAGCACTACAGAAGACATAATCCCTCAAGAAATAAAAACTGATGGCAACAAAAACTGCAAAAACATCCATAAGGTAAATTTTGGAATTAACAAACATTATCCTAAATGAAATCTAGCTTTATTTAAAAATAAGATTTGAGTGTTCTTGATGGCTAAATTAGATTTTCAGTGAAATCTCTGTGAAGTTTCACAGCATAGTACTGATGCACTTCAAGGTCCTTTTTCCCCATGTGATAAGATGATCAATCCTTTTCTTTTTAACCACAGTAACAACAACATTTTTAAAGTAATGTTATTCATAAATTTAGGAAAAATATAAAAATACTCTCTCTCAACTCACAATTTTTTTTCTACCTTTGATTCTTCCTCACCTCTCTCTCTCCATGTTTGTGAGAGAGCAGCACTACCTGACTCCTTGAGCTTCTTTCTTTCATTTGAAAATTATGCCCAGGGTATAGAAATGACACGCAAAAACTTGTAGCAAAAGACATACATGCAATTGACTTAATATTCTGCACATAAATATTAAAAGCACGACTCTTCCTCCCTCCTTTTTCCTCAAGAGAAAGGTTTGTGTTTCAGACTACAGAAAAATCTTTTCAACCATTTTTATTTAAACATCCCTATCTTCTCAATAAAGATGTGATCCTATATGAATTCTTACATAGGTCATTAACTGGAAGTAGACCACGTTCTTCTCTTTCTTATGTGATTTCATAGTAGACTGCCTTTTCCATGGACACTTTGGGAGATGAGAAGGTTATTTCCTCACTGTGTTGGGCAGAAGCCTACCACCCATCCTGCAGAGTGCCAAGGAAAGCATTTTCCTGCTCTGACTTGAAGCTCACATAGCCAGGAAACACAAACTGCCCCATGACATACTAGGCATCCTTTGAGTGTTAAATGTCCAATGCAACAGCATTCACAAACAGCCAGCATCATCCGAAAACACAAGTGTTGAGGTTTAACCCCAGCCGGAAAGTAAGTACCAGAGAGCTGCTCATTCACTCCTCTGCAGCCCTTCCTCATGGGGAGAACTGGAAAGGAAAACTTGGGGGTCGAGATGAGAACTGCTTAATAATAAAAACAAAGTAAACTGTACTACCGATAATAATAGCAGTATTAGTAAATGTAATGGAAAGTAGAGAGAAGGAGGAATTAAACTGAAGCAAAATAACTGCTGCACACTACAATAGCTCAGCACCCACCTGTTCCTGAGCAGTGTCTAGCTCCCTTCCTGGTAACTCCCCTAGTTTTTATTCTGGCCATGAAATTCTATGGAATATGCCTCTGGTAAGTTATGGAAGCTGAGAAGCTTCCCATTTTAGCCTTGGCAACATAAATGCAAAAGAATCAGGTCAGTAAAGCAACATAGTTTTAACTTAATTTTTAAAGCATCTGCAATTTGTATGCCACCAAACAAGTTTCTTCACAAAATATCACTGTTTTCTACCATAAAACAGCCATTTTTGTAGGACTTTCCTTGCCACCTAGAAAGAATAGTGGGGGTTTTATTTCATTTATTTAATATTTATTAACTCACAACAGCTTTCCAAATAACTCTGATAAGAATACTTGCATTTGTATAATTAGTTTACAGAAACTAAAAAAGGCCCAATGGAAAACAGGTGGCCACAATTTTATTCATCACTCCAGGACACAACTAAAACTCAAGAGAAAAACAAAAATATTACAAAAAGCAGATACAAACTCTTCCAAGTTTACTTTTTTTGCTAGTGCAAAATCTAAAGCAATAACGATAAATATATGACCTAAATTCCTTCCTCATTTTTTCTGTACAGACTGGTAGAATAAATATTATTTCCATTGGAATGCAACATACCTATGGAGTATGCTATACATTATGCAAGTGTTTTACATTATTAAAAAAAATTGCCACACATATTGGATTCTGCTTTATAGCCTTGTCGTTGTTTAGTCTGTACAGCTAATAGTTCTCTAATATTTCTCTCTCACTTAATAAAAAAACTTAATCCCAAAGACTTCCTTTTATTTTTATGCAGGACATTTCAAAATTGTGTATGACATCTAAGCAAGAACTATCCACAAAGTTTCACTTCATTTTACTGTTCATAATAACCATTTTTCTAGTTATTTTATATTCATATGCATTTAAACACATTTTTCCCAACAAATGTGCAGTACTTGCAATACTCTCCATCAGAAAGCTTCCTCGCTATACCAAAGCTTACAATAAAAACAGAAGTACAACATTAAAAAATTCAAATAGGCTCCGGCTAATAGAGGCCAAATCCAAGAGCAAAATCTGTGGCTCGGTTTTTATTCACTGTTATTTGGAATCTATATTAATGCAGATTTTTTCCTCCTTACATCTTTTGATTACTGAGAATTTTGCTTCCCACTGTTTCAGACAATGGAGGCTTAGAGAGCAGAAACAGTTTAAAGGGGTGGTGCACATTTAACTACCACTTTTCAGCCCTAAAAGCACACACTGGCTTTTCTCTTCATTTGGACAAAAAGACAAGGAGGCTAATTGAAAACTCTTATCTTGGCCTGTTGCTACTACTTTATCTCAGTAAAGCACAAAACACAATTTAACCCAGGAATCACTTAATAAAATTTAGTCTCTGAATACAGTTATACTTAATGACAATTCTTTGATCTTGCCTTCAACATCTATTACTCCAGTTAAAAACGAACCTTTTAATTTAATAACTCAGAATCTATATGCTTTTGGGTGCAGAGTGACTCATTTTGCTTTCAAATTCATAATGAGCAGTCTATGATTTACAAGATATTATTTCTGCAGTGAAATCCATACTCTTTATCTTTTTTGGTGATAGTTTGATACTTTCATATGTCAGTTTCCCCCCATACTAATCAGATTCTATCCTGCAAGTATGTGAGATGAATCTATTTAGAATTCAAACCAGTAGTGTAGGTAAAGTCCACAAATAACTTCAATAGCAAGGAATAGAAGAGGTAAATTCTCCTTCCCTTGACAACATCAAGTATTTTCAAGGATATGTATTTATGGGATGAAAAAAAAAATGCAGTAACTACAACACCCTATTTCCAGTGAATAAGATAGTCCAAGTTTTCCTTTCCAATGTGCAAAAAAATTAACTTCCCTTTGTAGTAAACAGAAGTGAAACAACTTAATAATAAATTAAACATTTACAAAAGTATCTTTAATTTGTTTTGAGCACATTTTTTCTACTACATAAGAAAATTATTAAATGTTTTATTCACAGTATTGTGGTATTTATTCTTGACCAATTTTACTTTGTTGTAGTTGTTGTTTTGTTCTGTGTGGTACTTTGACATGCTTAGGTAATCCTGTTGGAATAAATGGAATAAAATCTTGTGAGATGCCAGTGCAAAAGGACATTTACTAATATGTTAAACAGCTAGTGACCCTGATGCTTGTTCCAATCCTTGCTGAAGTTCAGGACTTAAACCTGCTCGTATCTACTTGTACTTCTCCAAACTAAGAGCCTTACATACACACTTCTCCTGGACTCTGAGCTTGCCTGTGGATGCCACGAAGCTCACACCTTATGGGAATTTCCCAAGTGTTAATAAAGTGTCATTGAAGCTCCGTGCACATGGTTAAAGCTTTCCTTGATAGATGATCGGAAACAAAGCTGGCTTGTATAAATATATACAGTACAACTCAGAGGTTGTATTTGACAATAAAAGTAAATTCAGCTAGGGATTACATGTCATTTAAGACCTAATGCCAGAGAGCTAAAGAACCTTTATGACAGGAAATTCTTAAGGAAACTCAGGAACACATATATATATAATCATGTAATATACTACACATTACCATGAGAATTCTAGAACTTTTTAAAATTAAAGACCTAAGGTGCATGAGATCATAGCTGAAAATAATCCCCAAATGCCAAGATATTTTTAGATTAATGACTAAGTTGTGACTGAAAAAAGAGCACCTTATTTATCTTGCAAACAGCACTTGAAGCCATGAATCAGGGCAAAAAGATTTTTCTGCATTTTTACAGAGTGGGCTGCTTTTATTCTCATGTGTTTACATGTATGAGTACAAAGCAATGACAAGAAATAATATTCAGTGCTCAAAGTGGGAGTATGGGCACTCAAAACTACAGTTTCCTTTTGAGAAATCACAGTGACTCAATTCCCAATACAAAATGGTACTTCTTCTCCCAGCATTCATGAGGTCTGCTATATTACCTCCTTTTTCTAATCCTTAGTTCATCAATATCCTTTCTCTTTTCCATACTGTCATTCTTTGTGAGTGACAATATGTCATTCTCATACTCTCCCATACTCTTCCATTGTGCTCTCCCGCACTCTAATATAAAAATGCCCTTGTCATCTCTCCTCCTGTACCATTCCATTCAGGTATACCTTATTCTCAGTGCACCATCTCACCTGTCTTGCAGATGCACAATGTTCTTTTCTCACCTGGGGCATCCCTAAATTCTGAGCTGAAATCCTCAATACTGACTGTCGTAGTTTGAACTACTAATACAATCAAGTTTTCCCAGATATTCTTTTAGTAATTAATAATGCTAAAGATGGACTCTGGCAATTAGTTCAAGAATGACAAAATATACAATGGGTCAGATTGATTAAAGATCTTGGATCTCTTCCCCCTCCTTGACCTCTTGCTTGCTCACTCATGAAAGAATTTTTTAAAGCAAAAATACTTTATGTATGTATGAAGTTTATAATACTTTCAGTGACTCTGGAGGAGAGATATGTCATTTTGATATGAAATATCACTTTAGCGGGGTTTATACAAAAGTCCAAGTACAAATAGTTTCCTGTTCTGTATTTACTCTGAAAGTAAGGTGGTTTTGTGAAGAACCAGGCTTATAGCTCAACTCTTCTCAGAAACTATACAAAACCTAAGAAAAGCTAAAAAGCAAAACAAACATTAAAATAGAACAAGTTACTGGAAAAAAAAAAATTACAGAAATTGCTGGCTATTCCAGTAAGCTGGAGGTATGGTCTTGGCAATATCGCAGGCACTAGATAACAAAATCACTTTGGGATTCCCACTGACACAAAAGATGTTCTCGTAAGACGGGCTTTTGACTTGAGAACTTAGAGGCATTTGGTACAACAGCCATGAATCTCATTCTGTAGCAAGACTGAATCTGCTCTGCTTAGGGACTCCCACATGTCTACTGAATGGCATCAATGAGGAATTGCCAGACAGTTTCCAGCATGCTGACAGAGGGACAGTTAGCGGTGTTGTATCTTTTTAAAATGAGTCTAACATTTTTAAATGCTTTTGTTTATACAACTTTAATATGATTAAACTTTCTATGTGACTGTATAAACTTGGTGGTTAAAAACCCAAACACACAACACTTATTCTATCAAGTAAGATGGAAAGAAACAAGCACATCCTAAATCTAGTTCTCTTCCATTCTACACAGTGCTTATATCTAGACAAGGAAGTCTCAGAGCCCCTCTTCTCTCTTTCATATCCTAGAGAACCCTTGTTATTTCAGTTCAACTTACTATTTAAATTTACAACTGGCCTAAAATCTTTTGGGAAAAGTCACAATTGCTTTGGTTCTGTGAACTAATTAAAAAATTTGGGTGCAGATGAAAAGAGGCAGTTCATGTAATTTTTCCTTTAGTGCCAATCCTTCAAGTATTATTCACTATTTTTTTTAATAACTTCACAACTCAATGAAAGCATCATGCAGTGTTCATAAAAGTTCAAGGGATGTATAAAAAATAGACATTTGTCAGTTACACCAGTAAAACTTTAGTATTAAGAAGAAGGGAGAAGGCTGGGTGTCAGAAAAAAGAGAAAGGCACAGGGCAAATGCATTCCAAGGAAACCCAAATATCCTGGGGTCTGTGCCTGCATGACATTACTCATAAAATCTCATGGAACCAAGTCATCAGAGACATCCCAATACACAGGGCAATGTATAATGTAATATTTAGATTATTATCTCAAAGTAGTGGCAGAGAGAGAATTGAAAACTATCAGAATATAAAGCAGATTAAATTATCGTGTAGCAACCTTTTTCTCCCCCATAGGTCTTTAGCTCATGCTACTTGGAGAACAGTGATGGCAATATTCAATTCCCCAACCAGAAAATACAATACCAGTCAATGTTTCACCTAATATTACAGCAGACTGTTTGTGTTCTTTGCATTTGGGAAATATTTACAACCAAGAAGGCATCCATCTCAGCACTTCTCATATACATAAATACCATGGTTTATAAACCAACTGAAAAGATTTAGCATGCTAGCTGCTCAAAAGAGTAAGTGGCTTAACATAACATATCAAGAAGCCAGATGGTTTAGGTCACTTATTTGTGGGCCAAACTATATAAATAACCATGGCATTTGAATTTTTCTGTTCACCAGCTTGCTCAAGCTAATAATGACTGATTAACTCTGAAATGGTTATCAAATACAATTGATTCCTGCAATGTGAGCAAAGGAAACAGCATGATAAAAGGAAATGCATGCTAGGGAAAACCTAGGCATTCAGAGCATCAGGTTTGTTTAAAAGTGACCACGTGGCATGTGAGATGAACCAGTACAGCATAATTTAAAGGTGTTTCTCAGTGGTTTAATCTAAAGCAGAACCTAACAACTAGTTAGGCCTTTTCCTTAGTCCAGGATTTTTTAAATCATCAGGTAACTGCTTTTGTAGATGACATTACCTCTTGGGTAGTGTGGTGTTTGTTTTTTAGCCAGATAGTCGTGCATGCTACAATGCTGCATTTAAGAGGTCACTGGTTTAGCATTAAAAAGGTCACAGAAAGCAACCACATTGACTGTGATCCTCCTCTGAATCCCTAAGCACTCAACTGGTATGACTTGGGAGGTAAAGGAAAATGACTGGAAGGTTTTACTCAGTTGAGGGTTTCCAAGCAACCTTGCACAGTTGAGCAACCTCAAGCAATGGGAACAATGGCTATCTTTGGCAAAGATCCATTAAAGGGAAGCCTGCAGCAACACCATTGTATTCCCACCACCAGTGGCTATAAATACAGGCTACATTAAATAGGATAAGAAATAAAATAAAAACAAACCTTGAAACGGGGTGAGCAGAGGGCTGGGCAGACTGACTAATTTTTGGCTTGCTTTAACTCCAATTTTTGTGGAATATAATAAAAGGATTAAGAACCTTTGCTTAAAGCACTAAACTTTGTACTGTGATATTTCTAATACATTTGTTGTTCTGGTCTAGGCACAGTCCTGACACATAGCAAAGATAACAAGGTGCTCTGAGATTGCTAGTCATTCTCAACTCGTAACCAGTTCAACCCCTTGAAGCTATAATTTAGATCCTTGCTGGGATAGTTTAAGGTAGGTCAAGCTTGGTCTTTTTCACATTCTTATCTCATGCTTACAGAGGATTTTCTCAAAATCTAAGAATTCCAGCCCACACATCTGAGTGAATTTGTGGTGGTTCTGAAGAGACACAACTTGGATGCCAGACAGTTATTCAGTGGTTTTAGAATTCAATTTGCAAGATAGGTAGAAAAAAATAAGAATATGGTGAAGTATTTTTTGTTACTTCTTACAACCATGTTTTTAATGAAACTGCTAAAAAAACATTTCCTTTTGAACACTGCATCCAAATGATTTGTGTTGTGTAGGGTGACCAGAAATGAAATTGTACAATTTTCTGCCATTAGCATTTTATGATCCATTTACATAAGCCTTAAAGCTTGTCTCTTTCTTTTCAAAAAGAAGCCTGATGTTTTAATTAAAGTGTTTGTAAAGGAAATTCAGTATGTACAGAAATAATTCAGTAGATTTCATTAAATAAATTATGCTGACTGGACTTCCTTTGAACTCACAGCTTGTGTGCAACTGACTTTCTTTTCAGCAAATAAGCAACCATAATTAAGGTTTTTCTGAGCTTTGCAGTAACATACCCTCTTGTAATACCAAATAAATAACTGAAAATTCACAGCATGTTTGGTACTGCCATGAGTTACATATTTGGCACTAAACACCCTAGTTTATTTCCTAGAATGTCAACAGAATTATATTTCAAGTAATAAATCATCATTCTACATGTCCTATTTTCAGCAGATATTTTTGTGATACCTCTAACTACACCAGCAAAATACCTTGGGGGAAAAAAAAATCATTGCGAAGGTAGAGATTGTAAAACTAAAGATGTAACAGATTTGCCTTTGAAAATAAAATACTGGACTGATAGACTTGGAAAAGGAACAAATTACTCAACTGCTGTGCAGTAAAAATAATCTATAGATAAGTAGGCAAATTTAAAAGCTAGGCTTGAAGCATTATTCTTTTACCAGGAGGTGTTGAGCCTACAATTTAAAATTCATTCAGCCAAAACAAATAAATTAAGATGTACAATGCTGAATACTTACACCTGTTGCCATACCATCTTTTGTAAGTTCAATATTCTGCTTTTAAAAATACAGGACAGGGAAAAAAATCATGTAATTTTAACAGCTGTTTCCTTATTTTATTAAAACCAAAATAATAATACATCAAATATACCTTAATTATTTAGAATTGTATTAATAGAGAGCATACTTGTTGATTGAGTTTCCCATTATGCAAACAAGTACTCCTTATATGCATATATTACAAATGTAATATAGTGAAGTTTTTCCATTTTTCCAAATAAAGGTAGAATATCTCCTTCTCTGCCTTTCTATTATCCTACTACAGCAGATGGTGATGATGCATAATCAGATTTCAGAGTCTCATTCAGATCAATTTCTGCATTTTCTACCATCGTTTAACCACTTGGATTGTTTGCAAACTCTCTTCAATATACAGAAAAAAACTTGCATCAAGCTGTGCTTATTCAGTCACACAGAGAAAAGCTTTACACCAACTGAAGTTATTGCATAGACAGTTATTAAGTTATTATACTCGAAACTTAATTTGTGCAAATTTGTACATGTACAGAATCTTTAGTCTAAACTTAGGATACAGGGCTTTTTTTAGTGTCTTTGATCAGTGTAACTGGTTATTTCACACTTGGATTTTTTTCCCTGCTTTGCACTCTTACCACCTAATCAGCCCAGGACCCAGATTAGGACTGTCATGTTGCATCAGGAGTTTACAGTGAGTGCTCACTAGACTGCCTTTAATCCTCCAAGGTTTACTCAAATGTCACAACCATCTGGTGGAAAAGGCGACTCCTTGCTGGGTCCTGCTGACCACAAATTATTTGTAAGGAGAATAGAAAGACAATAGAAAGAAAAATGCTAAGTGTTTTCTCCCCTCCCTGACAAACACACCTGCAGAAGTACTTTTGAAATCATAAGCAAAATCGGGAATAACTTCACAACTTCATTTTAACTTCTAAAACTTATTAGATGCCTAAAGCAATTTTGTTATCATAGGTCCAGAAGAGTAAATAACACGATATAATGAGAATATGTCAATGAGAGATAATCCTATGAGTTTGTAATCAGTTTTACAATAAATAGACATCTTTTTTTGGACTAGAGTTTCATTATATCACATTCTTTGTCAAAGACACTAGTTACATTCCATATATGGAAAAAAATTATAGATTCTTTACTCCATATCTTTTATTCCTTTGTAATTCAGAGATACTCATAAAATCCTTCTGACAAACCTAAAATCACACAAATATACGTTAAGTAGTGAGAAAATCATATTGCCTTGATCAAATTGCAGTAATATAATGGCAGTTTTACCACAGTTTTTATTAGAAATCTGGCATAGAATAAAAATATATGGCATTATAGATTTGCCCAAAGCTTTTACTTCAGAGCAAAGAGGAGGAGACTGTACACTCAGTGCAAGCTTTTGTGTCCAGTCTGTGTCTAGTTTTCATCTTGAGAAAATGTATTCCTAATCCTCTTCTCCAAGGAGAGTCACTTCCTAATAGCATGGACAAGACTAGGAAGGCAGCTGCATCCCACCTTTAAATTGCTGCATTTGCCACTGTATTTAATTCCCATGCACCACCTAGAAGAGTTTACCCATGTTTATCTCCATTTAAAAATTAAGAAAACCAGGAAATAAATAAGTATTGTGGGTACTTTAGCTCCACATCTTCTATACTTGCCAAAATGGCATTCCTGTCCTTACTTTCTGCTTCTTCTCCACACAGTATTTCAGTTAAAAGTATTTCATTTAAAGGTGGTGTGAAAATGCATAACAGAAGTGCGGAGCTTCCCATAACCATCTTTTCAGTTAACAAGGCATGGCCCAGATTTAGCCTGATCAGCCTAATACGTTACTTTAAAAAATTCGGAAGTAAAAGCTTTACTGCTTGCACAGGATATATCAACAGCATCTTCGACCATTGATTTTCTGTAAGCTCACTTTCATGTTTGCACACTTTCACATTTGCTCATTTAGATGCCAGGGTATTGTTTTATATCCAGAACTGACTAGCTAAATATTAGAGTTGATTACTCAAAGTGTCACTGGATGAGTTGTAATTGCAATTAAGTGTCCTGGTTTCCTATTAGTATAACTATTTGGTAAAATTTCAGCCAAATTTTATACCTACTTCCAAAACATTTATCTACGGTTTTGTTCTCTTCAGTGAACCCTTGATGTCCAGTATTTACATTCACAAGCTTGTAAATATCTCAGTAAAAGCTGGAGGAAAAAATCACTCTTATTTCAGAAATACTTCTCATTAAGTTTTTCCACTTCTAAATCTGTGTTTGCTTTGCAAGCTGTAGAATCCACTTGAAATTAATTCCTGATACTTCATGATGAACAGTCCTTATGTGCTGTGTAGGGCAGAAAGCTCTATTCCTTTTTTTGCAGATACATGACATGTTCAGTTCTCATTATAAAAGAAAACACGACATTTTCATTTTTGTCCATAGTCAATTACTTTATTTACTCATAAGGAAGTACGACCTTCAGCACTCTATTTGAATTAATCGTTAAAGCCAAAAAATGTTTTGTTGTAAGAAACATAAAAATGTCAGCTGAATTCAAAACACAAGAAAAAGAAGCCTAATGTCTTCAGTGCTTTGCTCTGAACTGAATATGGCAAGATGACAATTCTGTCCTTAGATCCTTCAAAATAAATAGAGCAGAGATTTACTTTGAGTTTTAAACACCATTTTTCAAATATCAGTTTTATTTATACTCCTTATTCTTTTCCCAGAGGAGAATTGAAGTCTTCACTCCCTTGCCTTATATCCTCTACCAAACATCAGGCAGCCAACCCAACCCAAGGTGTAAGACATACTAGGTCATCAAAATAATTCAGAAATATAAAGCTCTACAAATGCATAGAACAAGATTTTCTCTGAACTGTTTGTAAAAGAAAAAACAGTTTTTCTGGTGAAATCTTCTTTCCTGCTACCATGCTTCTTGTACTTGACACAAGGTGTCATTGGTTTACGGAAGGTACTCAAGACCAGTCAAAACTCAGACTCAAGTGATGAGAACTAATTGAGAGTTACCTCTCAAAGTTACCTTCTAATATTGAGTAAATATTTTGAAAAGATAATGCAGTTCTAAGAATTCAATAAAGGTGTTAGATTGTATCAGCAAGCTTCTAAACAACATTAAAACACAGAAATGGTTTAAGCTTATAATTTGTGGGAACTATTTAAAAACCAGAAAATTTTCTTTTTCTAATTTTTCGTATTTGTATAGCACAAAATTTTTAGGCACGATAGCTACAACTCATTTCATATACTAACAAAATCACATACCCCTTTTAAATTTTTACCTTTAGTACAGTTGTGACTACCTCTATGAATAGTAAAAAATGTCATCAGAGAAGAAATATGCATTAAATAACTCTTATTCCACTGAACACATAAATGCAATGTGGAGAGAAAAAAAAAATCTTTCTCGTACATTCTGAGCAGGAACCAGACAGGTTCAGCAGAGCAAGAAAAAAACAATCTACAATAATGTATTTTTCAGATCTGTGAACACACAATAAGTACCAATCACTATGACACACTAATTCAATCAAGCACCAAAAGCTGGAAAGAAATTGATAGAGAACAAGTAATAAAAATCTCACACAGTTATCATTCATAGACTCTTACGTTGTGCCAGCAGCAATGGGGAGACCAGTCAGCAAATATAGGCAGATGTTTTATCCTTTAGATTTTGTACAAAAATTAAAGATACAAGCAATAAAAAAGTGATGGCACAACACAGTGATAGATATTACTGTCATGTTCTCAAAGTAACATGCTCTTTGTAATCAATAACATTCTGAAACTTCTTGACTGGCTATGCCAACATACAAAGTTAATAATCTTTTCCTCTTTTCTCCAAAACCTATAGAGAGTAGTATCACTATTAAAGTGTGATAAAATCCAAACAGTAGAGACAGAAGTTAAATCAAAAGTGATTTTTGTAGTAAGGCACTTTGCATATATAATACAAACATTGATTACAGATCTCAGTTGGAGCAAAGTCAGTATCTGCTTCACTGATGCTTTACCAGAACCGGGCAAGGCTTTGGGCTACCTCAGTGTGACAGGGTTCAGGTCACAGCAAAGCCTCATCTCACAGACTTCTGGTCATTCATTTATGCACTGAGCCCACAAACAGGCAATTAGAAAACAATAATCCCATCCTACATCATGACCAGACTGTGATGCTTCGGTACCGACTTAGCTGATCGGCAGAAGGGTCATGTTGAAAGATAAGGTTGTGTTTGCACTCATTAAAAACAAAACTACAAGCAACAAATATTGCAGCTATTTTTCCCTAGATAAATGACATTGTGTCCTGCCTTAAAGTAAATTTAAAATTTCAAAACAGAGAGATGGGACAGACGAAACACAGAGTGACCCTGTCTGTAGAAGTCAGAAAGGAACACTACCAGGGAGCTATTAATAAAATTCAATAAGATCAAAGAGTAGGCTTTTCAACTGGTCTCCATTTGGAAATAACCAGTTCTAATAATTGAAATGATAGGATGTTGTAAAGCACAAATAATGTTTAGGGCCTCCAGTAATGAAGGTTTGTTCTACATGCTGCACTCCACAAATGTACCAACAACAGCAGGGAGGATTACTGCTCAAAAGCTCCATGGCCTGAACACAAAAAGACAAAGCAATCAAGAAATTTAAAGACATGTACTAAATCCTCAAGAAACACTGCTAGGTGCAGAAGAGGGGACTCAATTTAATTTCTCAATACAATTTAGGGAGATTTATAATATTTCCTGGAACAGTTGACTGGCAGGCATGGCCTGTTCCTAAACATACTTTATGCTAATATCATTCAACTTTCAAAATCTATTCCAGTCATTGCATTTACTAACATGTTTCTACTGCAAATTTCTTGCTTTTCTTAACTTCACCAGTTGTTTCTCAGACTACTTATTTGCTTCATTTCTTGCGAATAAACTGTAAATATTACATAATTCGGCTTTAATTTCTCCATACACTGAAAGACTTCATAAAAGAACAAAGGAGTGTTCACACATCTTAATGTTAAAGATAATTAGTACACAATATTGAATTACATTTCTATAAAATATTTCATGTCAGAAATGTTGAAACATTTTGCTTATGCATCCTGTTAACTTTGAAAAAGAAATAATCCCAGATGTTTATCTTCTGGTAATCCACACTGATATAAATTAAGTCATCTTAAATGTAATATTTCCATATGAATGACATAATTGGAAATTTGTATAAACTTTTTTAAAAGACACAGATCAACAGTCATGATTACATCATCAATCACATTCAGGTTACTACAGCCTGAATATTTTTAAAGCTGTTTAGTCACCAGATTCATCACACAACCTATCTGCTTCTTCAGCTGTACAACAAATAGTTTAATCATGTTAGCCCCAATAATGTGCAGTGCTGCCCCCCAGATGTCTAACCTCCTATACAGTGAGCAACTACACCAACACACCAAGTACTATGTGCTATAATCAACTGCTCAAAGAAAGCAATTTAGGATTTGAAAATTCTTATATCTTTTCCACACTACAATGAAGAAAAAAGAAGTCACTAGCACAGACTTACTGTTTCCCTGGCAAAATGAAAATATACTGAGAGTCCTCTTGAAATGTTCTATAGACATTTCCTATTTCCATCCTATTTATATGTAAAATAAATGTGTAGAATTTGCATAAATGTGTAAAGCTTCTTTTAAAAAGGTTTCCTTTAAAAAAGAAAGATTGAAATGCTTACAAAAAGAGGTTGGTTATCTTAAAAAAAATTGTAGTTCAAGAACACCAAGCAAAGAAATTCAAGATTATTCGTTCAGCCATTGAAGAGATGTCAGCTGGGGGTACTTTGGAGAAAAAAAATTCCATGCTAAGTTTCTCCCAGAAAGAGTTGTGTGTTCTTCATTATGTGTTAGTATGCACTGTCAGTCATCTCTACCTATTTAAACTGAAAGATGGCTGAGATATAAAGGAAGAGCTTATAAAGTTTTCTTTATTTCATCTTTTTAGTGTAAGTTAATTGATATTATTTATATGTACATTTTCATATACCAACGATTTCAAATGTGGGGAAGAAAAGCCTTATGGTCTAGGTAAGACAGCGTTTTGACCCTGGCTGGATAATCGGCACTCCCCAGAACCACTCTATCACTCCCCTCCTCAATGGCACAGGGGAGAGAAAATGCAACAGGCTCATGGGTTGAGGTAAGGGCAGGGGAGATCAATCATCAATTACTGTCATGGGCAAAACAGACTCAACTTGGGGAAATCAGTTTAATTTATTACCAATTGAATCAGAGGAAGATAATGACAAATCAAATCTTAAAACACTTTCCTGCTGCCATCCCTCCATTCTCCATAGGCTGAATTTCACTCTGAAATTCTAGTTCCTCCTCTCTCTCAGTGGCACAGGGGGACAGACCATGGAGGCGGGGTTCAGTTCATCGTATGTTGTCTCTGCTGCTGTTTTTATTATTCATTCAGAGGACTCCTTCCCCTGCTCCAGCACAGGGTCCCTTGCACGGAAGCAGTCCCTTATTAACTTCTCCAGCCTGAGTCCTTTGCATGGATTGCAGTTCTCCATGAACTGCTCCAGTGGGGATCCCTTCCACTGGGTGCAGTCCTTCAGTAACAGTGCAGGTCCCCCATGGGGGTCTCAGGTTCTGCTACCAAATCTGCTCCAGAGTGGGTTTCTCTCTCCACAGGGTCACAGGTCCTGCCAGGAGCCTGCTCTGTGGTCAGTGGTGTCTCTGGAGCCTGAGCCAACCACCTGTGTATGTTTTAGAGTCTCTGTGTTCCAGCCAGAGCACTGGAGAAAGAGTCAGGAGACATCTTCTGTTGTTTCCAGAGGTGGTTTACTTTATCTAATCTAAAAGTTCTTTCCCTGAGTAGCCGAGTCCGTTCAACTAGTCAGCCCCAGGCACACTGCCCACCTCTGGGACAGCATTATCTTTTTATACTGTAAACTACGTAAACATTATTTACAATTATCTTCCAATACCTATCACTTATATTGTACAGTCTAATTCTACTTTAAACCAATCTAAAAGTGCTAACATCACCTAAAAGATGGATGCTAGGAAGAAGGAGAAAGAAGGACAGAACATGCCCAAATTCCTCCATCTTGACCCCAGACCTTTATTATGAACAATCTCAAAATCCTACCTTTTCACCTTATAATAATCTAGCTTATACTCTACTTATTTTTTGTGACTTGTAATTCTTCATGTAAGGGTGGTAATTTTTCCCAGGGAGATAAATCAAAGGCACAGGGTTTTGGGCATTGTGCCAAGGCTCCTGAGCTCCCTGCCTGGATCTTGAGCCATCCAGGGAAGCCAGAGGGATGTCTTGGGTTCCAACACTGCTCCAGCATAGGTTTCTCACAGGACACTGATGGGCTTGGCCCTGGCCAGTGGCAGGTCCATCCTGGGCAGTCTGGCACTGGCTCTACTACACATGGCAGAAGGTTCTGGCAGCTTCTAGCACAAGCCACCCTTGCACCCAAAACTGCCATCCAAAAATTCCAAATTATATCCATCCATCACTAGATCATCAGGAATTACTACTGAGGTGCAACAGGAACCAAAGAGAAGAAGGGGTGATTTATTTTATTCTGAACCTGTGATAAGTCTGTGAATTAAGTGATATCTAAATGCACATATGTTTAAATGACTTTGCTTCAAAATGCAATTTGGCTCACTAAATTCATGAGTCTGTGAAAGGCTTCTTTTGTAACATGGTGTGTATCTTTATATAAAATTTCATCTATTTTCCAGTAAAATAGAACTTAGGCAGAACAGAACAACACCCTTCAAAAGGTAAAATTCACAGAGAAAATGGGTTTAACTTCATACAAAGAAAGGAGCTTTGGTTTTTAGTTATGTTAAACAAGAAGTGAATTCTGATTCCTTTAAATTACTCTACTGAATGTTAAATCATTGTGTTTGAGCTTTTTCTTGAGCTTAGACATTATTTTATTGCAACAACAGCAGCAAGTAATGGATTCACTAATGTTACCTCCTTCTGGAATCACTTCACAGGTGTTAAATTCCTTGCACATTTTGATTTCAGGAAAAAGAGACCGACAGCACAGAGCAAACCAGCCAAAAGACACATTATGCTGGAGTAAAATTAAGACAGCCCAGATGGGTAAACACTATCAACACAAAAGACTACAACAGGTACTCATAAATCATGCGACAGAAACCAAATATTGGTTGGAAAAGAGAGAAGGAACAGAATAATGACACAGTTGGTTTTGATTAAAATGGAAAAAAAGCCTGAAAACTCTGGGTGTTCAACACACAGGCATAATTTCAGAAATCTATGTGACATCAGTTGCTATAAACCATAATGGCTGCCCAGAGAGTATCAGATTCCACTAAGAACTTCATTTTTATTTTTAGACTATTATAATACAAAGAGGGCCCAATTTTTGCAACAACAATCAGCAAACCTTTATTTTATGGCAGCATGGCAGAAAGAAACACTATGCCTTCGCTAAATATAATTACTAACCCTGTCAAGTTAATACAATCAGTAGTGTTCCGCTAGATTAAACTTTCAGCTGGATGAAAACAGCACATTCTATCTACTTGCTATTCTACTGAAGTTAATTCCTGTCTAAATAAAGAATGACAAATACTGAGACAACATTTTATTTTCCAAACTCGTGCAAAGAATTACATTAAAATACAAAGAAATTTGAACAAAGGAGGTAATAATCAACTGGAGAAAAGTTCACAATGATAAATCTGAAGGTAAATAATAAATTATAATTGGTTATATAGTTTGGGGGTAAGTTAAAGATTTGAAAGTAGGAAAAAATATGCAAGATAGATAAAAAGACCAGTGATAAGTGGCATCCCTCAAGGTTCTGGCTTGGAAGCAGCATCCTCAGAAAGTCTACAGATGACCTGAAGTTGAGCAATGAGGTTAAGACAATTGAAGAACAGGATGCCACCCAGAGGAACCTGGGAAAACTTGAGAAGTGGGTCTATTCGAGTCTCATGAAGTTCAGCAAGTCCAAGTGCAGTGTGCTGCACCCGGGTCATGACACTCCCAGACATGGGTACAGACTGAGGAAAAGTCATTGGCAGCAGCCCTGTGGAGAAGGGCATGGGTGTTCTGGCAGATGAAAAACTGGACATGGACCAGTGTGTGTGCTTGCAGCCCAGAAAGCCAACATCATGGGCTGCATCAAAACCAGCATGGCCAGCAGGACGAGAGAGGGGATTCTCCACCCTGGTGAGACCCCACCTGGAGCACTGCTTCCAGTTCTGGGTCCTCAGCACAGAAAGGACATGGTTTCATTGAAGCAAGTCCAGAGGAGGGCATGAAGTAAATCAGAGGGAGGTTGCATCCCTCCTATGAAAATGAGCTGAGAGAGTTGTGGTTTTTCAGGCTAGAGGAGAAAATAAAAACTCCATTGCAGCCTCTTCAATACTTGAAAAGAGCTTATAAAAGAGAGGAAGTCTGACATTTTACATGGAAACATAGTGTTAGGAACAGGAGGGAGAGGACAGTTTTAAATTAGCTAACAGGAAGAAAAATTTTCCTGTGACAGTGGTGAGGTACTGGAACAGGGTGCCCAGAGAAGTTGTGGATACCCTATTCCTGGAAGTGTTCAATGTTTGGTGGGACAGGGCTTTTAACAACCTCATCTAGTGAAAGACATCCCTTCCTGTGGCAGGAGGGATAAACCTAGGCCATTGCTCTTTTCATATGGTTTACTAGTCAGATTTTGAATGAGTTGCTGTAGGAGTATAAGCTATAACATATGGTATTAAAATTAATTTCAATAAAATGTTATTTGAAGGCAGATAGTAAGAATAGTTGAGATGGATATGTCCTCACTCTTTGTATATATCTATATAAATTTATATTTATAATATTAAAGTACCAAAATACCTGGCACTCTAGATTGATCATATGTATCTGCTTCTCTATAGTAATTATTATCAAAGTAAAACAGTTCTGAGACCAGTAATGGTAGAACCTGCTATGTAAATACAAATGGCTGACAGTGAAAAACTTCACTGAAAGCAGTCTTTCAAATGTTCTGTGAGATAGAGTTCATCTACCTGAAAAAAATCAAAACACAGCAGTATTAAGTTATAAAAGTCAATAGTTTCCATGGGAAGTAAAGAGAATAAGTTAAACGATACCCATTCAGAAGAGGTCCATATGTTTTTAAAACGGTGTTTGGGAAACAAACTTTTGAAAGCAATCAACCAAAAACTTTCAGATTTGGTGAGATAGGAGTAGATGCTAAAATGAGCTATTTTCATCCCAGGTACTCTGCCAAATCACTTGCTTAAGATTTATTTATCCTGTTCATTTATTACAGATTTAATTGCATTTTGAAGGCACAGATCTGCTTTACATGGTAAATTCCCCCATATAATTCCCAAAAAGCTGATCTTGTAGAAATAGCTCTGCTCTGCACTGTCTTACTAGGCAGCCACACTGCAAGCTGATGAATGTTTGAAAGCCTAAGTGTGTTATCAATACATAAAAAGAAACTGTTGGCTCAGCTAAGAAATCTGCCCATTTTCTATACCATATTTTCCAAGCAATAGGCTATGACCATGGGGAACATAATGACCACCAGCATTCATGGAATGAAAGCCCCATTTAATTCCTTGCCCCATAGCCAGCACCATGGATACTTTTGCATCACCTCTGTGATTTGTCATATAAACACTGTAAGTCAATTTCCAGAAACATTTATTTCCTTTTCAAAAAAAGCAAAACCATTGATTTACTGAAAAAGCTAGGCATGAATGTTTTGTTGTTGTAAGATGATCTATCCTATGAATCAATAACAAACACTTGATCAAAGAGGAAAAAACTAATGTAGTTCAAACTGAATCAAGGGAAATATTAACCTCACTGGGAGAACCTTACCCTCCTTTCAAGTTAGGTGATTTTATAAAGCAGGAGTGCAAATGAAAGCTGTTGAAAGAAAACATGTAAAAACAGCTGGGTACAAAATTGACACAGTTTGTCTAGGACTAAGAAGACCATAGGGAAAATTATAAACTTAGCACCTGCTACTAGCAACCTCCAAATAAACACAGCCAAGAAGTAGTAATGGCTCTACTAGCACTTACTTTTTTAAACAGCAGTGGTGTTTGTCTGTCTCCAGATATCAACTTCAAAAGGCTACCTTAAAAATATAACCCAGATTCTGAGACAGACTATTACTTCCACCACCTAACTATTGTTCATCCTTCCAAAAATGCAAGTGTTTAGAACCATGGCAAACTTACCTGTTAAGTACAGCAGTGCTAATTGCAGAGATGAATATAAACACAAAAGGCAATTACAAATTTTCTTTAATGTGATAATTTTAAAGAGTGTAAATTATGCCACATATTGACTTTCTATCACACCTTCTTCTTTGGGACTACTTTACTGAAGGAAAAAAAAAAAGTAAAAAAATTCTAATATTTCTGGTAAGAAAGACTGATCACCAACATTTTTTTCATGAAAGTTTGCAGCAAACAAATAAAACCCTTATTGGAGAGGTACACTGATCAAGCGTAATTTGTCAAGAACAAGGATATGCTATAAAAAACATTACCTAAATATACAAATGCTTTAGTAAAAATTTCAAAATTAGATACCATACTTCAGCTGTAACTGTCTCAGGCTTTGGTTCCTTGCTATAATGAACATTTCATGAATCATCTTTCAAAACAGAAAGATACTCAATAAATGTCTCCACTTTCAGAATTAACAGACTACTGAATTTTATACAAAGCTATCCTTATTGGTATCAGATGAAAAGCTTCCTGCTCTAAGAAACAAAACATTGCTTTACAGAGGGCAGGGTTTCTTCATGCCCTGGTTGCTTCACTGGTTTTGAGGGAATTTTGACATACCTGTCATAACCAATACCTATAAAAACAAATCTAATGAAATAATATAGTCCACCCATAGCACTGAAAGGGTATTTCACCTAAGCAAATCCAAAGGTCCTCAGATTGCTGTTATAGCCAACATGAACATCAGCCTTAATTGGTTATTAAAGACTAACGTGATTAAGGGACACACAAGAAAATATGACTATTTCAATGACACATCAAAGTACAGTAATTCTAATAATCAGTAATGTTTGATATTAGCTTTTTCTCATCTTGTAGCAATGAAAGCACTAGGATCCTTCAATTTTATTTCTTTTTTCCTGGAATGTAAACAGAATGGGAGATTAGGTTAAGTGAAATTATTTCCTGAATAATTTGCTAAAAGCTAGATCCAAGAAGCTAATCAGGAAGAAGACAAAAATCAGTGCTTCCTTCCTCCATACACAAAAATACACAGTAATGGACAGAGAAGAAGATGGCCAACATGTATAAACATAAAAGTAAAAAAATGTGAAAAAAAGAGATCAGTGAATGAAAATAAAAAATAATAATGGAGTTGAGGATTCAGACCCATGTCCCTAACCTGTGGAGTAGGTATAAAAGAAAAATACAGATCAAAAACTGTAATCATAAATAAAAGGGAAGAAAAAGAAATTAATTAGGTGTACCTACTGTTAGCAATATCTACATTCCACAAACTCAGTCACTAAGATTTTATGAACTGTGGGAGACTAAAATCAGGCCCCTGTAAAATTATGTGATAAGAACACACTATTTCAAACATGCCAAACACCTAGAAAATCCCTCCAAGCAGTGTAGTTTTGGTTGGCTGGGTTTATTTATCTATTTTTACTTAACCTACATACTTATGACAGCCAGATTTTTATCACTTTAATTCAAGACATGGGCCTAAATATATTTTTGACAAATGTCAGGCCAACTTGACCAATCTGCTTGAAGTCAATGACTTCTCTTCAAGATGCACTAAAGACCATTTCCAACTATGTTGCTGTTACTACTGGCTTACAAAACAAGTCAAAACAAGAAGCATGAAAAGGGATGGAGAATTTAATCTCAGAAAACAGCCATAGCCTAAGATGCATTTCAAAAGAAAGACTAAGATTATTGCTATGATAAAACCAAAGTATCTCAGTTTCTATGGAGAGTAAGAAACGAACTGAGAAGTAATTTTTCAACTAGTAGACCACTAGACCACCATCCAGGTGTCTTGAAAACAATAAATTCCCACCCCCAAATCACCTTCTCCTTGAAAGAAATATAGTTCTTCAACTTTTAAAATGTACACAATTAAACTATGAAATTTTACTATTTTTTTCTTTTTCAGAGACTGAAATTTTATCTTGTCAGCAGAACTGCATTACTTTCAGCCTGAAAATCTGGCTCCACAGTAGACTGTGGGGGTAGTAAACTGTGAAGAACATGACTACTTCTGACCAGCATGAATGAGCAGCATGACACTGAGCAAATCAACGTTTCCCTGTGCTCTACTTCCCATATTATCTATGCATGCACTGTATGGCTGCCAAGTGCTCAGAAAAGTGGATTTCTCCAGAAACCCACTGGCGTCTAAAGCACAATACAAATAATATAGTAATGACTTTTGTTTCAAAGAGGGGAAAAAACTGGGTTGCATTCTTGCAATGCATGAGGAGATTTATTCCCAGTATCTCCAGATAAATTGCATTTGACAAAGCAGTACTTATGGAAATACAAGTCACCAACACATAGTCTCTTCTGGTATTCCAAGAGGACAGAAAAATTTTTGGGTCATGTCCAAATCATGAAGCTATTAAAGTTATGGGGGTCACAGATTTTCTTTGCAAAGTCTACTGGCTAGAGTGAGAAGTCACCAGCTCTACACTTTCACCCCTAATTTCTGAGACAGTAAAGATGAAGATTATACACATTGTCTAGTCTAACTGCTGAAACTCTTCTGCACCTCATATTAACATGTAATTGCCTCCTAGAAAATTTATATTATCAAAAGAACATCGCAACACTGTTTTGAAAATGCATGGTAAAAGCTTTGTATTCAGTAATTTTTTCCAGCTCACACTCATGTTTACTGATAAATGTAGATCAGACAAGGGGATCAGGGGAATAAGGCACACTAAATTGCTTACTATCTTACAGGTCTATACTTCCTAATAAACAGTCACAACGTAGCAAGTGTCAAGTGGTTTTTAATATTTATAAATGAGCAAAAGTTCCTAAATAAATAATTGTTCTTTTTCAAGCCCTGATATACAATTACCCTCATAAATTAACACTCCTCCCTGGCAGACACAAGAACTAATGCACATTTAAGACATTAATTCTCTCTTCCATTTTTTCTGAAATGTCAGGTCCATATGCCATCCATCTGATAAGGCTTTTCCCTATTTGTGTGCCCAGAAAATCTGCTTGACACTTTTGACAAGAAAATGATTAATTAATAGGGAATACTAGGAGAAACTGCATAAACATTGCAATTCTCTAGTTAACTAGTATTTACTTCTTTAAGAAAAATCATAGCACACATCATCTGACTTTGAATTTATCTTAGTATGAAGTTTTTAGTGAAGAGTTAACTCTCTTCTGTGTGTTCATATGGTCATTCATAAAACTTTCTGCTGTACTGGGTCACTGCTTCACCAGTTGCACTGATGCTTTGTTGAAAATTAGCCAGTTTGGTTTCGACAGAGATTAGAGAAGTGATCAAGAACTGTTCCTGTTGGATGAAGAATGAAGATGGAATGAATTGGGACTTGTCCAAAATTGTTCAATTTCTAATAAACAAGAAGTTGAACAGGCACTTTCCAACTTCAGTATAAGTCTGCTGAACTATTTTTCATTCAGAAAGTATGAATTAAAATGATGATCAGTCTTCCTACTGGGCTTCTGGTTGACAGGTATGGAAAGCCCATTTTACAAATTTAATTACATTTAATAAGTATCAATGTATTAATATTGCTAAGGCACAATACTTCAGCACAGGAATACTTCAACACAGAAAAAGTGCCTTTTTTTTTTTTTTTAAGCTTTAACAATCTGTAAGATGTATAATAAAAATGAGTGCAAAAAAGAAGATACAAGACTTTTCCATGTATTAACATTTTCTCCAATCTGAGCTAAAGACAACCAAAAAAAGAGTTCTCACTAGAATGGCTTAGCAAAATGAAGATCCTCCCTCATATCCATTCCATGCCATTCATGGCCATACCCAGATAAAATGGCAAGTGAAACCAACAAGAAACTTGCCAGCTTCTCACACAGAACGTATAGTACTGAATAAACTACGCAGGTTGTTTATTTGTTTACATATATTTACATATAAAAATATTTATACATCTGTATTTAACTAATACAATTTTATCTGGTCCATTTGTTATTTAACTTTGTGCAAGGATGTTGGATATACTGTACTATACAAATGGCACATCAATACTTCCAACCAAGCTAAACTTCTATCCATGACATATTAGGATAGACACCTATTTTGAACTGCTACAATTCTCTATCCTTTCTACTGGAATATTGATCTCTACAGCATGTGAAGAAAAAATCTATATGCAGTTAATGAACAGAGTAGTGCCACAGAATACACAGGATTTATATAAATTTATCAGCATCTGTACTTCAAAGAAGGCTTGATAAAAAGGAGAGCGTTAGCAGATACGATCTCGTGGTAGCCAAGCAGACTGAAGCGACAACAGGAAGAAAATATTTTAAAATTGTGCTTTAAGAGGTAAAAGAAAGAAAAAGTTATAAAATCTAAGGATGAAACATCCAGCCCATTATTTATCCTGATGATTCCTATTCCCTCAAAAAGGTTCAACACCAATGCATGGGTACACACAATCTTTGGAACTACACCTGTTCTTTAAGATGACACATTGTTATTCTTCAAGGAGGAAATCTTAAAGGCACAGGAGCAGGCTGTACTTATGTTCTAGTGGGAGAGAATAGTCTAGCAGAAACTTAAAGAAAAAAAGGAGAGTTTATGACCTTTAGAAGAAGGGGCAGGCCACAGGGATGTTGTGAGGCTCTGCAGGGAGGAAGTTACAAGGGGCAAAGCCCAACCCAAACAATCTGGCTACTGCTGCAAAAGGCAATAAAATTCTTCTATTAATACATCAGCAACAAAAAGTAGGCTAAGCAAAATTTCATCCTTTATTGCACGTGGAGGGAAACACTGACAAAGGATAAGGAAAAGGCTGAGGTACTTAATGCCTTCTTCACTTCTGTACTAGGTTAACAGACTCAGTGATCTCAAAGGCTTTTTCCAACCTATATGATTCTTTGATTCTATTTCTCTGCTGCTTTTTTTCTAGTGCTTCATTTGGAAAAAAAGGAAGGACACTGTAAATCAGCAGGCACTTTCAACCAGTCTGTGGACCTCTAGATCATGTAGCTAAGAACAGTTCACAATAAGTATGCCAAGCTCCCAGCTGGAAAAACACCAGGCATGTTGAATCCATATGTTCTGTAACAGAAAGCTTTGCAAATGTTTCTAATACCATAATTCTTCTTCACTGGAAGCTAAGAAGGCCTCTTTCCAATTTTCTTTAAAACATTTCATATTCTTCTATGTATTATCTTTAAAATTCATTCTTTACTGCACATAATAAATAGTCATGTAATTAAAAATTGTAATTTGAAATCCTTACTCCAGCAGCATCCTGCTGTATGACTCCTAAGTTATAATGCAATACATACAATATGAAAATAAAGGATTTGGAAGGAACTAAATAGCATCCCAGCATATCTTACCCATTCTACAGACCTTCAGTTCTCCTAACTGTTCTTCTAAGATCAGCTCTACTGAGAAGAGTCCACCTTCAGCAGTCTTGAGTAGGCACTTCTCACAACCAGCTTAGCCCAGCTTCCTCTCCTCATTCAATGAGTCCTCCCTCAGGCATTCATGTGGAAAGCTGCTATATCACCATTATATCTGCTCTTTTCTAAACTAACAAAACTAATTCTTTCAAATTCATCTCATTCACTGCCTGTATTAAAACTCCAACTTATTTTGTTCTCTACCAAACACCTCCTTTAATTTGTCCACATCTTTCTGCTTGGGTCCATTGAAACTACTTACAGACAGAATCCCTCAATATCAACTCGCCTAGCACAAACACCCTCCTGTGTCTGCTATATGTCTGAAATGCACATACTGTACTCTTTAATGGCCTTAATATGTAATTGAAGAAAATACAGTGCACTTCTGAATAACATCCTGGCTAAATACTCAGCAAATATCCTGGAAACTGTTGCTGCATAGACTAGTATCTCTTATTTTAAGTGCACTTGACATTTTTCCACTTAAACACTGCAATTTTATTAAATATATTTCTTAATAGTATTTTTCTCCATTTGTAAACATTACTGATAGTTTCAGTTTAATGAGGTAATTTTTCCAAGTAATGCATCTTGAAGAATTTTAGGCAGAAAAAGAAACATAGGTATTTTCCAAGAAACATGACAATGCTGTGATTCTCTGACTCCTATCAAATATAATACAATGCTTTGAAACAAATTTCCAAAAGTAAAATTCTTATTTTACCCCTTCTATACTTTGATTCAACTCTAAACTTAGGATCTCCTGTACCTAGATTCCCTCTCTGGCCTCTCCTCTAAAACCAGCCAGTGAACAGCCATTTCTAAAGCCTCCAGTAATTTTTGACCTTATGCAACCCCAGTGCATCATTTTCAGTAATCAGATTTCCTCCATGGGTAATTCTTTGATTATGTGAGATAACAACTAAGCAGAGTTACAGTAATTTCACGACCATAAGGCGCACTGGACTATAAGGCGCACCCCCCAAGAGTCGCAACTTTGTAGCTCAGATAAGGCACACCGGACTATAATGCGTACTATTTTTTTTGCAGCGAGGAGCCACACAGTGCGCAACAAAGTAGCAAATTACTGGCAGGTTCTCAATTTGCAAAGTTTTTCGCCGTGATTTTTCGCCGCTTTTCGGCGGTTTTTCCCCACGATTTTTCAGCCACTTTTTCGCCGCGATTTTCTGCCACTTTTTGGCGGCTTTTCCCCGCGATTTTTCACCGCCTTTTCATCGCGATTTTTTTGCCGCGATTTTTCGCCGCGATTTTTCACCATTTTTTGGCAGCTTTTCGCCACGATTTTCCACCATTTTTTGGTGGCTTTTTGCGGCAATTTTTCACCGTTTTTTGGCAGCTTTTCACCGCGATTTTTCACTGCTTTTTGGCGGCTTTTCGCCACGATTTTTCACTGATTTTCACCACGAATTTTCGATGCTTTTTTGCCGCTATTTTTCGCTGTTTTTTTACCGCTTTTCGTGGCGATTTTTCAAAGCTTTTTGGCGGCTTTTCCCCGCGATTTTTCGCCGCTTTTTCACCACGATTTTTCGCCGCTTTTCGGCAGCTTTTCGTGGCGATTTTTCACCACTTTTTCGCGGCGATTTTTCGCCCCTTTTCAGCGGCTTTTCGCAGTGATTTTTCGCCGCTTTTTCTCCGCAATTTTTCACCGCTTTTTGGCGGCTATTCACCACGATTTTTTGCCACTTTTTCGTGGCAATTTTTTGCCATTTTTTGGCAGCTTTTCACTGCGATTTTTTGCCACTTTTTCACCACGATTTTTCGCCGCTTTTTCGCCATGATTTTTCACCGCTTCTCGGCGCTTCCCTGTGGCCGCGCCGCTTCCCCCCACTTCTCCCTGCCCAGCGGCCGCGCTGGTTCCTGGCTTCCCCCGCCCAGCGGCCACGGCTCCCGCGGTTCCCAACTCCCCCTGCACATCCGCAGCTCCCGTGGGTCCTGGCTCAGTTTGCAGATCGCACTTCCGCGTTCGGAATTTTCCGAACTTTGTAGCTCAGATAAGGTGCACCGGACTATAAGGTGCACTTCCGGGTTTGAGGTAAAATTTTAGTCAAAAGGGTGCGCCTTATAGTCGTGAAATTACTGTATCTGTCTAGGCAGAAACTAGCAAACCATGCAAGGCTGAACCCACATAATTAAGCTCATCACATTTCAACAATTTCCATTATTAGCTTTGGATAACTGCCCTCAGGAACACAATATAGAGTGGACACTCAAAAAAAGCATAAAAGTAATGTATTTATTTGTATTCTCCCTTACACACAGAGTTTCTAATGCATATATGTAAAAAATCAGAAACAATTCACTGCTCATCACCCTTGGCTATAATTTCCAGAAACATCCCTATCTTGTGCATCCTTCACCAAAGGCTATAGCAACTTGTAAGACTTTAAGGAACTGAAATCCATTTTGAGTGGCACTACATAAATCTTTACTCAGAATATACAGAATTCAGGCACTGGATGGAGCATCAAGGGACAGAACATGCACAATATCCATGTTTAGAGGAACAGTAAAATCAGAAATACTATCATATATATTTACACAAAACCGTAAATTCCAAGGTTCGATCTTTCTCATATTTAAGTTGTTTTGGACCAGTGCCACCTGGACCTGAAGCTCTTTAGTGTTTCCAACTACTGTCAATGTTCCACAACCTAAGTCCTTTTAGGTTGCATTGCAAAACAGGCATGGCATTTTTATCTTAACTGGCATTAAAATTGCACCTATCTTCAGAAATAAAAACATAAAGAATTAACAGTAGTAATATTCTTAAATAGTCTTTTCTTTTGTGAAACTAAATAATGAGATTCAAACAATTCAGAATTGCCCAACATTAATAACACTTCTTGGTTAATAGAATAAAATTTACACAATTAATGTACAGATGCTTACTTGGATGGTTTTACTTGTCTTCTTGGGACTAACATTTAAAGAAAAAATAGAACCAAATTATTTACTGATATTTACACTGTAAGGACTGTTTTTTTCCCATAATCACCAGAATGCTCAAGTTTCACTCAAGTGTGAAACTATACATGGGCCTAAGCAGAACTGACAGTGGGAGGAGTGTGTGTGTGGAATCTTTCATTAAATCCTAATTCGTTTCCATTACATTTTTTTTTTTTGAAAATTCACTTGCCATGTGCATAAGCAGCTGATAACTGTCTAATGCAGGAGCACTTCATTAAACATACACAGAAGGTAGAAGGTTTTGTATACATTTTCAGCTTGAACAGGGTAGAAGTTGCTGTAAAATTATTCTGCCCAGGTATCTGAGAAATAAATTCTACCTTGACATGTTTTTAGTATGTTGTGGAACTAGTTTTAAAAGCCGTTTAAATGTAATGCATATATCTATCAAACTGTTTTGGCTTTCCAACTTGGATTCTGAAAATGCTGCTTCAAACTGATGGGCTACTCCTGTTTCTTTATGAAAAATAATTCTCTTTTCTTCAAATACCTACTCACTGCAGTCAGAAGCCAAAAATTTTACATATTATCATACAATTATTGCTAATTGTGTTCTTGGCTGATTATTGAACATTTCCTCTAAGATCCCTCTACTCTGTTTATCTTTTGAATAGCAAATTAGTAAATTCAGATCTTTTAGTATCTTAATCTAAAATGTTTACTGGATTTTGTAGCAGTTATTTTTTATTTTAACTATATTAATAAAAAACTAAGTGGTTGCTATGATAACAGACAAAAATGAACACATTTCAGAAAAAGACGGTTACTGTAATACTGTTCATTCCACAATTCAATGACTCCTTCAAACCAATCCACACACGAGAGCCTGCAATCAGCACATAAAGTCACTTTTCTTAGAGCTGAAATAAACTCTCCTTGCTTTAGTTCATTGCAGAGTTAAGCATTTGTGTTTATGAGCACAACATTGAAGCTGAAGTTAGAAGGGACATCTAGAGGTCATTCAGTCAACCCACCTCAAAATAGAGTCAACTAGAGCACATCACTTGGGACTGGGTCCAGTCAGGTGTTGAATATCCAAGGATGGAGACTCCAGTCTCCCCAGGCCCGTTTCAGTGCTTATCCCGCTCACCTTATGGCAAAGAACTTCATATTCTCTAAATGGACTTTATTTTATTCTGATTCATGCCTTTTAAAGAAGTATTTTTTGTTCTGAAGTTTAGACAAAATTGTAAGTATTAATCATTATGTGTAATTATGTGTATTATGTAATTATGAGTATTACTCATTATGAATATTACATCATTATGAGTATTGCTGATAATGGAGAAGTAAGGAAAACCTTTTCAAAGTACCTATGCTTTGGCACCCACATCTCATTTTGGGTTTTTGTTTTGACAATTTCTCAGTTTCACATTTTATTATTTCCTGAAACTGAGTGACAGAATATCATTAAACATTATATAAACATTTGCACAGGATCTAAAACTTAAACAATCCATTGGATTTAGGAAGCAAGATGCACTTGTAATGTTCAATTTATCACTATGAAACAAAAATTTCAAAACATTCAAGTAAGGCTCAAAAAAACTTACCCAAAAAACTATTCAATATGATTAGATAGAAAATACTTCCTTTTAAAAGTAACAATTTATCCTGATCCTCAAATATATCTCCAGAGCAAGTAACAACACCTGAACTTCTAAACTAATTCTACTCGGCTCTGTAATGGAACTTGAGTTTTCTATAACTGCAAGTAGCAAATAGTCAAGTCTCTTCATGTAGACCTAGTTATGGAGGGACAAAAATGTGTTGCTCACTCAGGAAATAATCTGCAACTGATGAATACTCCTGTATTATGGAAAAAGTTTGACAGAATTCTTTTTTTCTGCCCTCAGCTTACTCCCATCAACTATAAAATAAGACCTATTAGTTAACTCTATTCAGATTCCTTGATTGTTTAGTTATTTCATGAAGATTGTTCTTTTTGGAGCAGTGTGGGGAAGAAATCTTATTCCTAGCATATCATATGTGTCTTCTCAATTGTCCAGCTGGTTTCAGGCTCTGTAACACCAGAGCTGCTCAGGCTGGCACTGTTATTTGGAAGATTTTATACTAATTTCTAAAAACACTATAATAATGCTTTATCTTAAAAATTTTTGAAGGCGCATGTTATCTTGAGTTGTTCTTTAAGCAGTAAGACCACAGTAAAAGTCTGTACTATGTAAGTTTTTGTTTCTTGATGAATTAGTCTCCCTCTTGCACCGCTTCTAATCTCTTGCCTTTACCTTTCAAAACACAAAAAACATACTAAATTGCCACATGCAACAAAGCCAGGTGGCTTTGTTTTGGTTTTTATTTCATGGTGGGATCCCCACAAAACTGAGTTACTAATTTTGCAGAGAGGATGTTAGCTACGTTACTGACATTGTTAATAATCCTTCAGTGATTTCTCAAAACTTTGGTCTCATTAAACATGGAGTAGCTTTCACATAGTGCATTGAAACAGAAGAAAGCTCTTCATCTTACTGCCACACAAGAGATATCCAAAATACTCCAAGGGGAGGCAGTAAACACAGATTAACTTTGATAGATCTTTGCAATGGGACTATTGATACACAGTGCAGTAGTTCTGATTGCTCAGACACAAAATTCAATCATCCATGTTCTTTTTATAATAAAGGTCATACACACTGTAATCACATCAATTTTTATTTGGCTTGTCAGTTTTCTCAAAAAAGAACAGAAGTAGAGAAGGAGAACAGTCAGTAGGTAAGAATAAATAAATGGAGCAAAATGACAATTTAAAAAATCACATTAGGTGCAAAGAAAAGTTTTTTTAATCTGCTACTAAGACATAATAGGACTATTTTAAGGTAAAGGAATGCCATAAATACTTGTCCTATTTTAGAAAAAAAAAGTTCTCAAACAGCTTAATGAATAAAAACATGACTGAATAATTCTAGCATCAGCAGGTTTTTAAGCAGGAAATGTTATGTAGTTTAAAGAGAAAAACCCAAGCAGTTTGAGAAAAGTCTACTACTGACCTAGTTAAATAGCAAACAAAGGCAAGGGACAGAGGAATCCTCAAGTAGCATTTAATTGCAAAGGACATTTCAAGGATTTTTTTATATTTTCCCAAAGAAATCCTTTGCAAAGTCGCATTTCAGCATCAGCTTCACAATCAACTATTTTATATTGAATACAGTACCAATCAAGTTCAACATCAGCTCTGCAATTCACTGTGACTAGACTAAGGAATGTAAATGCCATTAAGTGTCCTTCAAGTCTTATGTTAAGCTTGAGCACCAAATGCCTTTGTAGTTCTTCTAGGGTATTACCATTAGTATAGAAGGGTTAATAGCAAAGGCTGATGATTGTTTAAAAATTCACATTACCAAAGTGGATTACATTGCATCTACTGAGGGGATCAACAATGTAAGCCTACACTAAGCCATTATTGCAGAAACAAAGCTTGCATTTTAAGCCTTTGGAAACAAGCATAAAATGGACAAAAGAAAAAATTCTTCTGATGTAAGAACAAGGCAAACACTACATGCTTTTCATACAGACTCACATTTTCAGAGCCATACAGAATACAGGAAAATGGACAAATAGCCTCCCCTAAAAGCTCATCATGAACTCCTGACAAGATCAGCAAACTGAAGAAAAGGACAAAATGGATAACTGTAAGTGATCAAATGGTATAAAGGAAGTCTTGTCTTCTCTTTTATTCTGGACACAACAAAATTAATTATCTTGAATTTAGGAATGACTACTAGAAGAATCAAGTATGCTTGTTAAAAGCTGAGGGTTTAGATCCTTAGTTCAATGCTTGATGTTCAAAGGCACTAAAAGCTGCAAATTTCTGTTAAGGTCAGTGGAATCTGAGGTTTCTCAACACATTCATTTATCTGGTCAGTTAGAATTCAAACCTCATTCATTTAAGTTTGAAAATACTAACAGAATCCTTTGGCCTTTTTTCCCACACTACTTCTTACGCTCTCTGAACCCATCACTAAAATTTGTCTTATCATACAAAATTTAAAGCAAACAAATTTTTTAAAAAGAAAAATTGACAAAGCCCAGGCTGAGCATGCTTTATTATCTGGAATTCCATCCCAGCTAGTTTCTAAGTACCTCTTTTCAACCACTCTCCTATGGATGAAGATTCGTATTGCTATTTCTGATTGTAAATATGAGTTCAAGTTTTCTGACACAGTACTAGGCAGAGTAAATCACTCTCATTGTATGAAAGTAAATTAATATGATATATTTAGGAATAAATCACTGCATATGATACCTATATTACAGATAACACCCTAAGCTTTTTCAGAAACCCTATTCTACAGCAGAGAAGATTATTTTATATTAATAGCATGAAACAGCTTATTTTAAACCCCATGCTAAGCTTCTTCAGAATGCAACTAAACAGGAAAGCATTATTCAACATTTCCACAATTTAGGTTTCTAAATATGGCTTGCTTTTGTTTTAATTCTGTTGTGATGAACTGAAATTGGATCAGCTACTGAAAAGTTGTGCAAATCTAATACTTAACATCAATCATACCTGAAGCAGACTATGGCAGACAGGTTCTATTTTTGAAGTGTTTTTAAACTGTAAACAGGAACAGGATTTATGAAATTTGTGTTCTATGTTTACTTTAAAGAGAGTATAATTATATAAATGATCTTTTTTATGACTGCAGAAGTTCATACATAATAAAGTTCACACATGTAACAATAATTTTCCTAGCACAGGAAAAATTAATCCAGTGAATTTTGTTAGTTCTTAGAGGTTTATTTGCAAGATTCAGACTGAATTCTGTCAACTATTTTGTAAATTTAGCAATTAATTTAAACAAAGGTAGAAGATTTTTATACCAACTTCAATCTCAAAGATCTTAAAACTAGGATAATCCTGGTATCTCCTGTAACATTGTGCATCTCTGGCTTTGGATTCTCTGAAGGAGAAGACAACAGAACTGAATTCCTCCCACACTGTCACCAGAGTTTTATGTTCTAGCAAGTCAGAACAGGGACAAGTTTCTCAACCTTTTTCCTCCTCCAATCTATGATAAGGTGTCTTGGCCACATTTTCTCCTTCCCTCAGTTAAAAAGCTGATCTTCATCTTGTATTTTCAACATATACTAACCAGGTTTGCTTTTTTTCTTTAAGGGAGGGGAATGGATACAGTTTCATTAATAAGTCTACCTTTTTCTCATTAAGGATGCTGCAATATTTTCTTAAAATATGTTAGCTCTTCCTGAATTTTAAAAACATATTTATCAGAGCAGCAAAAGTACTAACAAGAAAAAGAAGAAAAAAACTGTTTGCAGGAAGACCATACACAATTAAATTTCTTTAAAGTACACTGTGTACCTTAGCTACGTTTTCATCAACTGATGAGACAGGTATTAGCTGAGAATAATCTTCTTAAGAAAATGGGAAAGGCAGAATATAACATCTTTGATTTGGCTTCATTTCATGGGCTTAGATTTCATGGCTCAGAACAGCCTATTTGCTAGCACTTCAGGTATAAATTAAGGAACACAGAAGACAAATTTATTTAAAAAAGGAAATAAAAGGAAAAGAGGAAAAAAAAGCGATTTCTTAAGAGCCAGTAAGTTTTTGGCAACTGACAGGGAAAAAACTGTCTACACTATAATTTTTCCTTTGTTCTTGCTAAATTTTCTAAAAAACTGAATAGAAAAGAGAAAACTGTTTGCAGTAGTCAAGAGCATTTTTTTTGACACAGAATCAGTTCTTTGCTCTATGAACCAGTGACATCCCATTTGTAGTACACATATAAATAGCCCAAGATGTGTCATTGACACTGACCTGATATCCTCATTTCTAATTACACATATACTCTATGTTGTAAAGCTACGTAGAAATTTTTGCCAGCAGAGAACTCAAAAAAGTAACAAGGAAACAGAAATCATAGTGTCTATATTCCAACACTGCTCCACAAGAATAATACCTAAACTTGATTTTCAAGGACACTTTATAGACACAATCATACAAAACAGAAAAGAGATAGTACAGTTACCTAGCATTTTTTGGTGTCAGTATATTAATGAACGTAATTCCCTCCACAACAATTTTTCACATGCAGCTTAGGAGGCTTAAAAGCTTACACCCAGGCATCTTCAGTGATCCCATTCTGCAGCGTCCCTCTGAACAGGATAAGCTAGGACCAATGAAACAGCAAGACGCTCTGGAGAGAGGTACTGCCTGCCTCTTTGAAACTCCCCTTTATACTATTCCTCTTCAATATACCTGAGAAGTCTTGTTCTTTTGTCCTTAAGCAGCATATTAACTTTCTCCAAGTAACACAGAAAAGGCTAAAACACATGTACCTGATAAAACCCTAAAACATTCCTGTAATTAAGATTCACTCTTTTGTCTCCTTGCCTCAATTCTGTTGCATTCACTAGTCTTTTAGTTATTTATTACCATGAAAAAAAATCACATTTTCTAAAAGTAAAAAAACATTAAAATGTAATTTTCTCCTAGAGAAATTTTTACTCATCTGACATTAAAACACCATTGTATTAGGATGCTTTTTTCCTCAATGTGTTCCTACCATTTTTAAAAAATATTTTCTACAATATTTGTACAAATAAATATACTTCTGTTTCCTAATCTCTTTCAATCAGAAGTGCCGTGTAGGAGTAATGTGGACTCCTCTTTTTCACCTCAATGAAATAATTAATGGCTTACAAGGGCAAGAATAAAGGCCAAAACTATTTTCAACAATATCAAGATGAAGAAAAATTACACTTTCATTCACGTTAGGGAAGTGCGACTGAGTTTAACATGCTTATCTCTGAAGGAGATGGAGAAGAGTATACATCCTGTATACTGGAAAGAGAGAGATGAAAAACACTCCTGCAGGGAAATGCATATACTGTCTATTTTTCAGGTATCTCTCAAATATCTCCTATTAATTCTTTGAACTAGAGAATGTTCCATCTGCTGAACTGGCAATTGTGTGAAAAGGAACCCACTGGTTTTGTTAAGTAGTCAGTACACAAATTTATTTCTAATAGCAGGAAAAAGAGAAAAACAAGCTCCTCTGTAGGCCTTGGCATAGAGAAGTACAAGTCCTACGTGACAAAACTGTGTTTGAAACGAAAAAAATGAATTGTGGAGATCGTAAATAATACAGACAAAATCAATCAAGACACATTGCAAGGCAGAAGAACGAAAAACCCTTGTATTGGTGATAGATCCCTTGGCACAAGGCACTGAACTAACTCAATAAAGATAATGAACAGAAACAACTACAGCATGAGTCTTTCTGGTACCTACAGATCAAATTGACAAGTTGGTAGGAAAAAGAGTAAGATGTAAATAACCACAGTATCCCTAAGGAGTTTCACCTGTTGATCCCAATTAGCACCTGACCATGAGTACAAGCTGGAACACGCACTGTTGGATGAAGAGAAGTCAGGGAAGCAAAGGATATCCCATCAGTTAAAAACATCTTCCTACTCTAAGTTCAGAATCTGGTTAAAAGAAGAATCCAGCCCCATCCTGTCTGGTGTGCCAAAAATCTAAAGAAGCATTCAAAAAACAGAGATGTTCCACAATGTCTCATTCAAATTCTGCCTAGAGATGTATGAGTTTAGGACTTTGGTTCATAGCATCATAGCACACTCATGTATCAAAATAATGATGCACCAAAGTGATACAATAAACACAATTGGTAAGTAAACGATGAAGAAAATAAAACCAATGCTAGCACATTTAACCACTGATAAGGAACTCAACCATACCTGCAGTAAATTTCAAATATTTTATTTCAATATGCAGTTTACAGCAAAGAAAAATACGACAGATAAAAATCTTCTCAGTTCATAACAAATTTGAACTTTATCAGAACTCAAGTAGGAGTCCAAAGTGTTAAATGAAAACTCAAGTTATGCTGCTCCAAATCAAAGAATAGAAAAATAGCAGGAGAAAACAATCTGAATGGTTTTCACCCTCTTCAGTACCAGCTGATTAAATTCTATAGTATTTCCAACAGAGTGATATTTTGATCAATAAATACAGAATTGATGATAGAGACATCACTACTGAAGGGGAGGAAACACATTCCCTGATCACAGCATAGAACTTAATTTCAATTATTATTATTATCAATAATTATCAATTATTATTTTATTATTCAATTATTACAAATGGTAACAAAACAGACATTAATAGCTTGGCAGAAGAATTTAGGAAAAATCCTGAAGAGGGTATGTAATTCATGCACTCGAACTTTCAGTGGATAAGTAGCCCCTTTAAAGTCTGTATAGACAGTGTCTCTGGGGGTGAGGCTGGTGAAGGACTGGTTGGCCCTGAAAGTCCTCAGTACCTGCCAGAGCATAGCCTCGAGCAAACTGCTTCAAATTCAAGCAAAAGGCCCATCTGATTTATCCTACAAATTCTCTGATTGCTTTACATCTGTAGGCAGGATTCAACAACATTTAATAAACCTGAACTTCTTGGTTTGATTTTATATTCCACAGTCTTAAAAGACAAAATACTTATAGAAAATAATTTCCACTGAAGTAACACAAAGTATTACAGTAATTTCACGATTATAAGCTGCACTATTTTGACTAAAATTTTGGTCCGAACCAGAAATGCAGCTTATATATGGACAAAGAACAAAAAGTTGCTGGTTTAGTTTGGAGGACAGGTGTCTGCTAAGAGAGGCAGGAGCTTCTCTTTGAAATGGAGAATG
>PYHW01010689.1:691769-713094 GCA_013186435.1 Turdus rufiventris
ATATCTGCCGTGGAGATAAGGATCACTGCCCCCACCCTGAACAGATGGTGATAGAATAGATACCTTTTATCACACTCTGTATTGTAACGTGTGGCTTATAATCAGGTGTGGCTTATAATCGTGAAATTGCTGTACTCCTGAAATATGGTTCCAGGCTGAACAATAGTACTCAGACACTCCAAAGAGATGGTGAAGAAATAATTACTCTGCTTGTTATTCTGCCTTCATAAAACAAGTCTTTATTACAAACATACTTTTTAATGGCATTGTATAAGCAACAAATGAAATGTGATTCAACTTGGTAAAAATGTAAACATTTAATTAAAATAGATGAGTTAATCACAAAACAAGATTACTTATCATGTAATGTAAAAAGATAAAGTAAATCATTAGACTATAAATAAATGTACATAACACATGGTCACACGGGTTATTCCCAGAACTTTCCATTTTAATGTTCATGTTAGGTTTGTTCAGCATGAGGACTGATTCAATTAAAAAAAAAATTGCTCCATCTTCAAAATTTACTGCTTTAAGACATTACACAAAGTAAAATGAATAGTTTAACATTCTGAAGCTGCCACTTGCTCACACTGAAACTCTTCCAATTCTAAACTATTCTAATTAGGCACCTACTGTTTAACATAAAAGAATCTCTGAACTTCAAACAGAGGCATCTGCCAAAAAAATTGGATAGTGTTTAAAAAAGCAAACCACCTTCAATTATTAGTGTTTCTACATCAGTCCTTAGATGGTTTTAATCAAAATTCATGCATCAGACTGAAAATGTGGGGTTTTTTATACATATATAGTAAAGCTAACCATTTTTCTTTCTCTTCTCTTTTCAATCCTTATATTTTTTCTCCTAATCTTGCTAAGCCTTGGAACACAAAGCACATTGTCAAAAACTCCCTGCTTCCATTTGTGTGTGCTCTTCAGTTTTATGCTATAATACCTGACTTGTGACAATATATCCAGTCACTGGTATTTCTGAAAATTTCAGTCACATGTTAACTGACTCTAATGTGAAAAAGGAATATAAAAGTACACTTGGTGTTCAGAGATGGCATGTTTCCTGAAATACAATAAAGACTGTGTGTAGATGCATACACTTTTATATACCTTCACATACATATACACCTTCACATACAATTGTGAAGGCAGTATTTTGATTATAATAGTGATTTTAGTCATGCAATGAACATTGCAACTATCTTTTAAGTTCTCAGCCGTGTAAGAACAACTATCTGACTCTTTGAAGTAATTAGACACTCCAACAGAGTCAATGCATCACCCAGCTGCTTGCCACACATGCCAAGAGAAAGGTTCTTATTCCAAAGGTACAGCAATTACTATACATCTCTCAATCTTTCAGTGAATCTGCATATTGGGACTGTACAGATCTGCAGACTGTGCAAATTCCGGCACTTGGTTGAAGCAAACCCCTGTATCAATAGAGGCTGAGGGATGAAGGGATAGAGAGCAGCCCTGCAGAGATGGATGTGGAGGCACTGGTGGGTAAAAAGCTGGACACAACCCAGCAATGTGCACTTGCAGCCCAGGAAAGCAACAGCATCCTGGGCTCCATCAAAAGTAGTATGACTGAGTTTGAGGAGGCAATTATGCTCCTCTGCTTTATTCTGATGAAACCCCACTTGGAGCACTACATCCAGCTCTGGAGCACTCACTAGAGGAAAAACAGACCTGTGAGAGCAGGTCCAGGTAGGAGAGTAACCAAATCCATCAGAGGGATGAACACCTCTCCTATGATGACAGGCAGACCTAATTGCTTCTTTTCAGCTCTTCAAGAGAGCTTATATGAAAAATGAAGATAGACTTTTTAGTAGTGCCTTCAGAAAAAGGACAAGGGTAATGGTTTTAAACTTAAAGACTATAAATTCAGAACAGGTAGAAAAAAGAAATTTTTACAGTGATGGTGGCAAAACACTAGAATGCAATGCCCAGAGAGGTGGTAGATCTCTGGTAGGTTCTGGTAACATTTCAGATCAGGCTGGACAGGGCAGAGAGAAATCTGATCTAGTTGAAGATGTCCTGATCATTTGCAGGGAGGTTGGACTAGATGACCTTTAAAAGTCCCTTTAAACCTAAACCATTCTGTTATTCTACAATGGACAGAGCCAAAAGGATGCACAAATCACATACATCCAGCAAGAGTCTGGCCCTCTCTAAACCAATGACAAATTGCATTCATGTTCCAGGCATGCAAATTACTGCAGCCTACAAATGGTCAAAAGTAAATTTCTGTGTTACAGCTCCACAAGGATTCCACCTGATAAACCTGAATCTATCACTTAAGAACACAGAATCACAGAGTCATTTAGGTCAGAAAAATCCTCTTAGATCATCATGTCAAACATTTGACCAAATCACCACATTGTCAACTAGACCATGGCAATAAGAGCCACATCCAATCACTAAACACAAGAGAAAGCCATCCTCCTCTCCTGGGGCTCCCACTGTCCAGACAGATCCACACTGTCTGTGACTGTACAGTCAAAACCACTATAAGTAACTGTAACCACAGGAACAATCTGACGAAGAAAAAGACTGGCATAAAAGACAAAAATAATCACAGTGTTTATCTAGACAATATTTACATCTTTTTCCTTTTTTCCTTTTTTTCCCTAATTAAAAAAACTTAAACTGTCTTATCAATTTGACACACTACATGGCCCAAAGATACATATCCATTTAGAGGTTTCAGCAACAAAAAATAAAACGTCCACATCATAGAAACAATGTATTCTCATGTAAACCAGCAAAAAAGCAAAATTTTTGAATCGGAATGACAGTTCCATTTTTCATTCCCTTAAAATCTTCTAAAAATTCAGATTACTCTTCATATATATCTTTATTTGAATTGTTAGCTCTACAGCCCTACAAAAGTGAGGATTTTCAAGCAAAATAATTTGAAGCCAGCACTTTTTGAAGTAAATTGCATTAAAAATGAAAAAACACATGCAAATTTCTAGGGGTAGAGAATCTCTAGCATGTAGCAGAGAAAGCTTGAAACCAGACCAGATATATAACCTGCTGTCAGAATACTTAAAGACTTTAGTATTACCCATCTTGCTCATCCAAAAAAATAGATTTAAATCAAAGATTCACCTGGCAGAGAAGTGGCAAGTATTTACTGAGATCTACAAATATATATTCCCCTACTTGTGCAATTTCCTACTAATTGAACAATCGAAATAATTTGATGGGGTCACACATTTAATTATGAGTAAATAGTCATATTACAAGTTAGGGTTTCTACAAGTTCTCAGACTTTCTTAAATTATTTCTTTAATTACACCAAAACTTTGTAGCAAAGCCTCAAGTACATATATTTTTTCACTGGCAAATACAAGTGAAGGCGATCTCTGAAAGATGCATGCATTTCTTGCAATATTTCCATGAAACCAGGTTCCATCATGTCATGTTGAAGATTTACAATTACCTGAAAAGAATTTTGATTGCATTTTTGAATAAAGTAAATAATATCAAAATTTCTGATTTAATTTAGGAAGAGAAAGAAAAAAAAGCTCTCAAACCAAACCCACATCTTTGACTACAACCAGACATGTTTTCTCATATGGTGGTCTCTGTTCATGTTAGTGGATTGAAATCACATCTTTTCCACCTGTCACACTTCTATACTTGAACTGATTTTACACCAAAATGCTCTGGGTATTGTAGTGTTTGGGGTTTTCACATGTTTTGGGGTTTTTTAAGGTTTTGTTTTGTTTTGAGAGTGAGTCTTGCAGAAAAAAACTTCCTTTTCTTTCAACTTATGCCTCAGAGAAGGAAACAGAATCAGCCCAAATAACTACATCCTATCAGCATACAATATCAATTTGTTCCTACTGAAAAGGGTGCAAAGGGTCAATTTGCAATGCAATTCCAAACAGGATAAACACTTCATTTAAGCCACAGCTTCACAAGAAAATATCACCACATAGTGCCTTAGGTACCTAACTGGAGTGGCACCATGCTGAAAAGGCTCTGTTCTCAGCCTTTCTGTCAACTCAAATCTCTTAAAATGCACAACTAATCTATATTCTAATTGCACTGAGTGAGGGATATCATTAAGAGTGACATTTACTACAGAACTCTGCTGGCATCAAGATATCCAAATAGTACCAGAATGTACACCCACATAATTTGGATTACACCTAAAAATTTAGTATTAAGATAACAAAATATGTTCAGTTCAAGTCAATGGAATTTATCCAGAAATAACTATTTCAAAATACTACCATTTAATCTAGAAAGGTGGATAAATCACTGGACTACAATAATTCTGAATTTTCAAGTGTGGTACTAAGCACCATCTATTCACACAAAACCTCCTTTATAGCAGGGGAGAATCAATATTATGACAAGTTACCATTTGTCAAGTCCTGCTAGGACATGGATCCATTAATCTACTGGGACTGCTTGTTAACCATGGCAACTCTGGTGGTCTAAGCAGGCAACACATCAACTTGCCCACAACTTAAATTGTTTCTGTTTTTTAAGAAATGTTTCCACTAACAAAAAAAAAAAAAAAAAATAGATGAAGTCAACGCACCTATGTATAGTTAAAAACGCTGTCCTAATGGTGGAAGTTCAATTCTTGAGGAGCAGAGATACCCTGAAGTTACCTTGGTAACACAAGAAGAGATAAAGTCAGACAACCTTTTAAAGGTCCCAAATCTTTCCTTGAGAATATATGTTATGAAGTAATAGACATTGAAGCTGAGAATCAGATCTGTGTGCAGTCCTTGATCAAGTCTTTATACTTTGGTCAAGTCCATTTACCTACTTCACACAAGTAAGTAAACCAAGCCTCAAAGTGATTTATTACTGTTACCTACATCAATGAGATGGATACTGTGAGGCTAATGTTGCTTCTATGCTTGAAAATCCAGGGATGAAACACACAGCATAAGACTGAAGTAGCAGTAACATAACTAAGCATTCAATGTAAAACCTATCCTGGTCTTTGAAAAACTATCTTTTGCTTTGAAACGTGTGAATATCAGCTCATTTCTGTATTAACTGGCTCTGCAAAGTTATCCCACACCACCATAAAAATTCCAGATGTGACACAGTACTTATATTTAGAAACACTACCCTTTGTCAAGATAATTTGGGGAGGAAAAATTACTTTGATGTAACATTTGAAAGGACTGCTTGTATTAAGAGTGTGATTACATATGAAGGTACACACATAATGGTCTAACTCATTCATGTGAGCAGAATGAACTTCAATTTAAATACAAAACTTGTCAGCTGGTGCTGAGTGAAGATGGGAGCTGCTGCCTACTTTCGAAGTTAGCACAAATCAAGTATCAGGACTGGTCTGTGCTTCTGTTTTCTGATGTCCTTTTTTTAGTGATGCTATTTAAAGACCATTAAAATGTTTCAAGGAGAGAAGGAGGGAATCACTGCACCTTTTCTGTAAATCCTTAGGCATTATAAAAAACTTCAGACACCTAATTTCATACAAAATCCAAGATATTTAGGTATTTCTTTTATATATATATATATTAAAAACCATCCCTTCCAATTTCTAAAAAAATACTGTAAGACACTCTAGCTAGTGGTTCTATTTCTAACACTGAATCACAGATATTACACCTTGGCTTGACTATAACAAATTTCTCCTCATAAAATTCAAGATGGCCTTCTTCCAAAACTAGCTTAAAAAAAAGCAAGCTCTTAATAAATCTAGCACCTGAAAGCTCTGTCAAATTCCAGTATTTTATTAGTAGTATTAAAAACACAGAGGGAACTGTTATTATAAATAAGTTCTATATGTTTTCTTTGAGGAATGTTCTTATTAAATATCAGGGGGAAAACTCCTGTAAAAAAAATCTGGATCTAAATTATTTGATCATGAGATTGTTATTTTTAAATATATTCTTCCAAGAAATTATGAATGTATGATAACAGTTTGGTAAGTCTTGAATTCCCTAGACCCAATACCATTTTATTCAATAAATTAAGCATGAGAAAGACAAATCTGGTATCTTAAAGCTATGATATATTAAGATGGCATCATCTTTCAGGTAAACTATTTAAATATTTTAACATGACAAAGAGCAAAAGCTCTTTTAATGTTAATAATGAAATAATGAAGACTCCTAAATGCAAAAGACTCCAACTCCTGGGTTTTATAAAATAATGTCAATTAGTAAGAAACACCAGGAGCTAAATACACAAAATTAGTTCCAGGTACCAACATCAGATGTCACCGATATCCTCAAATTCCCCATTCAACTGCAACCTAATTCTTTACACAACTAAAAGCTCCACAACACGGCATTTATGTACAAGACCACCTAAGTCCTAACATTCAGACACTTGCACTCACACTAATGCCTTATAAAATGAAGCAACTTCCTCCCCAGACTACCAGTTTGGGCCAAAATATTGCTAGGCATAAGAAGATCACTCTGTTTCAAGGATGCAGTCATTTTCACATTGCTTTCAAAAAGTTTAAAAATTGCTTTCATTGTTTTCAAAAATTTATTTAAATTTAGATGCTCTTCATCCCTGGAGGTTGCCCTAACCACTAGGCTGCTTTTGAGCTACATTTTTCCTTTTCTACAAATTACTGTACTCTACTAACCAAGTACTCACTATAAGGAATGGGGAGAAGGGGAAAGGAGTCAGCAATGGCAATGCAGTGTCAGAGAGCAAAACCACTCTGCAGCCACAGGCACATTTTTCTTAAGATGTAGAACTTTTTCAAAACTGAACAAGACAACATCCTAGAATCCAAACCATTAAGTATGTGAGTAGAAGCTTGTCATGGTACACACAGTGTGTCTATGCCAAGATACAGGAATATTTATAAAGAAATCTTCAATGGCCATGTCCTATTTGTCTTGTGAGTAAATCTAAGAAGTAATCTCTCCTGTTAAGGAAACTTTTGTTTAGCTTTCTATTATTTCTCTTAACTAAAGACTGGCTATCCAAATACCAAAAGAAAATACCCCAGTAAAACAGCAGAGGAAGGAGAATCACCCAATTATCTGCAGGGAGAGAAGAACAAACTCAGCATTTCCTACTGTTATTCTTAATTCTCTCCCTGACAGCTTGCAAGTTCCTAGGAAATATGGGGACCTGGGAACCAAGTCAAGACTTGTGAGAAGCTAAATCCATAAAATTACAGGATTTCCAGAAAAAGTCATGTAGGTGCAAACAGGAAACCTTAATCATTCTCAGCTGGCACTTCAACTTCGTAGGCACCACATTCCCTGCAATATATCATGCACTGACACTCCTGCTTTTATTCATGTCAGAGTCATCCCATCTCTAAAAAAGCTGAGGAGCATGGACCCAATCTTGCACATGATACACTAAAATATCAATCCTAGATCTGTTTAATTTCTGCTGCATCATTTCTGGTTTATTTACTCCATATCAGTGCACGATCACAAATTCTCCCTCACCTTCACATTTCAGGAAAGAAGAATTCAAATCCCAGAAATATACTGTTAATATGTTTTAATAATACTACTTAACTAACTGTAACCCCTCCCAACATAACTCTCACACAAAAAAAATCCCAACAATTATTGCTAAAACAATGTGGCAGAGGTATTCTGAAGACTAAATGTAGAGATGAGATCATAATGCAAAATAATTATTAAGAAATTAAAACAGAAGAATTGATTTCTTGCTACTACAAAAGATATCAGGATCACAATGCAATTACAACACCACAAGTAAAGCACTGAGTTACACCATTTTTGCTGTATAAAATGTTACTTGAAGCCCACAAGACAGGTACCATGCACCTCTCTTTCAGCTAAGAAGCTTAAAATCTCAGCCTCAGACAAGAAAACCAATAAGGAAAGAGAAAAAGGTTATAAAAGTGCTACAGGGAGAAAAGGAAAATAATTAATTTGCATGCAAGAAAAATAAATTAATCCAAAAACATTGAGTTCTCTGCTTTTCTGGAAACAGTCCTACATGTTAGACCATTAATAATGTGATACAGATAACCAGTGATACAAAACATATCACAGTTCAAAAGTTCTTGGGAAAGAACATAATACAGTTGCATGTCTTTGAGTGAAATATCCTGAAAGATGAGAATATAATACTCTAAATTAATAGGGGAAGTTTTGCTGTTTTGTATTCTAGGTTTTTTTTTTCCCCTCATTACAGAAATTGCCAGATCTAGAGCTTACTAAGAACAGTCTGAAAACTATCAAAATCTCCAGTGGCACATGCTGCATTACTTACAAGTGAGATTTTAAAAGTAAGAAGCCAGTAAATATGAGAACCACTGGATTTTTTTTTTTTATGTTTCTAATGTCAATTTAAATCATGTGGGTTTTTTTCTCCTAATACATAAAAGTCACAGCAGAAAAATACAGAATTACATATTATTCTACGTTAGCAGAATAATTCCACTAACTTCTAAGCCTTTTTTTGTATTAGTAAAGCCTTTCTTTCAACTTTTACCCTCTTTTTCACTGTTGAAGTACTCCAGAAGGTTTTCATTTCTACACTACTCAGAGTAAAATGCATTCTTCTTTGTTAATGATGTCTCCTCTGTCAAAAGCAGGAGCTTAACGAATGGGTTGAAAAGCCACCTAACTCCACTGTTGCTGCTACAACACTAACTTTAGCTTTGCAAAAGTCATTCTATAGCTTTTCATAGTAATGTTCAGTAAAAGAAATGTTCCACCTACTAAACTGATTATTACTTTGTGAAGGTAGAAGTTCATTTATTTAATAACAGAATTAAAATATGACAAACCAGGGCACTTAAGACAGTGATGCTATAATTTACATCCAGATCCAAAATGAATAGCCATTAAGGGAAGAAATGTTGGTGAAGATTTTTTAAGAGCTCAAGAAATACATTTGTGTTCTTCTGTTACATTATTAACAAGAGCAGTAGAATGAAGTCACAATAATATAAATAATTCAGTTTTTTCTGTAACCTAGTATGTGACTTAGCAGGATGAAACTAAAAAAGAAGAAAAAAAAAAAGGTTTATAATCCAAAATATTTAAATGTGAATTAAATTATAGAATTTCTTATAGCAAGCATTCACATTAAGTATGATTAAATATAAATTCATATTAAATATAGTAACATAATTATTAAAACTACTATATTCTTCTAGTAATTACAGAAAAATATGTTGACAAGACCTTTCTAAATGCTTAGCTTGTGAAAGCATCACTGAACCAGAATCAGTTTACACAGCTAAATAATCCCCTACCAGAAGTTACCAACCCAGTCTTTAAAATATCCATTGAAGTACATTTTCCAAAAGCCTTGGTAGCCTTTCACTAATTCAGACAATAGAAAAAGGTTTCCTTGCATTCAAAGTAAGCTCATCACTCCAAACGAAGCTGCCAGATAGAAGTGAAATAGACAATTGGTTCCTAATAACTGTAACATTCTTCTCTTATTGTCCAGTCCTCTCTCTCCCCTCAAGCAAAAGCAAACTCAACTATTTCAAGATTTGGAGGAGCTACATTTCCTAACGTCTGTAGTACTCATTTTTAGTTCTTTTTAAAGGCTTGTTCTTCTACAAAGTTTCTATAATTCTATAATCATCTATAAGAAAGTCTCCCAAAGCAGACACAGATAGGCACCAAACAGAAGATGATCCACCCTTATTACAGCAAGAGCTTTAGTATGTCAGAGAGACTATATGCCTTTTCTGCAACAGACTGACTTAACATTTACCCTGTGACCTCCAAAACCACGCACAGGTTCTATTTTGCCATGCTACTTTGTGTATGCTTTCTGCATTAATTTCTCCTTCTCAACACCGGTCTCCACTGTATTTTATGAGTGGATTTCAGATCACCTATCTAATACACTGCAGATATCATGAACCCAAATTTCAACCAAGGTGTCTGCAGCATCCACTCACATACCCCAACTCTGTATGTTACAAAGGCTAACTCCAAAACCTGGGTAGTTAGAGCATAAGTAGATTAGGACTGCACTTGTGACACCTTCTCAGCCTAACAATGAATTGGCTGCTAAGCGTTCCCAAGAGAGCAGTTTCAGCTAGGAAGCTAGGTAAAGATTCATATAATCCTATTTCCTTATATAATTCATGAGAATGGAGCAGAAAACAGAATAACAAAATATACACAAGTCATATTCATTGCTCAACGTTTATCCGGAAGGCAACACTCCTTATCCCATTCCAACACAACACAACACACATTTAAAAGTAGGGCATAAATCATCAGTTGTGCACTTCTTTCCTGTAGTGCAACATGGTAAGACAAACATGTGAAAAACATTAAGCTGCATCACCCTGGGGAGAAAAACTTAGCAACATAGGCTCTCTACAGCCTTACCGTCATTCTGGCCACCCTACTGAGCTTCAAGCAAAAAAGCACACTTACATACACACATTAGCAGACTCAAGCTACCAAACTCATTTGAAGTATTTGAGTTCCACGATTTATTTTAAAAATATGTCACCATCATTTAGATAGATGGTGGCAAAGACAGCTCGATCAAAGTAATATACTGTTGGGGATAGCTCATTTGTCTTGGCTTCCATCTCCTTAAATGCATTTAAAGAGTCTGAAGGAAGCTTTTATGACATGATCCTTCCAGCCTTGCCCTTTTCATCTGGATCTCTGAGAACAGATTTCTCAAATACACATAGAAAATTGTTTCAGTCAGTTACATAATTCAAAGCGCAGGCTGGCAGAAGTGATGGCTCAGGAGACAGGAGCAAGAAAAGCTAAATTTGAAGAGGGGTACAAAGAATTCTTTTGCTGTCAGGATACCCCTAGACTTCCAGAAAGGTGGCAGGTGTATTAACCCATGAAGTAGGCAAAATGAAATGGGAAGCTATGAAGACAGAAGAAAAGTTTTAAAAATTACCTTTTTTTTTTTAAGCCTTCTGCCCCACTCCCTTCTAACTATGCTGCTCCTACAGTGATAACTGTAACAATCTGTTTTATTCTCCACTTCTCTACAGAATTCAGTTCATTTTTCTCCAAAAACCAGATTTTAGAATGCTCCACTGGAAAAAAAATATTAAAAAGGCCAGTTTTAAAGGCATGTTTTATTAAAGGTAATTTTACAGCACAAAGAATGAACAAACAGAAGATTTATACAATTCATCAGACAGTTACATACTACTGTAATCAGAGCTACCCTCTCAACAAACACTCCAAACAGTTACACAGCAATAAAACTTGTATTAGAAATCAGGGAGTTATTTACCTGAACATGAAGAGAAAATACAGTTTTACATTAGTGTATCTAATTAATATAACTGGTGATACAGGAAACATTTTTTTTTTTTAAAAATAGAACACAAGTTACTACCTATTAGACTTCTTCCCCAGGCAAAAATACTTACTAAAAGAATAAGAACATTGAATGAGAAACACAGTTCTGAGGAATATTTTTTGGCTTAAAAATTCTAGAATGAAAATATTTTCTAATCTAAAAGAAATAAAAATTTAATTCACTAAGGAAACAGCTTCTGTTGTGATAATTGATGAGGCAATCCAATTCTACTAACTCAGATAAAACAGTTTTTGAGAGTATTTTTTAAATTTCATCCAGTTTGTGAATTTTGGATTCATTCACCAATTAAATGCCCAATTTAACCAATGCAATCAGAATCAAATGTGTCAAGAATCAGTATTTTCAGTATTGTTTTGAAATGCAAGAAATTGCCCACACTAATTCCATCTTCTGCACTTGCATATATTTTTTAAAATGTTGCTAGTTCCTGTTTCTTTATTGCACATTATGTAAAATTTTGGGTACATGGCTTAAAACCTTTGGGAAACTTTTCATATTAAATTATATATTTGAATAATAGAGGCATTAAAGCACATAAGGAATAAAAAACCATACAAAATGCTTCTGGAGGTCCAGGTTATTAGAGGAAGCATAATAACTTTGTCATTCAAATACTTGGAATCTTTTATGAAAGATTTAGCAATACTTGAATAAAAATTCCCCTAATATTTACTGCCAAAGTACAAAATATTCAAGATGCTGAGACTCTTGCTAAACCATAAAAAATACACCCAGACTTAACTGCTATATGTGCTCTCAATTCAGTAATTTCTACTTGTAGTTTGATTGGTCTCTTCTATTTCTTATCTCTTATGGAAAATCCCTCATCCTATGGTGAGCTCATTTATTTCAGTCACTCTCTTCTTGGTGTCCGCCTTTCTCTTCCCAGTTTCAAGAAGCACCCTTGCTGTCTCAGGAGTGGAAAGGGCCTGAATTCTAGAGTGTTTTTTTGCTTTCTACTTGAAGCCCCCAACACACAGAGAGCTCCAGACACTTTGGTTCTGTTCAGCAGTTTCCTGAGAATGAGTAGAACAAGCCTGACCCAACTCTACAGGTGTGGCCAATGCTTAACAAAACACTTGGGCCAGGTAACAGACAGGTCCAACAGAAGATAGTAGAACATACTCTGTTAAGAAAATTTTTTATTTCACTCTCAAAATACATTTTTCCATTTTCACAACACATTTTGCTGCTATTAGTTCTGCACTATATTCAGAGCTCTCCAGTCTAGGCTGAATCATTTATCACAACCACAAAAGCTATAATTTTTAGGACAAAGTCCACTACGGAGGTGGAAATTTCTTAAATTATATAGCAAGGTTATAGCAGCCCACTGACATTTTACAAAGCATATTTAATATAGAGGTTAAAAAAAACCTAAATATACTGGGTTAAAAAAAAAAACCCAGTAGCATCGTAAGAAGGTTCTATTCACTTGACTTTACTGTACTAAAAAAAGGATGAAAGAAGTTTTCATGCAGACTGCAGGGTCTCTTATCACAGTCTTAACATAGTTTAACACAGTTGGCCATAGTCCATTTGGTTCACATTCAACTGGAGAAGAAAAGTAAGTTGACAAACTGGGTGAAATCTCCAGGCAACATGGAAAAAGAGGGCCACTTGTTGGAAAGGAGAGCCTAGTCTAAGAACAGATAAGGAACCTGTTTCACAGCAAAAGATCCAGTCAGCAAGGTATCAGCATGAACCACCCCCAACCTGAGATGTGAACGATGCCATGGATGTGTCTGTGACCCACAGGTGACACCTCAAGTCTAAGTTGCAGCATTGTGCCAAAATTTACACTAGCTCTCTTTGATCTCCCAATAAGAAATTATATAGGCATTATGTAAAAGCTGAAAAGCTTTCAAAATATGTGACTTGTCTTTCTTTACTTAAGTATCAATAATGGTCTTCCATCTGAAAAACTAAGCATTTGTCTTTATATCCTTGTATCCTTAGATTTACCAATATTGTCTTGACGCTAAAAACAAGATCTTCAAAGGCAAACCAATGAAATTTTCTGTCTTTAGAGGAGGTTTTCCAGTCTGTTTTTTTCTTTCTTTGGTGTACTGCAGAGAGCAGGTGGCAGGGAAAAGGAAAGGGTGAGAGAAAGGTAAAACTGTGCCTCTGCTGGTGAATATTAAGAGCTACATAGAATTAATGTTCATTTTCTAGGTGGATCTTGTTTCGGATTCAATAGGTCTTATTGTGCAGTACCACACCAAGCAAGGTTTTTGCCATAAAAAGATTTTTCACATTACAAAAATAATTAAATAAGGAAAAAGAGAGAAAGTCTGAACTTCCTCTTGCCAACACTGTGTTTTACTAATACAAACAAATATATCATTCTTGGGTTACGTCACATTAAAGTTTTATAGGAATGCAAGATAACAGTGAAGTTTCCTAAAGAAATTAAGAAAAAGACAACAGTGCCAATTTAGTTTCCCGATTAACAATAATGTCAAGATACAGTGGCAGTAAAAATTTAATAAAAATTGGATTGCAGCTACTTCCTGAGGCTTATGAGGTGTCTGTAGCATTGCACCGCAGCATAGCATATCAGAACACAGTGAGAGTGTTTACCCTGTCAATCACTTGTCAGTCTATCCAGCTTTCTACAAATATCCCTTGTATTTGGAAGCAGTTTCACAAACCTCAGTAATTAAAATTTTTAACACAATAATAGACACATTTAGCAAATCTACCAAATTAAAGCAACTAGCATGCACAAGGAACAAAATGCAATGTCATGGTTACTTTTGGGCAATTAGTTAGATATAAAAATCCCATATAGTTATTTAAAATGCATGTTTACTTTTCAGATACTATTTTCATTTGTCTTGGGGGATGTTTTTAATATTTTATTAGTAAGTAAATGTGTGTGTGTGTGTGTGTGTGTGTGTGACTCCAAAGTGAGCAAGTAATTTGTTTTTCTCCTGCACTGCATGTTTCCCATAGAAGAAATAAGAAAACACTGTCTTTTACTGAAAGCACCTTGGAATCATTTATAGTAAAGAAAGCTAGACTAACTAGGTTTTTCAATAAGAATGCAGAAAATAATTTTTAGGACAAAATGCCATATTCTCCCTAGAAGACAGAAATCTAGACATCACAACATCAGCCGAGCTCCAAGTAAAAGTCACCAACAAGTAATGCCACGCTGAGGTTCAGGACAGTGATGAGAAATAATATACTGAAGATATTGAGAAGACAAAAACCTTTCACTGCACCCAGGAATTTGATGAATTTGATAATAGAAGCATGGAAGAAGCACGACTAAACATGATATCCCCTGGGATCTGACAAGGTATGCAAGAAGAACAAGCATCATCAGAAATTATTGCTGATATCTTATCCATTAAATGATCTTCTATTTCTTTGCACACAATTTTTTCTTTTACTGATCCATGACATGTAAAAAGGGGATTTGACCAGTATAATGCTCTTCCTGACTGCCTAGGAAACTTAATCTGGAACTCTGTCAAATTACAGGTTTGATTGCAATATGCAGTCAGCATCTGTACTGGTGAGGAAATAAATATTTCTGTTCTGAATTACCCCATCCTATGACTCTGGATTCAGGTTTGGCAAGCTTACATTTCCTAAAGAAACAAAACTCCCTACAACTTTTGCAGCTGGCCAGAGAAAGTATCTGTCCACAAAAGCAGGAGAAACCAGTATTTTTTTTCCCAACATAAATCTAATGATGGTTTTGTCAGTAACAGACATCTTAATTCAGACATGCAAGATGATTTCTTCATTTTATACATAAAGCACATATCTGGGAATTATAATCTGCATTTTCAAATCTCCATATACAAAGAAGTAGTTACATAATTTGCCAAACTTCTTGGTCCTGATTCATGATGCAGCTTCGCTGTTTGGTGAAGATGCACCATGAACAGTCTGCAATTTCCTTCTTAGAGTTATTTTACCCATTTCACACTGAGAAAATGACTGAAATTAGCAAACAGCAGCTCAGGGATTGAGAATAATCTGAGAACAAACAATTAGCTCCTTCAGTCAGGAAACCATATGTACATTATAACAGTACTAGCTAGTACTGTGATAGGAAAAAAGGAATCTGGAAGGACCCAAAGATTTCTGAATTTCAAAAAAGCATATTCCAACAAGACTATCTTTCACTTTAGAGACGATTTCAATTATTAGGACATTGATTGAGTCATTATATCAATTAATTGTAGGCCATTAAGAAATCTTCAGGGCTAGAGCTATCACTGATGGAAGTGGAAGAGTGAGGAAGATTGAGTTCTTCAGGATGAAAAACACACATCTTCCATCTACAGACACATCGCTATTTTTCAAGATTCACATGCAATTGACAATATTGTTTCCTAAATTTTTCATATGCTTCCCTTGGCACCAGATTTCATTAAGATGCTGGCAGTGCCATCTGCAGCTCCTAAAGCACCTCCTCTGTCAACAGTTTGATCTCAGATGAGTCATTCAGCCTGGGCTAGCAAGCAAGGAGAAAAGCCTCTTAAGCCTGTGTAAATAAGTCAACTCAAAGAGCTGTATTAAACACCTTGCAAGAAACAGGCAGTCAAGTGAAGAGGGGAAAAAAATTGCCTTTACCACAGTTTGAAATTCTAACCTTGACATTTTGACAAAATTCTAAAATGTGCCACAGCTCACATTCCATTGCAAAGTCCGGCACCATCATTCAAGACAAACAAAAGACACATCATTCCACCCAGCAATACAGTTGTCCCTAATCTTTGGTAGAGTTACCTAGAGAACCTGATGGAAATAATCTCCCAGTTGCCAATATTGATATTCCCAGTGTCATCAGTACTGTATGTAGACATCCACTACTGGACTTCATTTAGCAAGAAGCCAAGTGGAACATTTAGAGAAAGCTAAATTTCTTTTATCAAAAACCAGAAGCAGAGGTTGCATCAAAAACAAGATTCATAAAAAACGTTAAGACCTTTCTGTTCTAACACAAATTTTCCTCTCAAACCTTCTTTCTGTATCAAGACTTTTTGGGCCAGTCTGACTTGAAAATTACCTGAGGATACAAAAAACCCCAAACAAACCAACTTTTCAATTATATACAGATACTATTGGAAAAAAAAAAAAAAAAAAAAAAANAAAACAACAACAACAAAAAAAAAAAAAAAAAACACCAAAACCCAAACAACAAAAAACCCAATGTGGAATTACAGGTCAAGTTAGTACAACACTAGGAAGCTCATGGAAGCTGAAGTAGCTGGCTCAGCGTCCACAAGGGGGAGCCTGCCCTTGGGAACAAATCTGAACTCCAGCTCTTCACTAGACAGTTTACAGTTGTCGGACAGCTCACCAGTCCACAATTCAGTACAGAACATTTTCCACAAGTTTTAGACTTTAATCAGAGCTAATGTTTGCATAAGAGGAGAGTCACAGAGAGGGAAAGCAGGAAGGAAGCTGAAACAAATGAAGAAATGGCGATGTGACCTTTACAAAGGGAATATATATAACCTGTCTAAATACACTGATTTTAAATACACAGGAAGAACCAGCCCAGGGAAACAGGAATGGAACACATGCACCCAAAAGATATATTTCTTATTTATCTTGGTTCCTATAGTATGTCTATTTTCACTTCTAATCTGCTTGGAAATGACTAAATATTTGTTAGTATTTCCATTTTGGAATTATTTATCTTCATAGCCATGGTAATACATTCACATAAAGGCATCAGAGCTGCCAAATTCCTTCATTTCAATTTGGATCATGGTGTAGAGGCTGGGGTGTTGGCACTTGCATCTCACTGGACCTGTAACAGCAGACACTCATCATCATCAAGTCATTATCACATTTTCCCTTCGTGGCTGTGTTTATTTTAAGAAATTCCCATGTGTTCAAACACTACCTAGGCTTATTTCAGGGTACCAGTTCTATATAAAACTTCAGCACAAACAAATATTTCTTTAATTTCCCTTTGCAGTTCCTACAGATCCAGGTCTTCAACAAAACATCCAAAACCAAAACAAAAAGCAGAAAACAGACAGGAAACCATATTTATCATAAATGTTTTAACCATTCCCCCTGCTCTCCCCTCCCAAGAAAGTTACTAAGTTTCCTTTCAAAACTAGTTAATTCACACCACATTTTCTTTTTTTAAAAAAGTCTCATATTTGGAAAGTTTTACATAGTGTAATCCTCTCTAAACATTACACAACCTCAAAAGCAGTGCTGATAAAAACTACACACAGCAGGATATTATTATTAAGCAAACAAAGCATCAATTAAAATGTGATTTCTGATTATACAATATTTTCCTCTAGTAAGGAACAGAAACTAAATTCAGAACATCTTTTCAATTTTCTTCTGGACCACCCAACTGAAATACTGAGCCAAATTCAAGTTGTTTAGTTATTTTTTAATTACTAGTTACAGCTTTCTTCAGTGTTTATTCTCCTTTCTATATGGAGAAAAAAATAGACTCTGGGTTTTCCATATCTTTATTTAAAAAGAAAGACATTCCTAGCATACCCAGGGAAATTCATTAACCAGGGCATGCCAAAATGATGATGACCTTACACTTGAGCAGTACAGATACAGTGATTATCTTCTATTGGTATCTTTCTTTAGGCATATCAAAACTACTCGCCCTTTTTTAAATACTTGCCAAATTTATATGGGACCTGCACTACTACAGTGCAGAATGAGATTACACAATTAAAGACTTTTCAGTAACATTCATATTTAGCAAACTAATTGAGACGTCAGGTCAAGTTCAGAAGCCAAAATAAAACACAATGGACAAATACAGTCATACAGCCATAATTAAAAAATGCCAGTAAGGTGAACAAAACATATTAATAGCAGCCAACTTTCTTAGAAAACAACAGCCACAGCTAATCATGAAAAAAGTAGGCTTTGAACACTTTTACACAAATCTAGTTTAAGATCCATATTCAAGAAAGTACACAGTTAAAAAGCTCTACATTTCTAAGGAACTATAAATTGAAACTACAGCATCCTGTTTTTATTCTCTATATGAAGATATTAAGCTAAGTTCCAAATTTATGTCTCTAATTAATCAAATAATAATACAGTATTTAAGGGATACAGATTTTTTTCTTAACTATTTTCTTTTGGAGAAACAGAGAAATCTTTTCAAGACAGACATCTCCACCTTCATTGGTATTTTTTCTTTGACTACTTCTCAAAGACTGGGATTTATTTTAGTTCTTTAGGGGTTGTTGTTTTTGTTTGTCTTAAAATGTTAGTATCTTAAACAGCAATAGTGAAAGCTCAAAGAACTGCCAGTACTAATGCATTTGCATGCCCACATATCAGACACTAAGGCCTTGCTGTACACATGAAAGGCAGAGTTGTGAACACTCAAATTCCTATTCCATGGAATAGACAAAACTGAGTGGTTATGCTAATAACGCTTTACTTCAAGAAACAGACTTTGAAGTCTTTTATAGCATCAGGAAGAAAACTATGGTTTTTTAATAGAAAATGTTTTCTACTTTTGTTTATTCAAGATGCAACAATTCCTGTGCACCTTTATCTAAATTTCTCTAGAGTAAGCATGTGAAATAATACACTTTTCTGCCAGCACTGAAAGGCTCTCTAGGCCTCAATCCTAGATTACAAACTACTATGGTAATTTGCAGCTCTTGTAAGACAAAGTCTTCCCTGGACAAAAAGACAAATCAGCAATAGCAGATTCCCAAGTATTTGTGACTTTCAGCTAAATGTTAGCCTTGTCATGTTTCAGAATTTACTCCCAACTCACTGTCTAGAGTCTCTCTAGGTATGAGAAGCACTGCTGGATGGAGCAGTGCTGGCTCCATCTGACTCCTTCTTCACCACCCTACTCAAATACACTACATGGAACAAAACATTGCAAGCTGTCATTCATACTGCAAGAATTAGGCTCCTCTCCCCACTTGGCACCTTTGTGGATAAAATCATGATGAAGAGAGCTTATAACAGAATGGTTTGGAGACCAGCAGCAAACAAAACAAATCACAGAAAAAGCTTTGATTTTCAGCTGCTACAGTGAAAATCCAACACCCTTTCTACTCCTAAATGTTAAATCTTGTGAAGTTATTATTCCAGCAAACTGTACAGTTCCGTTTATTTAATAAGAATTTATGTATCTGGTAGTATTAATAATAAAAATAATAAGTGTATCTGGTAGTATTAATATAATAATAAAAATAATAATTGAATAATTGTTAAATATAGAATAATAATTTTAGTATTATTTTTACTTCAATGCTGAATGTACACCAAATGATCATTCTTAGGTCACCCATCTCAAAAAACTTGCAACTCCCTGCAGAAATCTTTTCTTGACCAATCGACTTCCTAATTCAACTGCATTTCTCCCAGTTTTGCTGTTTGTTCTTCTCAATACACAGGCATACACAATACTGATGCTATTTTGCTATTCCACTCATATAAATAGGCTAAAAGCACATACAAATTTTAAAGCCTCTCCTACAACTCAAATCCATTTCCGTTTTCTTGAATTTGACTGAAGAAAAAGACAAAATAGGTTTTGCAACCTGATTCACAAGAACAGAAAAAAACTCTCCGTTTAGCCAAAATATTAGTGAAATACTTTTAGTGTTGCAACAAAATGGAAAAAATATCCATTTGAAGTGAACTTCCCATAAGATTAACTAGCAAAGGAAACCACACCACCATTGGTTTTGCAAAACTCCATAAGAAAGTTAGAAATATTTTCTTTTCCATTTCCTGCAGTGCCTTTGATACGTACACATGAAATGGGATGACGTTATTGTTCCATGCTGCACATTTACAGTTATTAAGCCTCTCACAATAGTTTTTTCCCCAGTGATTTCAAACTTTAGTTTGGCATATTTTGTATTTTCCACATTCTCCAGTTCATCTCCACAGAAAAAATAATTCAAGCACACAGGTTTTTGGTTTTTTTTTTTTTTTAATTTATATCTCTTACTGTTATTTCCTCTACCAAAATTTACTGGTGTGCTGTTTAAAGAGTTTAGATCAGCAATCAACAGACTACAAAACAATGGACCAAATAAATACTTCACCCTAGTATCTAAAATTTCATGAATATGTGGCACAACTGGGTATGCCCCAGCAGCTTTGAACAGAGCATAGTTTTATATGCAAGACTTCAGATGTGATAGTACACTGCATACTGCAAAACTCTTTCATCTTAATATGGAATGCTAGTTGAACAAATTTTACTAACAGTAATCTTTATTATAGATCTTAAGAACAGTTGTACAATTTTCTGATTATTCCTAGTCCAGGACTTACAACATGGTAAAAGATTCTCGTCTTTTACACAGATGGAGCCACTGTTTTCAGCCAGAATAGTGAAGATTGCCATTTAGACCCTCAAATCTGAGTATGTGTGGCTACCCTCACTGGTGAACCAAGGAAAAGGAACACTGTGATTAAGATTTTTTATAGTTGAAATTTAAATATGGCTTTGCTAAATTTACATATAAAACTAGAATTTTGCCATGAGACATCTCTGTACACTGTGCCAAATGAGCAGTTTTGGCTCCTGCACCTCTGACATGAATACTGTGCTAGAGATCAAGTGGCAAAGCATTCCTTTAGAGATCTGGTAGTCCACTGAAGTTCTGTCATTTTCAGAAATTACTATGTCAAAAAAGCATTGCTTTTTGAGTGGTATTTTCATTGTGTTGTAGGCACATAAGGGACGAGGATAGTACTATTGCTATAACAAGTTATGGCACAGGAGATTTACACAAGTATTTGCTCTTTTGAATTTACACACATTACTGAAATCTAGAAGGGAATTAAGCCTCTTGCCTTTTGCAAAGAATGCACAATTCATAAAGAACACAGAGAAAATGACAGAATCAATTAATCATTGACCAGATTTAACATTTACACAGGAGTAGTAAGGACCAGATAGGAATTTTCTCCAGTCTCAGAAATGATCACTGCTTTCATGCAGTATACATGTGTCTGTGCCATTTTTTTAGTTTATCTAAATAACTTTCTTTAGTTCTGC
>PYHW01010689.1:718841-753087 GCA_013186435.1 Turdus rufiventris
AAAATAAAAAAAAGAAGAGTCATTTTGTGTGCATGAATCATAAAAACTAAAAAAGTGTGTAAAATACCTCAACACACTATACTATCCTGGGGAGGACATAACAACAAGGTGGCTTCATAATTCATGTTTGAATAAATGTTTGTTAAATTTTTGTCTGCAATAAAGTGAGCAGATTGTAATATTACTGCAGGTGGAATGCAACCCCCTACTCTTACCTGACAGCAATTCCATTAACAATCTACTCTTGAAATGAGAAAAATTCTTCAATATTGCCTTTTGAAAAGGGGAAACGTATTTTTGCTCCTCATTGGATTTAACACCCAGAGCAGTTGTTTGCAGTTGGAATATTTCAGAGGCTTTGAGATAATGAGCATTTTTCTAATAAGTGATTCCTTTATTGAGTTGTTCAAAATGATTCAGACTGAAGATAAGTGTCTCTTCTACAAAATTATGACCACAGTCTCACTTACCATGGTTACTGTTAAAAGAAATATGATAAAATCATAAATAAGGAGTCCAGCGCTTAGAAATATTTCAAAGTCCTTATTCCAGCACCTTACATACACCATCTCATTGTCTTTTCCCTTCCTATCTGAGGTGGTTTGCTGTGCGGTTTTTCCCTGTTTTTCTCTCTCTCAAAGGCCAAAGCAAACCAACGCTCCGGCGGTGCTGCGCGCGGCAGCTCCGGCTCCGCCAGCAGCGGGAGAAGTTCGCGGGCTGCGGCCGGGATGAGTAATGATGCCGGCCCGGCCGGACAACCGTAACCCTGGCAACTGGAACCTGCAATTCCTGCCTCGCCATTGTGGGATTTATTGTGGCAAGGGCCAAAGAGGCCAAGAGTAAAATGAAGCAGAGAACTATGGTGTCTGACACATCTAGTACCACACACTTTAATCATAGCTGGCAGAAATTAATTCAGGAGGAATTTTTGCAAGGGCCCCCCGTACGGCATGTTTTGTTGCTGTTGCTGCTGCTGTTGTTCTGGCCTAAGATAGTTTTTAAAAGTTTTTTTGATGTTTAGTACTTTTTCCCTCTAATTATTTGCTGCTAGGAATTTTTTTAGTGACCAATGGACATCTTAAAATTGATGTTTATTAATCAAACTACATAAAGTTTTGGAGGTTTTTCCCTTTAGAGGAGAAATTTTCACAGTGTGTACCTTCAAGTACACATATTAAAACAAAAACATATATAAAACCACATTCACTACAAAGGTTGATTTTTTTTTTTCAAGGCCAACATTGCCTAACTTATTCAAATATTAGTCAGTAAAGAAACTTAACCACATTCAAACCACAAGAAATGTAAATCAAAAGGGACAAGCTTTTTGCATGTAATTCAATAACCTTTACATGCCACTGATTAATAAAGGTATTTTTTAAAACTGGTTTTTCAAACAGCTTGGGTCCTGCGCTTATCCTGCAGCACACAGCAATCAATGAACTGTGATCTAACCAGCTAAAGTAAGCAGTCAAAATCTATCTGCCTCAAATAAGCACTCACTAGGCTGTGGTCAGTCCCTGTGCTAAGGTACCATCCCTGACATTACACAACATAGCAGGAGTGGCATGCAAGTCATCAAAGAATGCTCCTCCTTGCAGGAACACTACTTGTTGAGCAAGAACTTACCATCTCAGGGGATTTCAAACAGCACCTTTATTTTAATGATATTGCATCAAAACAGAGGTTCATGCACATTGTGCTTGGAGAGATTGCTTGCAAGGTAAGATTAATATACCCTACAGCACTCTCCATACTATTTTTAGCATTAACTACTTCCTACTGAAATATTTATGTCAAAACACCTCTGTAGATAGCTGTTAATGGGAAAATCAGCTTCTGTTTTGACCAAAATTACCCATTTTAACTGGTTTCAGGAGATTTCCTAGAAAGCTGCTAAACTGGAAAGAAAGTAGCCTGAAAAATAATTTAACTACCTTTGAAATTAGGTGTCTTTAGACACAGAAAATAATGCACTGTCTCTTTTAAATTCTCAACCTATTGCTTTCCTTTACTTACACTTCCCATCTGTCAACAAGTGCTTGTAATTTTATTACACTGTCCTGTAGTTTATGCAGAGTTGGTATTATTTTACAGAGTTCTGTTAATGGACTGGATAAATGGTAATGCTATTTAAACTAGTCTCCTGCTCCAGCAAACACAGCTGCAACTGTACTACTATTTCTAGGCAAACATCTTGACCTGAACACGCAGTGCTCTCTCAACCCGTCCAAAGAGAAATTGGAGCAGACAGCAAAGGGAAAGCATAGCCGGCCGCTGGCGGCAACCAACTGTGTCGAATCATAATTCATATACAGTGTAACCTCTTTCTTTTATATTGCATTTAGCCTACACAACAAGCATATGTGCTTCTTCACCTGGCATCTCATTTACAGCCAAGGGTCAAATGGTAATTATTATTCACAGAAGCTCAATAGTATGTTGAAACTTCACCATACACACATTGTTTGGTTAGCTGTTAAAGGCCAAAAATAAATACTAAACCCAAAGCAAAAAATATATATCTATTATTGATCATGTTTAGAGAACTTTAATTCTCCTTAGAAAAATATTTATTTGGCTGTAAACACATCTAAGCATACACAACGATACATGTAAAAAAACAAATCACTTTATACTCTTCAAAGGGAGCAAGCTACATATTATCTGGAAACTGACCACAAACATTTAACTAACATCAGTGCCTTTGTTGGCCTGGCATTTTTTAATTACAAATTTAGTGCTAAGCAGCTGTAGTTTTTTACTATCATTCATATTTTCTTTTGAACATGAATACCTTATAACCAGACATTCACTTTCATGGTCTGATCAACAATAACCCTGAGGCAGAGGAAATTTAATACTGTGAAGCCAGTGATCTCTCACTTTCCTCCATATATGCTATGAGCAGTTGTGTGCTTTATGTCAAAGGACATTATAGATTTAAGACTAGGATCTATCAAATACACAATTCTGAAATAAATATATTCAAATATGATTTTGACTGAAGTGTGTATCTATTTTTGCCTGGAAATTATGGCTCATTTCTATTTTATGTGAATCTAGGTAGCAACCATTACACTGTAGGTGAAATAATAAAATGACTATAAATCCCTTTCATTTCCTTCCTGATAGAAGTAATGTCTTTATCCCAGCTGATGGAAATTGCAAGAGATTCAATTGTTAATATATAATACCATATTTGAATATATTATAATATTATAGCAGAGCAAAATATTTTTGTTTGTCAGGAAAAAAGCCTTCAGCAGCTTTCTAGCCTAGTCATTTAACAACTCATTACAGCTACAGGGAATTTCTGGAAACAAAGAAGACATCTAAAGCAATAGAATAAAATAAAATACACAAAGATAAATATTTACAATAATAGGAGTAATTTTCAGTTTGCTTTGTATATTGCTATAAGAAGGGAGAAAAGAACTATTATTTCACAACAGTAAAATAAAAATCAACTAAAAATAAAAGCATCACATTTCTTCTCAAATATAATTCCACATACTAAAGTGGAAACGAGGAATCCCACTTTCCTCCAACTTCACTTCTCTTTTTCCAAGCACACAAGTGATGAAACCCAGTATTAATCAGCAATTCTGACAGCAGAAATCTCACCCAGAGTCTGAAGAAATGTATCAAACATATATCTAAATTACAACAGGCTGAACTGGTACAACATTGCCAAAGCCTACTTAAGCATGTCATGTGTTATCCCTTCCATAACACATACTGTAACTTATAGGTTACCTTACAATTTATTTTGTTTAAATAAACCAGATTCTAAACTTTATTCTACATTTCAACTGCAACAGATTTAAGTGGCTTCTTAGAAAGAACAATGGATCAAACCATGTATTTTAAAAATATTGCCCAGAGTAAAACATCAAACCAAGTAATACAATCCAAACAAAAAACTCATTCCTCAATTTGTTATCATTTTTATTTAAGGGAAAATATTTCATTGCTTTTTCTTCCCAGAGCTTGAGTTACTACTTTTGTTTTCTCTGTGAAGGGACACAGGAGAGACTTCACTACAGATGTAGCATTTGCCAATGCTATCGTTTTTCTGGCCAAGTCTGTATAGCCACAAAAGCAGAACATCACAAAACCAAAGTGCTTATACAGTGCTGCATCTCTGGGTCAGAATCTCCACAGGCATTTTCAGTTCTTTTAACACAGAAACAACTTTTAAAAACCCAACGAGGAGAAAACAAATATTCTTTCAGAAAAACTTCCTTACAAAGTGGGAATACATGACAATATTCTCATACAAGTATCAGTAACTGACCTAGATGTAAAATAAAACCTTTAAAAGAAAATCTTGCAAAGCAAAGAAAGTACTCAGTTTAAACAAAATACCAATGTTCCAAGACATATTTTAGCCTGATGTACAGTAAAAGATAAAAATTCTAATGCAAGACACAGTAACAGACCAAATCGAAATTTTCCCAAATAACAGTTATTGGGCCATGCCTACTTACAGCCTGTATAACTTCGGCGTCCCCAGAAAGAGCAGCTCAGAAAGCAACTGGAGGTTATTTCTGTTTAGGCGCCTTTGGAAAGAGAAAGAAAAAGTTGTGTTAAATTACAAATGCTACAGCAATGCAATGCAACCACTTTGAGTTGGAATCCCAGTGCTGTAACAAGCTGATTTTAAAGACCAGAAAGGTCCATTAGCGGAGACATGGTCCAGTAGTAAATTTACCATGGACTAATTACATTTTCTGGTTTCCCCCAACAGACCATATTACCTATTTTATGAAAGATTTTGAATCTCTGCAGTATGAACCAATTACTAAGTCAGGACTCCATCCTGCATAAACAACATGAAAGCTAAAAATACAAAATCAGCAGTATAAATTCAATTCCCTACCAACTCTAAATTCCTCTGAGTATAATGGAGCAGGTAGACATTTTGTGACCATGAAAACATTCAGGGGAGCATGCATCAAATGTATACGCTTTTGGTAACAGGATAATATTATGTCTAAAGATCCATATAACCTATTTATATAAATTTGAGAAAGCAAAGGAAGCTGTTACAGAAACCCTGATCAAATGGAAGTCAAAAACCTCAAGGAGTCACAGCTTATATTTGGCATTACAAGGAGATTTTTTCATTCAGTTTTTTTCTGTTTAACTGTAAAGATAGAAACTTGGAGGAAGCTTAATTAAAAAAATAGAATCCAATCAGTTGTACGTACGACAGTGTACAACACAAAAAACTTCAACTGAAATCTGGAAGATGCCCATTTGTCTGTGAAGATTCTCACTGAGCATGCTGACCAGGGTCACAGCTGCTCAGACTGAGGTGACAAGATCAAAGCCCTCTGTCTTATACCCATAGACAACAGAACAAGCACTAGCCAAGGCAAATATATTCTATCTTCGTGGTTTTTTTCTCAACACACAATGCAGATTATTCCTCCTACTATGTGTGACAGCCCTGGAGCATACAGTCATCCCAGTCAAGAAGTCAAGCTCAAAACAGGTTTTTGTTTGTTTTTAAGCAATGCATCCAGCACATGTGCCACCTGCCATTCAAGCAAAGCAACCTACTGGAAAAAAACTGTTGTGTCCCATAAAATTTATCACAGGTCACAGTTTACAGTGTACGATCCCTCAACAATTCAAGGCACTCATACAAATCAGACTGCATGGGACTATCTGATACACACATATATATGCACATATATATAAATATAATTGTTACAATGATTACATTAAATAAACTGCTGTGGAGATAGTCCACAAGGTGAAAAAAATATACTGGGCATCAGTCTTGAAAAAAAAAGTTTTAGAATTTCATAAAGGCTCAGATTTTCCTGTTTGTTAGTCTTAGGATTGAACTTAAATAACCAAGCCTGTTTAGCCTCTCTGGACTGATTTCTCATAAACATTGTTCCTTATAATGGTCTTCCCAGTTTAAAGGTTTTTCCAGAAATTCCCATATAGATACAGAGAGACGTTCAAAATCAAATTTTACATAGCTCCATGGTTAATTTACTTAGTTTTTCCTCCCTTAAAACTCAATGTGACTACTGATGAGAGTGAAATAATCCGAGAAATATTTTTATACACACACAGGTTTTCTGCCACACTTCAAATCATAAGCAAGCAGTCAGCATTTTGAGTTCTAGATATCCATAATTCTCCAGTGTTAATGTCAGGCTCTCTTCTGTTAGTCAACCACCAGAAATCCTGATTTCTTTAAGCAGAAGAAACCTAAATCATACATTTAGAATTTAAAAGAAAACTTAGAGTGAAAGAGCCAGAAAATGAAAGACTACATTACTGGGGTAAGAGAGATGAGTGACAAGGCATTTTAATAATTAAGAAATAAAAAATCTTAACCCAGCAACAACAACAAAAAAATCTAGGTTGTGATCTTGCAAGTCACACGTCCAAATTAGTAGAATGAAAAATTTCAATATAAAAGAAAGAGTCATAAAATAATGACTACTGGAAGACTTCTGATTAGAACACTATTTAAGAAGAAAACCATCCATACATAAATACAAGACAGTGATACATTTTACTGTTTCTGAATCTACTACATTTTCAAAGTAAAATCATTTACAAATAGACATTTTCTGACCTTTAGTAAATTTATGTCTGAAAGTATGCCAAGACTACAAAACCGAAGTAGAAGACAATTGTTTTATACTAAGTTATATTTGCAATCCAACAAGATTTTGAAAATGAAACAAATGAGCAAATGGGTAAGTAAAAAAATAAAATTCATTCTCTGTTTCTCTTAGCTAAATAGAGACTTAAACCTCTAAGTCCATGATTACAGATCCAAAATTACATGGAAAAGCACGCAGGGTAAAGATTAAAAAGTCAGTTTTTAATCAGCTTTCCAGGACAAAAATCTCTGTTGATACTTCTTAATAATGAAAAAAATATGATCCCCTTCCACTCTCAAACTGAAGCCCAAGGTAAGCACAGTGGATCATGGAATCCAAGACTGTAGGTTTTAAAGAACTACAGCTACTTTGAGTAAAAAAACCATAAACATTCCACCACACTTTCTTTAAATGCCTGGTTGCAGACACTTAGCACAGGTACCGAGCAGGCCACATTTCCCCTGGGGCAATGCAAAAGGAGAGAAATTTTAGTTTCACCAACTGAACTGCTCTCCCAGAACTGACACGAAGCTCAAAGTGAAGCACTGAAGAAACAGTGATGAGATATTCCATACTGTGCCTATTCAGTTTTCCAACTGAGCTACAAATATTTGTGTTTCTCAAGCAGAAGGCTCAGAGGAGATGAAGCATTAGTGGTGTGAGCAACAGAAAATGTACTGAAGAATCTCTTCTAACATTGTAATAACTTGGACTCTAAAGTCCTTTGGTAGTGTCCAGAAATAAACGGATGAGGCACCAATATCATACAGTCCTTTCAAGTTGCAATTCAAACAGACATAATTATTTTCTTCTCTTGCTGAATGCATCTTTGAAAAGAGATTAGGCAACCTTACACAGGTAAATTTTTGTGCTCTTCACGATGAATTAAAGCAAAGTCCACACACTATATAAAGTATACCAAGTATTTCAAATATTTCTGTTTAAAACTCCAGAACTCAAGAAACGCATCTTCAAAGTAAAATGGTAGAAGTATACAAAAGGATTTAAGGACAAAGAAAAAATACCTTTGACAAATGAGCAGGTGAAAATACTCAAAGGAAGCTTAATACCAACAGGCAGACAAAAAGTAAGACCGACAAAGAATAAGTGATTCTTTGCAGCAGACAATATTAAGGGAAGTAAAAATGCAGCTTGATTTGAGCTAGTGGTTCTGAACAGGCTATTTTAGCTGAAATTGGTATATATGAGTTTCACTCGTCTTCTGCATGCTACCAGAGTATATGTAGATGACGACAGAGGTACACTGCAGGGAGAGCACATTACATGTCCAGTTGCAATATATCCTAACCCACTGAAGTCTGGCCCTGCCACAAATCTATCCTGATATCTCTCTCAAGGTTTCACACCACAATAACTATGATCCAGTAGCAATCATGCATGGAGGAGAAAGGGAGAAAAAAAAAAATCTTGATTGCAGTGGGTACAATGTAATCATCTGCAACTGCTATAATTCACACTCATTTGTTTCAGACTTGTTACAGCCTCCACTGTAACTTTTTTCTGAACCTTCTATATAACTAAATACAGCCAGAGAAGGTGTAGGAGACTGTAGAGCCTCTCTGGGAAAATGAGTTGTTCCAGTGCTTGACTGTCCTCTCAGTGAAGAAGTTTTGCCCTTACAGTTACACTTCCCATTTTGATTTATGCTTGTTGGCTCACTACAGCAATGAGCCTGGCTTGAGCTTTTTCATAACCACTTCACAAGTAATAACCACCTAAGTAATTTTCCAATGGGTTTTAGTTCAAGTAAAGGCAATTCTACCCGTAGACCCTGTAGGACAAAAGAAGCCCTCAAAGATAACTTGAGAACTGATCGAAGTTAAAAGCTGTTTCAAGTAAGTTATAAATCAGCTGTGCTCTTTAATTAGAAACAGCCTATCCCATTGAGCGCATAGAGAATGAGAGCCTTCCAAAACTCTAAATACAGGCACAGATGCATTTTATTCCACCACCACTGCTTCAGGAAAAAGGACTGAATGCTTCCAACTCGCACAACATTATTAACAGTAGAATTCATTATTTTTCGTTCCTCCTTCAAAGTTAGCCAAGAGAAGTAAATACACAATCTGCACATAGTAGCACATAGCACCATACAGCTTAGAAATTGTATTCTTCAAAGGAGCATATCCACACCTTCTGTTTGTCAGCAGATGAAATAACTATTACACCCATTCAAAAATATCATGTTATAGTACACTGAAGATTATTTGCAAAATAGAAGGACATGCCAGTAATCAGTGTTCACACAGGAGCACTTTCTACTCACAACTGAGCCCACATGTCTCCTTAAGTAGTTCCAAGATGTTACAGGGATATGCATCGTCTGGGAAGATCCAACATCAGTTCAGGCTTTATGGCCTCAGGAAATACCCTACAAAACTACCCAAGTACCTCAAAACAGAAAGCTAGTGCCCAGCACCCAAATAATCTCTATATAAGTATGGCTCGTATAAGTATGATGTCCTAAAAATCTGACTGTAATAGACAGGGTCAGAATAACAGACATCAGAAGAAGTGATTCCTATTGCCTCAACAGACAAATTATAGAGAGCTTAACTCAGACTTATGCCTAAAAGGAAGGCAAATCACTACTTTGCTACAATAAACATTGTGCTATATCTGCCAGAGAAAAAATATTTGCGTCCATGTCCAAAGCCACAATCTGCTGAACTTCAACACATCTGGCAACTGCTGTCTGTGAATGTGACTTGCATGTCATCAAGTGAGAGGAAAGCCCAAGAACTAAGAGCTAAGCAAAAGACTGTGCCAGTTTTTCCATTAAGAATTCTCTGCAAAGAGAATTTCTCTAGTTAAACTACTCATAATCTCATTAAGCCTGACAATATCAAGTTTACCAACCACATGAGTAAAAACTGGAATCTGAGAAGTTCAAGGCTGTTCTTACAGCATTTGGATGTCCAAGAAGGCTTTCCTCAGGTCAAGAACCACTTAAGCAGGATTCCATTTTCCAGGCTAAACAGTGACTAGCTAAAAAACATATCTAAATTATTCCTCATTTAATTTCAAATATAGATTAGATATTTGCTTCATTAAGAAAAAAATTAATTTATTAAGAAAAAAACAATTCAGTAGCAGACACTACTGCAAACTCAGTTTCTTATTTGTATAGGAAGAAGTGAAAGGTACTTCTTAACTATACTACTACATTGAACTAGTGTACACTACTTAACCTAAGGTATTTTCTTCCATTTTCTTCTCCCACGAGTTTGATGCCCAGTCCAAAATTACCACACTCCTACCCTAATCAGTTCTCCCTACACTATGCAGAACAGTGTTTTGTGCTGTCAAGAGTCTATACTCACTTTGCCTTTTTAAAGCATTTTTTTTCACTACAAAGAAAATACTGAAATTATAGCTGCTATTTTCTGTATTCCTTACTGTTTCAACAGAAAGGATATTTCTACAATTATTTGGTCATTATTTTTATTAATTCTGCCTACAGCACTAAAAAGCACGAAGAATACAGTAAAAGCCAGGAAACTGCAGGTTAGGAAGCCTCATCTCAATGCCTGGGAAGGTGACAGGGCAAAATAGAAGCTATTTATATTGTAGACACAGTAAGGACAAGATGATGAGTGGGACTGGTCAGCACGGATTTAACACTGGGAAAATGATGCCTGACCAGCCTGGTAGCCTCCTACAATGTATAAGGAACTTGGCAGATGAAGGGAAGACACTAGATGTTTATCTTGACTTCAGTAAAGCTTCTGACACTGCCATTCATAATGGTTGTCCTCATAGACAAACTGATAGAGTACAGACTACAAAAGCAGACGGTGAGGTGGACTGAAAACTGCCTAAAGTGTCAAGTTCAAAGAGCTGTGGTCAGGGGCACAAAGTCCACTTGGAGAACAGTCACCAGTGATATACACCAGGCGTCAGTAATGGAACCAGTACTTTTCAAAACTTCATTCACAACCTGGAAGATAGGACACATTGCACCCTCAGCATATTTGCAGATGATACAAAAGTGGAAAGAATGACTGATGCACTAGGTGTGTGCACTGCCTGAGAGTAACCCAGACAGACTGAAGAACTGCTTGAAAAGGAAAGTTGGGAAGGGCAATAGAAAGGGAATGGAAATCCCTGAACCTGGAGAAGAATAACTCCATGCACCAGCACACACTGGAGAACCACCAGTTGAAAGAACCACCACAGAGTACAGCCTAGGGTGCAGGTAAATAAGAAATTAAAATGAAGTCAGCAATGTGTCCTGGCACAGAAGGCCAAAAGCATCCTGGGCTGTAATCATAAGATTGTTGGCAGCAGGTCAAGGCATGTGGTCCTTCCCCTCCCATCAGCACTGCTGACACATCTGGGAGAGCTGTGCCCAGTGCTGGACTCCCCGCTACAAGAGACAGGGAGATACTGGACCAAGTCCAGGGAAGAACTGTTAAGATGACTAAGGAGGCAAATTGAAGCACCTGTCACACTGGAAGAAGTTGAGAAAGCTGGGACTGTTTAGCCTGAGGAGGAAAAGTCTAGGAGATATCTCAATGGGTATAAATACTTCATGTGTATAAACAAGTGATGCACTTCCATCCCAAGCAAGGAAAATTGAGCCAGACTCTTCTCACGGGAGCACAGTGAAAGGACAAGAGGCAGTGGGTATAAATCAAGGTATAGGAAAACTGTATTTCAACTTAAGAAAAGTGTTTGACTGTGAGGGTGATCACATAGTGGAACAGGTTGCCCAGAGAGGCTTCAGACTCTCCATTGCAGGAGATGTTCAAAACCCAGCTGGAAATAGCCCTCAGTCACCTGCTCTGATGGGCCTTGAATCAATCTATAGCATGGGATTAGACAACCTACAGAGACTTCTTCAAGCCTCCACAATCTTGTGAAGCTCACTCACTGGATTCTATTCTATAAAGTACACAATAAAGAAGGAAACAGAAGTTATAAAACCTCCACAGAGTAACAGAGGTTCAAGTATCAGATGAAACAAGAATTATTTTGACAATACCTGGGATTACTTCCAAGAAAGAAAAAAAAAAAAGCACAAGAAAAGGGGAAGATGAAACTGATCTAGTAGGTGGGATTTAGCTAGAGTTTGAACAGATTGTTTAAAAAGACAAGACCTGCAGATAGTCCTGACAGGCTTGTAACTGTCTTTCTAGCATCAAGTTACCACAGCAAATTTTCACTCAAGTATTTTTCTAGAGCACCTGTATAGATATCCTGCCAAACTCAAGTCAGAAGGCTGCTGTGCCTTAAAAAAATGAAGAGAGACTTTGCCATGTTGTATTTGACTATCAGTCTAGACTATTATTAATGACAAGCCAGCACAATGAAATACATACTAAGAAAGAAAATAGGAATATAAAATGTTCCTTCTGATGAAGTTTCAACCAGGCTCTTCATAGTAAATGAGGTAATATAACAACATGAGTTAGTGAAGTTGCAGCCAGTTCCCTCATACATTTTGGAGTTTATCTGTAAAATTCCAGATAGATGTGTGGTTTCTGCCATCAAAATAAGGAGCATCCTAGCTAATCTTTCAAATATGCTATGCTAAAATGTAATGAGAAGTCAATATTCACCTGTGGCCAATTAATATTAAATCAGTATTTTAAAAAATATTTAGCTGGCTCTGCAAGAAATATGATCTTTACAGAGTAAAACTAAAATGTATAGCTGTAATTTTAATATCAGCACTCTATAGAATCCATTTAAAATAGCTTCTGAATACAAAACACCATTTGAAACAAAACCATTGGCACAACAGCTCTGCAGAATCAGATTTAGTTTCACCATTTTGCAACAGTGCAAATTACCCATTTCAGAGGAAGCAAGAAAGAAGAGCATCCAGCAAACAATGCCACAAAGGATGAGCACAAAACAGATGTGGGAAAAATAAACAGCCTTCCTGCCCTGGAATTTGTAAAAAGGTCTGCAAAGAGCAAACAGGACTTCTCACTGCAATTTGACTTCTAGACCTATAAAAGAAGTCCCATGAGAAAAGACACTCAGATGAATAAAATATAATAAAAATAAATAGGGGCCATTGACAAGGCTTTTAGAAGAACACTGTTCTTGGAATTAAGATTTTTATCAAATATTTTGTAGTGTTCTCTAACAAAAATGAAGCTATAATTTGATTTTTTTTAATTCCATTAGAATACTGCATCTTTTTAAATACTTTTAAAATAATCTTTTAAATACTTTTTAAATAATCTTTTTAAAAAACAGCCTTTGTTTATCTCTGATTCGACAGACATTTCTAAAGAATAAATTTGATGTTGCTTTGACAAAAGCCTGCTAATACAGAATAACTACAGTAGTATTGTTTTATTCTTTTTCTTAAAAAGCTATAAATACACGTGGCCAGTATAATTCATGTAATATAGTCCCACATTCCACTGGTAAGTGATTAACACCGCAGGCCTCGTGGTCTCCTCCCTGTTCTAAGAGGAGGAATGTGTGGTGCATTGCCCTTAAACTATGTAAGACCAGCTCAAAGAAAGATTTTTCACATCCATGATTAACAAGGAGTAACTGTTCACGCCCTTCAGGGCTGTTCAAAACCAGGTACTCTCCACCTGAGCTCATTATTCTTCCATTCCCTACAACACACCTGTGTGAAGGCATTAACTCCTCAAATGTTCATATATTCGGACTGAAGCCACACAGGTGATTAAGCACCAATGTGACAGGGAGGAGACAAGCAGCCTCAATCAGCCTAAAAAAAACAAGCACATGAATAACCCCATGGATTTTAGGCAGTCCAACCTAGACTTTCCCAGCAGCAGTAGCCAGAACTGCTCAGAATGCACCCCAAATTAAAAATATTAGTTCTCAGTAATGAACTTGCACACCACAACGAAGACCAGATTCAGTGAGAAACAAAACTAGGAGACTAATTTTGCTAAAGAACTAAGAACTCCATCTAAGAGCTCAGTACAACTTCTGTACTATGTAACACAAGGTTGTATCCCTAAAAAATTGATTCAATTGACAAAATTTATAATGAAGATGAAATATTTTTCATTTAGCAGCTGTACTTTTAAGACTGATAGTGATTCCTGGAATAACTGTTCCACTGCTAACAGAATTTTTGCCAGGGATCCTAAAACTCCAAAATAGCCTTTACACCTAATTGTCTGAAAACTGAGGGGGAAAAAAAACCCCAACATATATTTCTTCAGCTAAAAAACCAAAACCGCATCATAAAACAGATGATATTTAGAATTTTTTCCAGAAGCACCTGCTCCTAAATTTTGATTATATAGCTTCAGAGAGGAGAAATTTAAGGTTTCTAACATTTTTCTTCTGTAACTGAAACTACTAAATACTATCAGATTCAAAACTCAGAAAGAAAAAAGTTCAGCCCAAACCTGCTTATTCTAAGATTAATTTATTGATGCAGCTCACATTTAAAGAATCACAAAAAATATTGCCACTTCTTTTATAAGTGTTTTCTTACTTGGAATTTACATTTTATTGATAGATTTAGTCAATTTGGAATAAAACTGCAATCTCATGCCACACATCAATACTTAACAGAAAGTTATCAAATCGACTTATTTTAATCTCTTTTAATTTAATAAAAATTGCATTTTTTTATCCTAAATGGAACATTTTATTTCTTAGTCCACCCTGCGATGCATGACTTTGTAAGATGAGATGCTCTGTGACACCCCAAACATCCAGAGATCATGGTAACTCCAAAGTCAGTTTTTGATTTATAATTTTGTGTAATAGTTTATCATGCTTTTCTAAGTTAGAGTTCAGACAGATAACTCTAACTCTGTAATACATGAAATAAAGCTAAACCCCACTTTATTTTACTGAAGCCCATTTAATATTTCTGACAAGATGATTGTATTGAGGTTACAATTAAGCCCTTGCTGCAGCTGAAGCTGCACATAGTAATTTCCCATATTGATTTGTATCCTGTAAAGAAATCCACTACTGTTTGTTTATAAGTAGAAAGAACTTTCCCTTGAAACTATGTAGCTGAAATATACTTTTAACTTCTGTGCTATGGCACATCTGTAAGTTTCAAATTGTTCATCCACAGCATGTAGCAAACAATAATGACTTTCAGTACTACTCAAACACTCAAAAGTACACACCTAAGTGCTCTCCTCATGGTAATTTGAATAACTTTTTAAAACGTATTTGTGGAGATTGTGCCCAAATAAACAGCAAGAGGGACAATTCCTCAGTTTGTCATTTTAGAACTGTGTTGTAAAAATTTAGAATGTAACAAAACATTTAATTCTTGAAACATTTCTTTCTACATCAGTAATGCATTGTAAGAAACATGAAAATATGACAGATAGCTTTATGTTTAAAAGCTACTTCATGTACCAACTTGATGTTCAGCCCTTACAGCATTATTTTCTTGAACTCATGATTTCAGCTTATTCACATCATGTAGCTCAGGGGGGCTGTTTTTTGCAGGGGTATGGTGGGGGTATTTAGCCCAGACACCAACTCAGAAGTTGAAGTTATTCCTTTCAGAGAGTAACATTTCATCTACTCACCTAGTTTTCAACAGAAATAGGTTTGGTGGAGGGATTGGTGGCTTATTTTTCCTTTGTGGGGCTTTGGGTTGAGGGTTTTTTTTTTTCCCCCCAGTATTTCGCTTTTTTAAATCTACACAGGTAACACTTTAGAACTGCTAACATAATAAATGAACATTTTAGAAATAAAACGTAAATTCAAGTATCAAAAATACAGAGGCTTGGTCTGGAAACGTTTTAGGCCATACCAGTAACCTTTCTCACAGGAGTAATCAGTGAGACTACTCATGCACACCAAGTTATTCACACAGTAAACATCTGCAGAATCAGACTCTAAATTAGCATTTTAGGGACTTACTGCCCCCTCAATGGATTATTCATAAATACAGGAAGAAAAAAAGTGAGTAGTTTAAAACTATTTCTGTAAACTCTTCCTATTCTGGCATTTTTTTCATGTCATAGCCCTAGCAGAGTAAGAGCTGAAATTTCAACTACTAGACTTAAACACATTAGGAAAAATTATGATTGAAAAGTTTTCCTACCAGACTTTTTTTTTTTTTTTAATAAATGAAAAGGTAACCACTCTTCTCTGTAAACAAGAGTATATTTAGCTCTCAAAAACCTGACAACGCTCTATTTCTGGAGTACATGGAACAGTAAAGAAATTTTAGGTTTGAGCAGCTTCTTACAGAACTGGTTCAACAGTCTATGGCAGCTGTCTTCAACAACATTTTATACTTCCCTCCAGATGACAGTAACTTGTAAAAACACTGGCATAGTTTAAGCAGTATTTGCAGCACTAGAGAATGAGGTGAACCCAGGGATAACAATGGCCTACCGTGCTAAAAATAATTTTAAAGCTGTGTCTAACAGTGTCAGTTTTCATAAAGTGGAAACTTTCAGTTCATCTTCACCTTGCTTTCTTAAGATACTATTTCAAACTATTATAAACATCACACCTAAGATGACAGCTTTATGAAGAAAGAAGAAACAAGTGTTTCATTTCACATTCTCATAAGGAATTGTTTCAAAAGTTTTCATCCCCCATAATAAGCAGTGGTCTCTGGAAATCCATAAGCGTTGTGAAAATCCCCCATGTCTTGACCCTTTTTGTCTTGCTTGCCATGAAACATATTGAAAACCACTGCTGACATGTGACTGTGGACTCCGTAAGAAAGGTTCACAAAACCTAAGAGGCCACATCCAATCCTTTCTCTATGGGACTTGCCATGTACTGAATAGCCATAAACTCTTTAGAGGCCCTGCTCAAGAACACGGGCTCATACAAGTTATCTATGTAATAAAGTCTTGCAGATGTTAAATACTGCAATTATTGCAGATCTCACAACTGCAATTAATCCAAGAGTTTTCAGAACTGCCTCAGGATGTACTCAAAGGTGCAAACTGTCCCAGTTGAACTTCAGAGCATATAGCCCATTTTTCAACCAAACAGGGCTGTTTCAGCAGATAGAGCATCTACAGAACAAAACAGGCCATGCAATTCTTCTGTTCAGTAGCCAGGTACTGAAAGAAAATCATATTTGCAGCAGACTTGCCAGCTCAGGCAGTATTGTACAAAACTGGCTTGGACTGGAACTTTGAAAGCTCAGCCCTTAAGAGCCTTCAAGACCATCAGAGATTGGGAGTAAGTGAACACTGCAGTGTATAGCCATTTATTTGACTCGAAGTCTTCTCACACAAGTAACTATCCAAAAGGCTTACAGCAATACCAACTTCACCAGCATTTTTCCAGCTACTGAAGTTTCCACAAACCTAAAAATTACTAAGTTACTAATTTCCACCTTGTTTTTCCTTCCTTTGTAGCAGGCATAGCTACAAAATCCTTTATTGCAAACTAAAAGTTTTTACTTTAATTCAGGCTGCTGTAGTAATAATCACTTGTTACAGCAATATTTCCTGTAGTCTTGGGTTCCATTGCACTTGTACAATTACACTGGTGTGACAAATTCCCATTGAGGAGCACTTTACATCTAAACAGCTTTGTGTACAGACTAACTTACATAGCATACTAGAGATGTTATTTTATTAAGCTACAGGAGAAACAGATTTTTAAAGACTTAATTAAAATCAATCTTAAGTAGATCTCTTCTGAAGTGGTCAAAAGTTTCTTCTCTCTGAGATTATTTTTTCAGAGCATTTCAGGTCTTCCTTCCATTAATGGGAGCTGAGGATATTCAACATTTTGAAGTACTAGACCTATAAATGAGTATTCACAAGTAACTCATTAACCAACCAAACAGCTCCTTGGAAGTCAGAGTTACTGGTCAAAAAAAAAAAAAAAAATTAACTGAAACTCCACTTAAAAACAAAAAACAAAAAAACAAACCAAGAAACAAACAAAAAACCACAACCCAAACACCCAGCACTTCAATTAGAGAGATGGGCATTTCTTTATTCCCAAAGAGAAACTACTGTGAAAGCCTGTTGTTCACATTAAAGAGTACTGAAGAACAGGAAATATCTTTTAAAATTCAGTACACACTAGCACAAGGTATTTCAATATAGGCAGTATTACATGTAAACAATCTTATAAATCAGATTGAGTTAATTAAAGCTGCAGTGAAGTCCTCACACTCTTAGTATGTGTCCATGCTAAAAGATCTGTGTCAGGTATTCTTTGACCGCAGCCTTGTACATTACACTGGGAGTCAAAGTGTGACACCCTACACTTGCACATTGAAAAAAATTAAAAAGCTTATAAGTGTTTGCTATACAACATACAAAAAAGAAAATACTTGAATGAAGTGCCCACAGGTTTCCTGAGAAGTCATTTTGGATTTCAAAATCCCAAGGAGATGAATTGGCTGTCAGATAACAATGTGCCTTCATCAGATGGACTTGGCAGTTGTAAACAAAAAGAATTTTCTCGGCTTTTGCCCACAAATATGAAATATTTGCTCTTAGCCAACAGCTGGGGCAGTTTAAAGACATCCTGCATATATATTCAGATTACAAGTCACCCACACACCTAACACAAACTGAATTCCAGTATATTAAAGAAACTGACAAGTGTTGGAACAGATGTAATATAACTCTAAAGACAAAACAATCTAACTTTGTAGGTCTAAATAACTAAATTTTCACATAGCATAGTTTGCCTGCTGAAGGAAGAAGAAACATAACCCACAAAGTAGCCAAAAGTATCACAATTTCTCTTCAGAACTAGTATCTCATGTAAATGGAAAATATCTATTGTTTTCCAATTATCAAGGGAAAACCAAAGAAAAAATGAAACAATGTAATGGCAAAATACAAACACATCAGACAAGTAACTTTTAACTACTGAAGTTCACTTCTCTTTGGAAAAACAATTCTATACTTCAGAAATATAAACAGTAAAAGCCTTGAAATTTATTGAAATTTGTTAATAAATCACATAGCAGGATCTTACTTTGAAATAATTAAGAAATAAGTTGCTGATCAATTGTTTTAAAACTTTGTAAGCATTTGGTATCTCAAATGTGGTCAAACCACATACATAGTGAAAGTGCAGATCTTCTAATTTCTTTTCATGTTTCATATATGTGTATTTATTTTTGCTATATGAACTACACTGCTAATTTTTTATCTAGACACCATAAACCAAATATTGGAATAATATATACACATTCCTAAATATCTCTCAGCAGCAAAAGCTGTTTTGAATCCTATACTTTGTACGAAGTTGAAAACACATTGTAAAAAATGCATTAAGTATTTTAATACAACTTAGAAATACACAGCCACGTTTTTTTTTTTCCCAAAGACCAATCAATCTCATTAAAATTTATTTTAAAAAGTTACACTGTATAATAACACTCATTTTTTAGGTCAAAAAGTTACGCTTATTTGAAAAAATGATGTAATTATCTCAAGTACATAGTATTACAACTATTACAGAAATATCATAATTACACTGGTGGTTACTAAGTCTCCTGAACAGCTTTGTCTAAGTGACCAACCAAACCATAATGGTTTGCGGAGGTTTTTGTTTTAAACACACAGCAGCTGTGGACACAAAGCAACTATAATAAGACAAACTATGCTCAGGCCAGTGCTGCTTTTCAATTGAGCAAAGTAGAAATACTTTTATAAAGTTAGAGCAGCAGCAAATGAAATAGTAAAAAAGACCTCAGAGGCATGCTTAAAGAAAAGGTGATATAATGAAAATGCAATAACTACGATGCCTAATAATGAAGGCACAAGTCAAGTTCTACAGGAGTACATTTCTTAATATTTTCCAGGCTCCACGTTATGCCCAACAATCAGCATCCTGCCTTTAACGAGTCAGATATTCCAAGCTGCACAATACATTTCAAAAATATTTTCATTTGAAGTGTAACAAAGTAACAAGGCACATACTGAAAACTGGATTGGGAATTACTCATTTTCTAGGTCTCACTGCAACCAAACAGGTGTTTGTACTTCTACTTCACCAGATAAGGGCCTCTCATCTTTGTTCCATCTTCTCTCCCCACAGTACTTAATCTTTTTTTTTTTTTAAATCCAAATTCAAATTATTTTTGAAAACTAACGGTTCATGTTTTTTTCTAAACCTTTGTAAAAGCTTTCATCATACAAAAACTGGAGTAGAATTGAATCACTGCTATGTAACAAGAAAACACTTTATAGCCAGTAATTACTTCCAATAAGGCATTTCAAAAACATCTAACACTACAGGTCAGAGAACTTGCCTCTTTTTGGTGCATAGTAGTTCCCAAAAGTCCTTGTGCATTCAAGATTAAAATTAAAATATTTGATATTATCCAAGCTATTTTCTACAGCATAATTGCAATTTGCACTTTGAATCCAGACTGCTCTTGAATGCTCCCTTCCAGCCAAAGCCCCTTAAATACTTAATTTCTTACTTCTCTCATGTCTCAGTAAGGCTAGAAGTCCCAAATAAAAAAAAATTATTTAAAAAATATGAAGCCTTGACACACAACTAATTTGACCCCCCAAAAGTTGATACTTTTAGAATTAAAAATACTTACAGCCTCTCCAGTTCTTTTAAATCCTGGAATGCTCCTCTCTCGATAGTACTAATCTTGTTCTCCATGAGCTGACTGAAACACAGAAATTTTTATATCTAAGTCTTAGTATCTGAGAACTTGTTGAATTAACAATACTCATTTAAAGGCAGAAAATTCTTTAAAAAAAAAAATCCAACAGCTATTCTAGAGTGATATCCACTTTAACCTTGCATATCCCTGTCACTAACAATTTACATGGGCTCACATACGCAAAAGAAGGAAAATAAGCCTTGGTAAAAGAAACAGGATTCAATATTAGATTTGCCCATTTACTTAAAGAGTGGCAAGTTAAAAAGCTACACATATGCCTACACACTGCATGCACACACACATCACTGCCCTTCAGCAAGATGCAAGACTCCAGTCCAACAGCAGGAAGGTGATAGCACACAAGAATAACAAAACTAAAACTCTGAATCCTGGCATTGAGAGAAACATCAGCGAAAGACTGCACAGAGACTGTAACCATAGGAGTATTTCTGTTTTGTGACAAAACTTAAAATTACTACAATGCTATATTTACTTCAGAGAGAAAAGAAAAAGGATTTTACAAGACTACTTGCTCAAATTAAACTGGTTTTAACAAATAAGCTAAGTATTAAGATACTTCCTTCAGAAAATAATAAAAAACCCAACAAAACAACATAAAAAATTAAAAACCAACACAAACAGCCACCAAGTTTTAAAACCTCAATAATGGTTGAAAAAAAAATAAACAAATAAACAACAACAACCAAAAAACCCACCTAAACCAACCAACCAAACAATTCCTTCATCAACTTCACTGGTAAAAAGTGTTTCTTTTTTTGTCCAGAAACTACAGAAGGGTAACCTGACATTTGCTTTTACATTCAGCAAAGGAATAACTTTTTTCCTTTTTAGGTCCCTCATAGTTCTGAATGAGAACACCCATTTTCATTGTGAACTATAAATTTCACAGCCTTAAACTCAAGTAACATTAATGGTTATTCAACCAATTTTAGCAACTCTTAATTTAGTACATAGCTTTCAAGTAAGTCCTCAAGTCCTCATAATCTTAAAGGGAGATTAAAAAAAACCCAAGTTTTATTTAATGGAATTGCTAACTTGTGCATAGCAGGGGCATAACACATGGCAGAGCAGTTTTAGGTTCAGATATGGTAACACAGTAGCTAAAAAGTGATAACCCATCCAGCTAAAGAACTGAAATGTAACTACAACCTGTAGCATCAGTCCTAAAAGTTATCAATGAGAGAAAGAGAAAACTTACAGAACTCGAAGGTGCCTCAGACCAGCAAAGTCAGTCTTCGTGATTCTTGTGATGTTATTTCCATTAAGATCCCTAAGAAGAATAATTCGTAAGCAGCAAAATTAAAACATTCATAAGCTATTTTTAAATTGCTTTGTTTCTTTTCATGGGCACAGAATTTTCAGAAGTTAGGAGACATAAATGAATGCAACAAACCATTCTTACAATTAACACCATGTGAATTCCTGCTTTCCAAGCAGCTGAAAGGCTATTTACCTTGAGAACAGTAGTTTGAAACTTTGTAGCAAGAGAGTCTTGGAAAGTCAGTTCTGCCTACCACTACAAAACTCACGTTTATCATTAACTACAATCTTTACCAATGAAAGTGTCCAAGGCTCTATGAATGGGGTTATAACTGCACTTAGAAAACCACAAACTTTAGTACATATGGGTATCTCTATAACTACGCTACAACCTTTATTTTACTGTTACAAAAACTAATTGACTGAAAAAAGACAATTTTCACCATTTCAAGCAATTTTCAGATCTCCTAGTATGACTAAAAAAGTAGCATGAGGCTTAACTACCTATAACAAACATTAGGCTTCAAACAAGCATTAACACTGCTGGAGTAAGCGATGGGAAATAAGATTTTACCAAAACTAAGCTCTCCACTTGCTGCACAGGAAGTTACACTGACTGCAGAGTGTAAAGCAAGTTCAAAAGCATCAGAAACCTGTATCTAGGCCCTAGAATTTCTGATTATACTTCTATGCCACTTGACCTTCTGAAGTATATGCCTTTCTTTCATAAATTTTGGGTTTAACATAGAAACGTCTTAATTCCAATCACTACAAATAAAACCAGACTTGACAATTTATTAGATAGATCTTTAAGAGGTGGCATTCCATGGAAGCTATTCTACAAATCACAGCTCATTCCCAATGCAGCTAGGGGGAAAAGTAGCATTTTTTCTAGTGCTTTATACCACACATGACCAAAACACCACTGTAAAGAAACCACACGAGTCTCAGGAGAAATGTGTCCCCGATACTCTTCCCGAATGAAATTCACCACTCCAGACACGCGTTCACATGTCAACATTCAAATGACTTATCAGAGAATAAGAAATAACGCGCACACCACTTCCACTCTTAGGACCCCTGTGAAAGGCAGCCTGATATGACAAATAACATATAGCAAAGAGCCCAGCCGCGGGTGCAGGGAGGGATCCCCGTCACGGTGCCCTGCGAGCGCGGCTATCGCTATCGCAGCCCGCCGTGCCCTCGCCCGGTGGCAGATGCGCGCTGGCGCCGGGGCAGCGCCCCCGCCCGCGCCGGCCACCGCGGCTCCGCGGCCCGAGGGAGCGCTGCGCGCCCCGGGCCTCCCTGCCCGCCCCGCGGAGCGCGCCGGGGCCGCGGCCCGGCTCTGCCCCGGGGAAGGCGAGCCGAAATAGCCAAGTTTGACGGGAAATGGGCGCCGGCGGGGGGAGAGGCCGCTCTGCTACAGCCCCGAGGCGCCCCACGGCCGCGGGGGCGGGAACCGCGCTGCTCACCGCGGCTTCCCGGGATGAAAGGCAGCGGCTGGGAGCAGCGCCCACCTCCTCCGTGTCTCCGCGCATCGCTGTGAAACGGGCACGGCAGGAGAAGGGAACAGGAATCCCCCCCACCCAAAGGGCGCCGGGACCCCAAACCAGGCCGGCGCCAGGAGCCCTGAGAGGAGCGGGGGACCGAGGGGCGCTCGCCACCGCCCCGGCCGGGTTACTTACAGCCTCTCGGTGTTGCGGGGGATGTTCCTCGGGACGCCGCGCAGCGCCAGCCCGTGACAGTCCACGGTGCTCCCCGAGCAGGAGCACTGCGCCGGGCACGGCTGCGGCGCCACCGCGCCCGCCATCGCCAGCAGCAGCCCCAGGGACAGGGTGAGCTTCCCCCAGCCGCACATCATCACCGCCCGCTGCAGCCCAGCCGGGCCCACCGGCCTCGGCCCCGGGGAGGCGTGGGGCGCGCCGCCCTCCTCCAGCCGCGGGGAGCGCTCGGGCAACTTTCAGGGTGCGGAGACAGCGAAGTCTTTTCTATCCAAAGCCAAGTCAAGAAAGCAGCCCCGGCAAAGTGAGACGGGTGGCACCGGTCCGCGGCTGAAGGCAACTTTGCTAGGCGCGGGGCCGCGCCCGGCCGTCCCTCGCTAGCCCGTCGGTGGCTGGGAAAGGCGGGCACTTGGGTCTCGTCTTCGCACGCTCCTTGCGATGGCTAAGCAAACCCAGGGGCTCAGGGTGCGGCGGAGTTGGGCGAGCTACTTATCTTCCTCTTCGCCCCTTTCAAAGCCGTGAGTGCCCGCTGACCCCCGGCGAGAGGCCGCGGAGCCCCGTCCGCCCCAGCGGCGCTTCCTGCGCGGCGGCCCGCGCAGCGCCGCAGCCGCTCCCACGCGCGTCCCCCGCCGCGGGCCGCTCACAGCCCCACGGGGGGCGGCGGCGGGGCTGACACCGCGCACACACCGCCCTGCCACAGGCGCCTCAGCAAATCATACCCCTCTCGCAGGCATTCATCAAACTGTCTCACGGAAGGAGGAGGGAGGGGAAAAAAAAAAAAGTCAAACACACAAGATGCTGTTGGGCTTGGCTCTCCACCCCCCGCGCCCCCTCCTGCTGTACGCTCCCAAGCCAAGTTTAGCAGGAAAGGGCTGGTCCTAGAACACGTTAATAATAAGCAGCCGAGAAGTGATTCGTTGCCCTGCTGGCAGGGAGTTCATCCACGACCTTCTCCTCGGTGACAGATCACAGTTATAGATCCTCCTGTGATCCCGGGAGCACGGCGAGACAGAGCAGATAACAAGCGAAGTGCGGCGAGAGCGGGAGGGGCGGGGAGGGGTGTTATTCTGCTCCCCGTGGTCTCCCGGATACCGTGGCTTTGCTGCGGCAAAGGCACCTGATGGAAGAGGTGGGAACTGCTCAGTCCTTCCAGGTGAGGCCAGTTCAGCAGTTCCTGGGCTTGCTGCAGGAAAGGGAGCAACTTTCCTGCTCTCCCGGAGCCCCCCGAGGCACAGCGCCTGGGGAAGGGCTGGCGCCGCTTTCCCCGATCCAGCCGGTGCACCTGAGCTGTCGGTGCCGGTGCCGAGCAGCCCGGCCTCGGCTCCCCGGCGGCAGCGCTCCTCCGGCGCGGAGGGAAGCGGCGGAGGGGGGCGGTGGGGAGTGGGAGAATGGAGGCGACACGCCGGGCTCCTTGCCTCGCACCCCGAGTCTTTCCGCTTGAACAATGGGATAGCACCGCCGCTCGCAGGCCGGCCGGCTCTCCTCCCCGCCGCAAGGTGCCTGCCGCCGAAAGTGCTCCCCGAGCGCGGCCACCAGCAGAACGGCCCCTCGCCGAGAGCCCCCCACGCGGCCGCCGGCGCTCCCCGCCCGGCACGGCGCCCCTCGCCCGCTCCCACGGAGCCGGGAGCACCCCACGCGCCGCCCTATATAGGGCCGGCCTGGCCGCGCCCCCCCGGCCCCGCCCGCAGCGCCCCGCGCCCGCTCACTGGCTGCGCTCACCGCCCGCCCCGGCCCGCCCGGCACGGCCCCGGCACGGCCGCCGCGGGGTGGGGGGTGCGCGGCGGCGCCGGCGATGAATGAAAGTTGGGGGAGCGCGGAGGCGGCGGGGGAGGCAGGTTGCCCCAGCCCGGCCGGGGAGCGCCTCTCCGCTCCGCACTCTGCTCCGCTCTCCGCTCCCCTCTCCGCTCCGCACTCTACTCCCCGCAGCACGGAACGCGGAGTTGCTTCGCGGAGTTTGCCACGCAGCCCTGGCCTGGCCGTGTCAGGCGCTCCACGAGGGAGAAGGGAGAGGAGGGAGCGGGAGTAGGGTCCTTGGCGATGCTCGTGTGAGTTTTGGCTGGAGAGGGAGGGGACTGACAGGCCGCTGAGCTGCCCTTGGAAGTGTCTTGGGAGTCTCACCCAAGGGTCTTGTCTGGGAAAGAGGACAAGGATTGTAGGGGCATGTTCTGTTCTTTGGTTGCCGATTTAGTGTGAAACATAGCAGAATCTCTCAATCTCTCATGTCTCATAGAATCTCCCATTCAAAAATAAAATACAAGGGGCAAGCGTTATTCCGTACATTAAAATGTCGAGTAGCATCGTTAACACTGCTCCTTTAGAAAACACCTTCCATTAAAAAAAAAAAAAGTTTTCTTAATGCACACAATGTTCTAATAAATTTTCCCAATGTGTCAGTGCATCTTCCGCAATCCTAGGAAAATACTATGTGCATCTTAACATTGTAACTAATTTTGTTCTTCCTTGCTTGTGAATTCAGTTCCATGCGATTTGTAACAGATCTTGAGGCTCCAGTAATAGGTGAAAGTGATTTGTCTTTCATTAGACGGCAAACCCCAGCAGGGATGATTAAGCCTTCAGCAAGGTGTAGTTTGGAAATGCTCAGGGGAGTCTGTCGTTTCTTCCATATGGCTGGGTCCAGCTGAGTCTCTTCATCCCTGGGGTCTCTGCTGCACAATCCCCGCAAGAGGCTTACTGTGTCTTTTTGCCCGTTACCAAGAGGACAAATTCTGTTCTCAGAAATGCTATTCTAGAGCCGAGTTAATCTGCTGAAGTGGAAGCCAACAGTTACTCCTGACTTCTCTTACTGTAGAATGTGAGCCCAAAGGAAAATTGCTAAAGATGCACATGCCTACAAAAACCTTGTAGTTTTTGATCCATTTGTTTAGACAACGCTCAGTAAATATGATTGTTGCACTGTTTTCAAATGCTGATCATGGCATCTTTGCTCTTACAGAGATGCAAAGATACTCCAGGTTTTATATTGATGCAAGAAGGAGAATTCAGTGAGTGTAAGAGGAGTACATCAGCTTCTGTGTATAAATGCTTTTCACTCTTTTCTCCCATTTGGTTGTTTTAAGTCTTTACAAAGGATTTCAAAAGGAATTTGCAAGTTCCTACCAAGCAACAGAAAAGAAAAAAAAAACCCCTTATTCTAACATATTGCTTTTATGCCTCTATTAAAATCCTTTAAAATATAGCACGAGGGAGACAAAAAGATAGGCAGACCAGAAGATAGAAATGTTAACCATTCCATACTTTTCATTATTTGTTTAAAGTACCAGCAATGTGCTTAGTGCTGCCGAAGACAGAAAGAGAAGAAACAATTTTTTTAAATAGAGTAATTCTTAAAAAATCGAAATCAATTCTTAGCGTACTAAATGTTGCTGAACTACTTTATGCAGACCTGATTCAAAATCTAAACTGGTCTTAATTTAATATACTTTGTTTTCAAAGACAAACATTCTAAGTATAAGCAAGATAATTTTTTATTCCTTTTGGTGGGGGGGGTTAGTTCATTGATTTTCAACATGTCCACCTTTGAAGCATACCTTTCAGTCATTCAGATTGATTTTCCTGAGTGTCTTGCCTGCCAGCATATTGAAACTCTCTCTTTGTGATCTAAACACTTCCGTAGGAGAGCTCCCTATGTCTGGATTTGTCTGAAGACGAGGCCTGTCAGACACACTCTGGTATCATTGCTGGAATATGAACCTGCAGAGTGCCCTGTGGCTGCAGAATTAACTCTCAACCACTTCCAAAGTTTTGAGGGAAAATATTACCATAGAGGAAGAAGCTGGGCAAAAATTTTAACAATATTATATATTAAAAGAAAAAGAGTTAGAAACATTTTTCAGTGGAAGAGCAAAAATATTGCTGCAGCCATTTCAGAAAATACTGACAGTAGCTAAAACCAGTTTTCTCTTCTCTGGAATTCTTTGTACAACATTCCACTCTTTGAAGGGTAATCTAAAGGGATACTCAAAAAGCTAAGAAGATCAGAACTATTAGCATAAGGAGATCAAAGTCAATAATAATAGTTAGCATCTTCAGAACAGGATCCAGAACATCAAAAAATAAAAAGCTGCTACTCCCAGCTGAGGTTGGTAACAGTGACTATGGCTGTGCACAAAGCTCTGTGCTACACAGACACATCTGACTGAGCTCGATGAACATAATCAGCTCTGTGAACATCACTGTAGATTTACAAGGCCAGCATGCCTGAAAGACACTGAACCAAATGACTCATCAGTTTGTAAATAACTGGAGGTCAATAAGGTGAGAGAAAAATGGCCAACAGAGGTTTATCAAGAAAAAACATTATAAACTCATCTGTTTTCCTTCTTTGACAGCGTAACTAGCTTCTGGGTAAGGGGAAAGTATGATAGATGGTGATATTAGCAGCCCATTTGCCACTATGCACATTACCATTCTCCTAAGCAATCTACTTATGTATAGTCAAAATCTAATTGCTGTAATGTGGACTCTTAACTGGGTAAAAAAAAATCCAAAACCTATATCCAAGGTATAGTTGATGGTCAATCTGAGAGTCTAAAGAAAGTACACTCTTTTAAAAAGCTGTTAAGACTGCTATGCCACTGAATGATTCCATTAGTGACAAAAATTAAGTATAACTATTAACAGATGATACCAGAATGGAAAGGGATGCAAGGAGCTTGCAAAGCAGAATGACAATTCAAAATTATTTTGAATAAAATTACTTTGATAAACTGGAGAAAACACATGTAATAAGTCTGAAGGAGGAAATGAACATAACATTACATTCAGAAAATAATTTCAAATGCATAAATGCAAAACGGCCAGCTGGGCAGCAGCACTCCTGAGAAGAATATGGAGATGAAAATAAATCATCTTAAATTCATAATAAAGGAGATTCCATTACAGAAAGGCAGATATTCTGATGAAGTGTATATTGCATAAGGAAGGTAAGAATTCTTAATTTCCTACTGATTACTAGAATTTAATATAAGCTTCTGTCAGCTTTTATGAGTAGGATAAAGTGTTCAGTTTTGGTCATCATTCCTAAAATGTGCTGTAAATAAACCAGAAAGACTTAAGAAATAAAAAAAAAAAAAAAAGGACTATAAATGTAAGCAAACATGAACTATGAAAAAAAGTTTGAAAAAAAAAGTGAAGTTTCCTATTTTTAAAACAAACAAGTGAACACGCAAAACACTGCACCCCAAGTAAACAATTGAGGCAAAGGAAAGACATGATAATACTTTCCCAACTTAAAAGGTTTCTGTAAGCAGCGCAATGTTCAGTTAATATTCACAACCAGTAAAGGGCTTTATTTTCAGGAAGGAAGATTTATGAATCAGGCTGGTAGTAAAGAACAGTCTGTAAACCAAAATATAATGTTATTTTTTTCATTGTACCTGAGCCAAATTTTTACTGAAAATTTTAAAACAGATTAAGCATACAGTAAATAGGAATTATCCAGATGTGCTGTATTTAATGTCTGAGTTAGGACATTAGATAATTGTCTTTTCAGGTTGTTTTTAGCTATGATTTTTCATGAGCATAAAAGAAGTAGCAGTATTAATAATTGTTGAAATGGACATCTGGCTCTGTGTATTAGTTGTTTATTATTTATTATAACATTTTTATAATCCAGGATCAACTTATGCTTCCAGTCAGAATTGTGCTTGGAAGTGAAGTGGTACAACAAAAATATGCTGTCAACCCCCTGGCATTTCATTTTTATGTAGATACGATGTATGAAAGGCAGAGGGAAAAACATATAATTTTTAAAAAACTGACAAATAGATAATTTTGTCTATCAAGCTAATGTGATGTTCATTAGTTATTTACCTGTAAGCAAGTGGAGATCTTCAGGAACAAAGAATGCAGAGATGATGCTACCACTCAAATAAGAACAGAAGAGGAAGATTGTGGTATGATAGGTGCAAAGAAAAGTCATGAGTAGAACACAAAAGTAATGTAGGAAAGAAAAAGGATGCTGGAGGAAAGTAAACATATACAATGAGAACAAAAACTTGAACTTGCAGCAAAAGAATGGGGGAAACTATGTATTGCTTTGCTAATCAAACATGAAAAAAAAACCCCATACTTTTATGTAAGAATCTTTTAAAACAGACACGGATAAATGTTATCCACTGGAAGCCCTGTTTAAATATTATTTGAATAATATTTTGCTTTTATTGCTTCCAAACATTTACTCCCCCCCACCCCCCCACCCCCACTCTCTGTAGATTAATTTGAACTTGTCTTTTTCAAGCTTTAAATGTGTTGGTGTATAACAGTAGAATACAGCTTGAAGAGAAATGTGGACATTTTAAGTGTACCTACACAATGTTTTAGCTCATAAGACTTTATTTAGTTGCTAGCTATCTTCTCTCGTTGTTATCTAGCCAAGTTTAGAACCAAAATATCTCCAAATTAAATGCAAGATTAAAGCAAACCTGAGCTGGCAGGGAGGGGGCACAGGACCATGTCTGTGTTTGTACAACTTCTTCAAGGCAGCTAAGGATCAAACTTCATTACTTCTCTCAAACAACACCCATAATAAACATTACAACTGGTAGTAAATATTTCAGAAATGTATCCTTAATCTAAAGCTGAGAGACCTAAGGTTTATCCAATATCAAAGGGACGCTATCAAATTTTTAAGATCATGCATTTCACACATGTAAAACCTTCAGGCTCCTGTGGAGCTATCTAGAGTCTCACAATACCATAAAGTATGATTGGAAATTTATTTGAAAAATTTCCTGGGTTTTAGGAGCTGAAAATGAAAACCTTGAATCCCTCCACTATCATTCTAATGAAATAGGGTGTATTTATTAATTTCTCAAATAAGTAGAATGTCAAGTACTCTGTGTAGGTCTGTTGCATAGCAAGACTGTCTTTAGACTTTACCCCTTTAGAAGAAACATTTACAATACATTATGGCTAGGTCTAGAAAAATCTGGGAAGGGAGGAAATGAAAGTGTCGAGGCCAGGTGAAGACAGTCATATCACAAGACTTGGACTGTGCACACTTCTTTTTTCAGGTTCTGTTTGCTTCAGTTATGTTTAGATTTCACATGGCAACGTCATTATTTCAAGACAGCTAGGCTAAATCTGCTTAGAAAATGAAGGAGTTCTATGAAAGGCTGTCCAACCAGCATCTGACTACTACTACATAAATGGATAAATCTACCTCTATTAAGAAGATAAACTTCCAAATAATATTAGGAAATTTTTAAAAATGGGATACTGAAACTTAAAGGGAGAATGGAAGAAGTGCTTCTGCAAGAGAAAACCAACAGAAAACACTGTCAATCTTTTCCCCAAGTTCTTATGCAACAAATAAATTAATTAATTTCACTATTTACCTGAAACGCAGATTTAAGTGCTTATTTATTTTGGTGCATCTTCACCTAGCAGTAAGTCTCATAATTTGTGCTAGTAAAGTCCTTAACCCTTAGCAGTGACCTCTCAGGTGCTATCAAATGTAGAAAATGTGAGAGTTGTCATATGCTCAATACTCCTATGACATAGATTAATGATCACAATATATTACTTATCTTGCATGTGATGACACAGGGGACCTCATCCACCTCGTGTAGTTTAAAAACTTCCATTAAGAACTATTATTTCAACTTAAAAAAATTACCTGTAATAATTTAAGAGGAATTTGTATTGGAGAATCCAAATCCCAGTTTAGTGTGTGCAAATTCTTAGACATCATTATACTTTAGTGTAAAAGGGATTATTCAAATTATTGAGGCTGACATTTTGCACGAGACAGACCACTGCAGATGATATTTCTGCATAGAGACTGATAATTTGTGCTAAGCAAATAGCATCCTTGGAGGGTGAAGAATCTAGTCTCTTACTATGGAAAGTAACTAGGAAAACTCAGTCTTTAAAGGGTTTCGGTTTGGCTTCAATTTGGCTTTTTGCAAACAGAAACCTAATTTTCACAGCAAGCGCAGTCATGCTACTTTATCCTCATTTGTTTCAGTGTTAATGTCTAGACTTTAAATTAAATTGCTATTTTCCTTCCCTGGGGATTACCACCCTGATATAGTTATAAACAGACAACATATCCTTTCTCACAGCATTTGTTTTGTTAGGCTTCCTCTGTTGTAACTGAATCTGAGGATAAAATGGCTTTTCCTCTTGAGATTAACTTTTGCCTATTCCAACAATGCAACTCACAACTTGTTCTCACTGTCATCTAGCAGCAGAGGTAGAGGGACAAGGGAATAAGCTGGAACTGTTTGAGTATGCTGTAGTCCATTTTGGTTTGGGGTGTTTTTTAATAGTTTCATAATGACCTTCCAAGTCTTTCTCAGCTTCTCCTCAGACTTTTGTAGAAACATATCTGCCCCAAGGTAATTGAAAAAGATTTCTCCAGGTTCACCTCATGGTTAACTGAGGGGATTTTTCTTCCTTTTCAGGATATATAACAATAAAATGGATGAATATGTTAATAGTTCAAATAATATTTTTATGCAATTTAAGGTTAAGATTAAAGTTTCTTTTAAAAATAAATAGATAAATAAATAATGGAATATATTGCTAACCAGTGTGGACAGACTTTGTATCATTCTTTTTTTGCCTCTCTGTAAGGGAAAATTGGTCAGTTCACTGATAATCCTTTTGTTGGCCCTACCATGGAAAGCAGACCTGTTCTTCTTTCTGGCATCTCTGAAGACTCAACTGAATGAACTGAATGAACTCAACCCAAAAGACCCCAACCAAACAAAAGAGAAAACCAAAACCCGCACTATAACCCAATGTCTACCGGACATTTCAGAGCCGAAGGTTTGGTTGTGGGAGTGGATTCATTTTGGAGAAAGGGAGGCTTGTAAAATGTCAGTTGAGTACTGAATTCTCTTAAACTTGTCTGGCAATTATCCTTGAAGAAGTTGTTATAACCTTATTTTGTCTAACCATAAGAAAACTTACTCGAACATGATATATTCATTATGTATGCATTCTTTATTTTTTTATCACCACAAAGGACAGCATAATGTACTTAAATTGTATCTGATTAAGATTGAAATTTTATCAGTTCTAGAGAGAACATTGCTGAACTTTTGTTTTCCTCTTATTGCTTAAAATTGATTTTGTGAGGACATAATTTTCCTGGGGAAAAAAAAAGTTTCTTTCCATAGATAACTTAAAAGAAATTTTCTAGAGAAATAATATTTAGCTATAAAAGCTGGTAGGTATTTTCAGCTGGGTGTATTCTATTCAGGAACAAATTTTGACTCCTGCGTCACAATCCAAATGAAGTTTAAAAAGGGCAGGTGCTGCATTCTGCACCTGGGATGAGGCAATCCTGGATGTTGGTTCAGGCTGGAGTATGAGATGCTGGAAAGCAGTGCCAGGAAAGGGACTTGGGGGTCCTGGTCAATGGAAAGTTGAATAAGCAGTGCCTCTGTCCTGGGGTTCATCAAGCACAGCATGGCCAGCTGGGCAAGGGAGGGGATTGTCCTGCTCTGCTCTGAGCTGGGGCAGCCCCACCTCCAGTGCTGGGGGCAGTTTGGGGTGCCACGATAAAAGATAATAAATTATTAGAGAGCATCCAAAGGACAGCAATGAGGATGATGAAGGCTCTGGAGGGGAAGCTATGTGAGCAGCCGCTGAGGTCACTTGGCTTGCTCAGCCTGAGGAAACTGAGGGGAGACCTCGCTGCAGTTGCAAATTCCTCAGGAGGATAGAGGAGGGGCAGGCACTGATCTCTGCTCTGTGGTGACAATGACAGGGCCCGAGGGAATGGCCTGAAGCTGAGTTAGGGAAGGTTTAGTTTCTGGATTAAGAGAAGGTTTTTCATCCAGATGGTGGTTGAGCACTGAACAGGCTCTCCAGAGTAGTGGTCATGGCACCAAGCCTGTCAAAGAAGTGTTTGGACAACTCAGGAACATGGTGTGATTCTCAGAGTGTCCTCTGCATAGCCAGGAATTGATCTTCAATGATCCTTGTGGGTGCCTTTCAACTCAGAATATTCTGTGACTCTGTGATTTTGTAACCAAAATATTTTTGCCTCTCCCCCTCGCATGGTTTTTGATTACCTGGCACTTTGGTCTGTTCTCTAAAAGCACAATATGCAAGTAACAGGGAATCAGAAAAAACAGAAAGCAGAGCTCACACTGACCCAAATTTTCATGTGAAATATCTGCTCCAGTTTTGGTATAATCAATGAATGCAAGATTAATTAGCAATGTAAATCCAGTCTCCAGATTCCTAAGGAATCTATAAGCAGAACCTTTGGATATCTGGGAGAAGTATGTAAAGAAGTGAACTTTTACTGGTGAGAGCTTTTTACAGTCACCTCGGGTGCTAGTCAGAAATGTATAAAGATCTTCAGAATTATGAAAAAGATTGCCCCTGAAAACTGTGTGGTTCTAGTACGGTTTTAAACTGGTATTCTGAAGAAAGAAATATTCCTGAATGCAATAGGTGCAAATTTAGTTGTGAAACAATTCCTAAACCATCAAGTGGCTATTTGGCTGGTTTAGAATTATTTGTAATTTAACAAAGTACAGCTAGAAAAAAAAATTATCATAGAATATAATGTTAAATTGAATTATCAATTTTCTAATATTTAAATTAAGAGAAAAAAACCCACCTGCATAAGATAATTTGGTATACTCAGGAAGGTAGTTTATGAGACTGGATGAACTAAGAACTGTGTTTCCTTCAAGAGAAAAAGGCTTGAAATCTCTTTAAGTGAATGATGTAATTTTTATCTGTATTCCAAGGATGTAAGAATGAATGAGAACAATGCTTTCAGATCCAAGCTTACAAACAAGCACCTAAACCATTAAATGAAAGCAGAGATAGCAGACTTTATTATATTTTATAATTCTCAATTAAGGGCAAAATATTAATATCAATGAAATAAAGAACAGAGAAAGGACGGGGGTTCCAGTGAGAGTGAGGTGAAACTGAATTTCTACTAGATATACTTGAAAAAAAGACCAAGTTGTCTATGCTAGTACATAAAGGTATGAAAAGAGACACTTAGGTGCACATAAGAATTTAGGATA